>JARHVA010000898.1:3837500-4245604 GCA_037957365.1 Torreya grandis
AACTTTTGTAACCAAGAAAAATGAATTTCATTGTTAATAAATGAATTTGGAAATATATATGATAAAATGAGGAAACATATTATCAAACCTTTTCAAGGTAAAAGGAAAACCTACTTTGATACTAATCTAATCCATAAACTAGGTGGATATTTTACACTAAGCTTCACCAAAATGAATACTTTATAATAAGTGTTGTCCCCAAGTTATATGCTATATAAAAACACCAAAAAATGATGTTATAATATGTATTCCAACTCTTATGATTGTCATATATAGCATACGAAAAAAATCAACCCTTTAAATGTAATACCCACATCTTACATCTATGTTATACATTCCTTCACAATCTACCAATGTTACTACTCTATATAAAATTGCAATTCAATATTTTTTATAAAATTACAAATTAATGTGAAGTTATTTAACAAGTATCATCCTTTTAATAGATGAGTATTTAAATCTCTTAAGTGTTTGAGATATTAGTTTAATTACAAAAATTAGAACATGCAATCAAAGAAATAAACACAATGACAAATAGAGATAACATACGACATTACCCCTGAGAAATACAACGTGAGAAAATTTTAGTAAGAGTGAAGCCATGCTTCCTCATCTCTACTATGTTTTATAGTTTACAAGTTTTTTCCTTCTTGTGATTACAAGGACATCGACTCCTCAATGGTTCCTATACTTGTATTGATCGCATACTTCAATAGATGACTTATTTTTTGAGTAATAGATACTACTAAACTTAGCCATATATGTTGTGTAGTCAACTTATATGATAATTACACTTGATTACCTTCTTTATACGTAACATAGCTCCCATTCACTCATTATGCTTCCTCTGTTATCATTTGCACATTTATGATCAATATCTTAAATACACTCAACACAAAGTGAATCCACTTAGGCACTCAATCCATGAAAGAACTAGTTCCTTTAAACCCCAAAGGGATCATAACTACACAAAAACCATTCCTTTAGCTCAAATAAGAACCTTAAGAGTCAAAAATTGAAGCTAAAACACTCCTCTATCTATTATATTTTTTTATGCTACCTATGGGCAACATCATCACTTTATGCAAGGAAAAGCCACCACTTAACTTTGAAAAACTATCAACTCAATTGTATAACCTCCACTTAAAATTGAAAAAAAATTGGATGGTTACATAATCACCAATTGACTTTTCAAAATTTTTAAGGCAGTTACATAGCAACCACATGCTTATTATTTTGGAAAGCTTTTATCAGCGTTTACAAATTGTAATCTCATTTTATTAATGAATTATAATAATTTTTTCTTTGGAAAAAAAACTACATTCTTAAACTACAAATTTCACAACCATAAAAAAATCTCTAACTTCTATAGGCCATAAATTTTGCATATGAACTCCAAATCACATATTTTTATTGAACTAGCATAGCTTTTCAAGAGGAACCCAAATTTTGTATCTTAGTGTGAAACACATACTTTATAGTAAGGAGAATGATCCAAGTGTCTAGTTTTCTCCATGCAAAACCTATAACAAAATATGTAACAATCAATTTCCATATATGACATGAAATCTAAAATAAAATATATCAATAAATCATTTGAAATTGAAAGACAAAGGAAAGATTACACCTATAAGTATGCAAATATGTGCCACTCAAAATGTAGGTTCATAATGTGATGACTAGAGATGCCATGGATATCAAAAGACCCAATCCATATGGAGAAGGTATTTATAGTATTATTTTATTTTAGACCATGGAATTCAACAAGATTCTAATCAATTTTGGGAGAAGTGTTCAGCCATTGAATGATGCAAAACCTCAACTAAACTTACTCATTTAACTAATCTTGAACCTCAATATGAAAATGGTGTTGGAGGTTTATCAATGATGTCTCTAAGGTAACCAAGGATGTTGATGAGGTGTTATGTGTGATATAATGACAATGACAAAGTGTGCTTTAATGAGCTTTACTGTTCCCACATGGTCCTTCAATGTTTGACTTAGTGAGGCAATTGATAGATAATTTTAATGGTATGGACATGTTGTAGAAACCCTATGAGGTGATATGAGTACTTAGAGTGATTATAAAAGTAAATAGAATTCATCAAAATAGTCATATGATTATCTAAACTTAAGTAGTCATCTTGATATATAAAGCTAAGAAAGTAGTTTGATGACATCATATTTCACACGTGAAGGTTTTAGGAGTAGTTTGATAAATGGATGGAGGTGATTACGTGGTTCAAATTTTAGGAGTGGAAATTAAGCATAGAAAAAGTTATAATAATGCAAATTTGGTCTCTTAGATATAATTCACTAAGTTTCTATACTTATCCAAAGTTGTAGACAAATATCTCTGATGAGCATTTAATCGGGTGATGGAGATCTAACAATGAGCATCTAATATAATAGATGGAGATCCAACTGTGATTGTATGATTATGTAGATAGAGATCAATGGCACACATGAGGTTAATATGTCAAAGGATTCTTAGAAGGCATATGAGGGTGGAAACTATCTGAATCTTGGAAGTGCATAAAAATATCAATGGTGCATATTAAGTCAATAAGTCAACAGGATACATAGAGAGCTAATGGGGTTGCCAAGTGGCTTGATCTCAAAAGTGAGAATCTAAGATCAATGGTGAGAGATTAAAGATAAAGACCAGGATACTCCCAAGGAAATAGATAGAGTGCATTTGATCCAGCTTTCAAGGAGCATGAGATGAAGACATGTGGTTGATGTTTTTGCATTTACATAGTGATCGTTGGCATTTGAATTAATAAAGGAAAAACTAGTGCTGAGTATTTTGCTTATATCTTTTGATCTAAGAGGAATCTACTAATGGAGTAAAAATAAAAGTTGAAAATAAATTCATGCTACACCTAAAAAAATGTTTTAAAAGGTTTGAATATTTGTACAATCAAAGATATTAATATCTAAAGTTGATTATGTGTTTGACCATGTTCTGCAAGTGACCTGAGAAGGATAATTGAGTTGTTCTTCATAGTATTTTGATGTTTCAAGATGAACTAACTATTGAAGAGTGTTTTAGAATCCATGAAGACTATCTATATGTATTTTGGAGGTTTTAACAATCCATATTTAGTGTGAATAATTGATTAGGTGTTGAATGTGTTTGTTGAATGCACTATTAGTTTGAGTGACCATCTTACAAAGGTAAGTTAAAGGTGTTCTGAGTAGAATTAAAGAATAAAATGAGTATGGAGATGTTTTACAAGTCTCTAAGGGTTATAATAAGGCATTGGTTGTCATGATATTCCATTGATAAGTTATGGAGAGTCAAAATAGCTTGACTATATTTTGATTGTGTGTGACCTGCCTGAGTAGTCATTTTGAAAGAGTTATTTTGGGTACTTAGAGCCTCTGTTGGAATGTCTAAGGAACACAAAGGTATTGTAGAGGTCCTGAAGGTTTCACCCATGTGATCTAATCATATGGATATGTGAAATATTTGAGTTATTACTTTAGAATTTTGAGACTATGTTTTCCATGTATGAAGACCTAAAGAGCAAGGAAACCTAATTGGTAGGTTCAAGTGTTGAGTTGGTGTTCTAGGTGGCATAGACCCATGAGTGCATGAGTAATGGTATATTAGAGATAGGTTTGATATGTTCTAAGCATAGGTGGAAGTTGAAGGTGGTCCAATTAGTTGTTGAGCATGGTCATTAATGTTAGGTTGTCATTGATGTCAAAGAGAGAATAAGATACTAATGCATTAATGAAATAGATGTTTTGTTTGATAGCTTAAAAAATATATAACACTTATATAGGTCTATAAGGATAAATAAGAATTTATGAGGCATAAATAGATGTTTTGGTGAAGCTCTAGCATGTTACTTGATCATTTAGAATGAGAAACATGCATCTTCTAACTTAAGAGAAGCTAGAGCATCACTACACATCATGCAAACATGAATGAACTAGTAAGTTTGTGCATTTATTTTTGGTACTCAGATGTTAACCAAGGTCAAAGGATTTCATAGAAATATTGTTTATAGTGCCAAGAAGGTAACCTAAATTTTTGGAGTCTTGAATTATTTTTGTGCTCAAATTATAAACCTTCAAAGTTACTCTTATACACTCTGTTGAACTAGAGACTGTCAAGTTTAACTTTGTTAAATTTTGAGGTCAACTAGTCAGTAGATCTAACGATTCACGTTAAATTATAGATCTTGATCTAATAGTGAATGTAAAAGTCAATATGTCAAAGAATGAATGCACTAATGGCATGTGTTGCATTCATAGAGCTTGGATAAAAGATCAATGGTGAGTATATGATCATGTAGTTAGAAGATCAATAGTGTGGGTTGAGTCAAAGAGTCAATGTGCATAGAAGGCACGTAGAGCTACCAAGTGGCACAATCGTAGGAGCTTAGATCTTAGATCTATAGTGAGCATTGCAAGATAAAGACTAAGTTGGTCTAAGGAAATCAATGATATGTATTTGGTCAAAGATGCTAAGAAGCATGAGATGGGGTCAAAATGTCTAAAGTTTAACTTTTGTTTAATAACTGTTGGAATTTAAATATTCAAATTTGTGAGGGAAAACTAGTCTATACTTTTTTATCTATAAATTTTGATATATGAAGAATTTGATAATGGAGTAAAAATAAAAAATTTAAAGTACTCTAAGGTGCATCCAAATAATCTATTTATAAGGTATGAATACTTTTACACTTAAATTTATTAATCTTCTAAGTTGACTATGTGTTTGACTATGTTTTGTAAGTGACCCGAGAAGGGTAATTAAAGTGTTCCTGATAGTATCTTGATGTTTCAAGTTGAGCTAACCATTAGAGAATGTTTTAGACTCCATGAGAACCATATATGTGGATTTTTTAGGTTTGAGCAATCCATCTTCAATGTGAATAATTTATTAGAAGTTGATTGTGTTTGTTGAATGCACTGGCAGTTTGAGTGACCATCTTGCAGAGGCAAGTTGAAGGTGTTATGAGTAGAATTAAAGAATAAAATGAGTATGATGATGTTTTATACATCTCAAAGGATTATTAGAAAGTATTGTATGTCATGATATGCCCTTTATTAATTATGTAGATTTAAAATAGTTTGACTATATTTTGATTGTATATGACCAGTCTAAGTGGTCATTTTGAGAGGGTTGTTTTGAGTACTTAAATCCTGAGTGAAAGTCTCCAATGGACATGGAGATGTTTCATAAGTAATGTATGATTTTTTTATATTTTTTTTTGAGTGGATTATTTCAGAAAATATTTTGTATGCTTCAATTCTATATGATAGATTTTTCTATGTATGAAGACCTAAAGAGCAAGGAGACCTAATTGGGAGGTTCAAGAGTTGAGTTGGTGTTCTTGGTGTTATAGACCCATAAAGGTGTTAAAAATTAGATATTATAAGTATAATTGATATGTTTGAATCATTGGTAAGTGCTTAAGGTAATGTGTGAGTATGAATGCCTAATTGTTTTAGGTCTCACCAAGACCTAATGGTGGTTTGAGATGAATGAAGTAATAGCCAACCTATGAGAGTGTGGTTCTCACATGTAAAATGTGTATTAACCTATGTTTATTGTGGTTCAAATATGTAATTATTCTTGGCTAACCAATATGGGTTATACCAAGAGAGTAATATAAGTACAAGACATAATTGGACTAATTAGTTAGTTGTGTGAGGATTCAAGTGAAGGAGAGAACCTTTGAAAGAGAAGGTGCAGGTCATTAAGGACCAACAAAAAGTGAAGAGGATTAGTGATGCTTGTCTAATTAAGTTAATGCAAAATGACACACAGGTCATTAGAGTAAATGAGCCTAGAAGAGGTAGTTTGAGCAAGGTATCCCTAGAAGCAGATTAAAAGAGATTAGAGGTGAAGAGTGCAGACAAAGGTGATCATCATTAGTCGAAGAATATCAATATGTTTTCAAGGTGATATGTTTAGGTTGTGAAGTGGGTACTTGTTTTCCAAGGGGTTTGGTTCCTCCTTGCAAAGTAAATCTTGTTGAATGCCTAGTTATTATGGGTGCTCAACTAGACAAGGGCAGTAGCTCTTTGTGGGATTGGTGTCTCACTAAAATAAGGGATGGGTATTCCTTGATTAGTTGGCATTGGTCTAAATGTTGGATCTTATATTATAGTATTGTATTCCATCTTGTAGGTTTTAGTGGATTTTATCCCCTAAGAGGGTTTCCCACATATATGATGTGTTCATGTGATGTATGATCTTATGTATGTTTTGGATGTATGTGTTTTCATGTTTATGCTACTTGATCAAGATTGATGTATGTTGAATGTTTAAGAGTTCAGAATTGAATTGGATTATCTTGCATCACTGATTCACCCCCCTCTTAATTATTGTACCTATAATAATTGGTATAAGAGCAAGACCTTCATTGCAAGTTTAACCACTTAAAAGTGATCTAAAGTACAATATGGATAAGCAATTGAAGAAAAAGAATCAAGAGTTGAAGGCTCAAATAGAGGTTACTTATGCATATCTAAAATCAAGTGAAGAAAAATTCAATAATCTCAAGGCACTTATTGAGAAGTACAGTGGTAAGATGAGAGAGTATGATCAAGAAGAAGCTCAGAAGAAGATCAAGACCTCAAATTTTAAGGATATTATGGATGAGTGCATCAAGCTCAATAAGGATCTAGAATCCTTAAAGGCAATCTCAAGATCAAAAGATGATAAAGAGAAGATTGGCATTCTTGAGAATCAATTTATAGTTATAAAGACTAATCTGATTTCAAAAGAGGAAGAATGTAGACATCTCAAGACTTAGTTATAAGAGATTAATGCCAAGTTGAGTTCAAAACAAGGTGAGCATGATAAGCTAAAATCCAATCTTGATTTTATAAATAGTATTTAAGATCAAGCATGTAGATTGAAGGATTACATGGCTAAAGAAGCTAAGAGGGATAAGGAGACTATGCAAGTTCTCAAAATTTAGTTAAAGGCTACAAGTTCAAGTATGAGAGCTAAAGAGGATGAGAGCATTTAATTGAAAATCAAGCTATATTTATTGAAGGATAATCATGAGTAGTTTGTTGCCCAGATAAACAAGATTGATAAAGTGTAAGAGAAGTCAATTCAAGATAAGAAGGATGCAAGCACCAAGATCAATAAGAAAAGATCTATTAGGTAGCTAAGTGCCATAAGGTATGAAATATCTTTTAATGGTCATTGTTTTGCTTGTCACAAGTTTGGTCATAAGGAAAGAAACTGTAGAAGGAAGAGTAGTTAGTTAGATAGAGGTATGGATAATGTAGTCTAATATAATTGTCAAGACATGGGACATATTTCTAGATTCTAACCCATAATGCATGGGAAAATATTAACCCATGTATGGAGACCAAGGACAATTAAGATTGAGCATAATGAACCTAAGAGATAAGATGGTATGCTTGCTAAGATTCATAATATTCATCAAGCAAAAGGTATGAATGATGTTATTTATTTCAGTTGTCATCAATTTGGTCATATTGCAAGATTTTGTACAAACAAGCTCTCAAATCATAAGAAGGAGCATGGACATCCTAATGTGCTCAATAAAGTTCAAACTTTGGTATGTAATACTAAAGAAGTGAAGACCAAGAAAACTAATTCACTTGAGTTGAAATAACAAGCTAGACTACCTGTTAAAGCAAAATAGGAATCAAATATGAATAAGGTTCAGGAATACCAAGAGAATGTGACATCTATCCAGATAGAAAAGGAGAATCAAAAGTCAGTTCAAGTTGAGCTCAAGGAGAAGACCAAGGTGCTAGTTGAGACTAGTTCTGAGGTGTGTGTAGCTATAAGTAAACATCTTGCTATTGTTGAGCATGTTTTATATAAAGAACATCAGTTATCAATGCCCAGTGATGAGGTTATTTATTTGGATGAAAAGGTATGTCATGAATCTATGTTGTCTCCATATCATATCAATCCATTCTTAGAAGAAAAAGAGAATATTATTTTGGATGAGCATGTTTCTTCTCTTAAACCTAAGAAGAAGAAGAAGAAGAACTATCAGTATCATATGACCAAGGAAGAGAAGGAATATGAGTAGTTATGGGAAACTCCTAGTTACACATTATTCTAGGACATTATGGGTTTGGGTATCTCTATCTAGGTTTCAAAGAGACACTTGAGAGCAAGAGTAAGCATGGTGGATGCCAATTGAGCTTTGGTTGATGTTACAAGATAAGAAAGGTCATAATAGTATGTGTTGGTTTATTGTGGAAGGACATGATAAGATATTTTTAGAAATGGTGATCCTAAAGTCAAAGTTTTGATCAAATCTGAAGGATGGTCTAGTTGGTCAAATGATGAAGAATGAATTTATTGGTTGTAAAGGTCTATAGGCAAAGAATGGAAGTTTCCAAGTGTCTGATTAAGGATGGTGAGTTATCAAGATATTCTATTCCATATAAATGTATGTTTATCTTATTCAAATGTGCTCAAGGTGTGTTCAAGGTTTTTGGTCCTAAAAGTAAGATCTTATCAATTGCTTAAATTGATTTATCAAATAATGAAAACCAAAGACAAGGTTGATATGAAGGGTGAGGAAAATGTGTTTTCCTATCTTTGATATCTTGAATAAGGTCTCTGAGTTTTATAGATGACAATGTTGTGTATGTCATAGAATTGATAGTGTTATGAAGATATAAGGTCTATAGGTGGTTTCATAAGGATATTGACTAAGTGTGGATAGTGTTGAAAAGGTGTTGGTAGACTTGAGTCATTAAGATGACTTATTGAAGATGTCATGATTCAGGTGAAGCATGGAATTAAGGGGAGCTAACTTAGATAGTTTGAAAGGCTTGAAGAAGATGTGGATGACATAAGGGGGAGCATATGTGAAGATGCTTCAATCTTGATATAAATGTGAAGATGTCTACTACAGTTGTAAATTCAAGAATATTGACATGATGACTTGATCAAACCAAGTCATATATTTTAATAAGGTATTGATTCTCCAAGCATGAGTAAAGAGAACTTGTGAAGGTAGATAGGTCTAAGGATTTAAAAAACCCAAATTTAGATTGGTGTATATCAGTGAATAGATGACATGAGATAGAGCATGATGTTAGGGGGAGCTTTCTAAGCTCGATGAGAAGTTTATCAAGTCCAAGGATTAGAAAAGTCCAAGTTCAGATTAGAGCATTTCAAAGGGGGAGCAATTGTTTCATATCATTAAAAGTATGTAACTATCATGAGCATCATAATAATAATTAAATGCATATATATTATTAAGGGATGTTTTTTGGCATGTTGAGGAAGAGACCCTTTGTCATTGATGTCAAAGGAGGAGAAAGATTAGAATGAAAGAATTCAAATGAATTCATTTTGAGGGTGTTTTACCATCAATGACAAATGGGGATATTGTTGAGCATGGCCATTGATGTTAGGTTGTCACTAATGTCAAAGAGAGCATGAGATACTGATGCATTAATGACAAAGATGTTGTGTTTGTTATCTTAGAGAATATATAGAACTTATACAGGTCTATAAGGACAAAGAAGTTGTGAGGCATCCATAGATGTCTTGATGAAGCTATGGTGTGTCACTTGATCATTTGGAAAGAGAAACATGCATCTTTTAACTTAAGAGAAGATAGACCATCACTGCACATCATGCAGACATGAATGAACCAACAAGTTTGTGCATTTATTTTTTGTACTCAAAAATTCAACCAAGATCAAAGGATTTCATGGAGATATCTATAAAGCCAAAAACTTACCCTAAAGTTTTGGAGTCTTGAAGTGTTTTAGAGCTCAAGTTATAAACCTTCAAAGTTTCTCTTGTAGAGTGTGTTGAAATAGAGACTGTCAAGTTTAACTTTGTTAAATTATGAGGTCATCTAATTAGTAGATATAATGGTGTATGCTAACTTGCAAATCTTGATCCAATGGTGCACATAAAAGTTAATATGTCAAAGAATGAATGCACTAGTGACATGTGTCACATTCATAGAGCTTGGATAGAATATCAATGGTGAGCATATGATCATGTAGTCAGAATATCAATGGTGTGGGTCAAGTCAAAGAGTCAATGTATGTAGAAGGCACACAGAGCTACCAAGTGTCACAATCATGGGAGCTTGAATCTTACATAAATGGTAAGTGTTTCAAGATAAAGACTAGGTTGATCCAAGGAGGTCAAAGCTACTAGGAATCATGAGATCAGGTCAAAGTGTTTAAATTTTAACTTTTGCTCAATAACCATTGGAATTTAAATATTTGAATTTATGAGGGAAAACTAGTCTATAGTTTTTGAGCTATAACTTTTGATATATGTAAAAATTTTGACTATACTCTGTAAGTGACACAAGAAGGGTAATTGAATGTTCTTAATAGTATCTTAATGTTTCAAGATGAAATAACCATTGGAGAATGTTTTAGACTCCATAAGAAACATTTATGTGTATTTTAGAGGTTTGATCAATCCATATTCAGTGTGAATAATTTCTTAGAAGTTGATTGTGTTTGTTGAATGCACTTGTAGTTTGAGTGACCATCTTACAGAGGTAAGTTAAAGGTGTTCTAAGTAGAATTGAAGAATAAAATGAGTATGAATATGTTGTATAAGTATCAAAGGATTATGATAAATTATTTTATGTCATGATATGTCCCTAATCGGTTATGGAGAGTCAAAATAGCTTGACTATATTTTGATTGTGTATGACCAGTCTAAGTGATCATTTTGAGAGAGTTGTTTTGAGTGCTTAAATTCTGAATGAAGGTGTCTAATGGACAAGGAGATGTTTTATAGGTAATGTATGATATATTTATACATTTGGTTGAGTGGATTATTTGAGAAAAGTATTTATATGCTTTAGTTCTATATGATAGAGTTTTCTATGTATGAAGACCTAAAGAGCAAGGAGACCTACTTGGGAGGATTGAGAGTTGAGTTGGTATTCCTAGTGGCATGGACCCATGAGGGTGTTAACAAAGGGATATTGTAAATATAATTGATGTGTTCAAAGAATTAGTAAATTTTGAAGGTGGTCCAAGTAGTCTCACATGTAACGTGTGAGTATGAAGGCCTAATTGTTGTAGCTCTCATCAAGACCTAATGGTGGTTTGAGACTAATGAAGTAATAACTAACCTATGAAGAGTGTGGTTCTCACATGTAATGTGTGTGTCAACCTATGCTAAGGGTGGTTAAAATATGTAAATAATTTTGGTCAACCAATATAGGTTATACCAAGAGAGTGGTATAAGTACAAGACATAAGTAGACTAATTGAGCTAGTTGTACAAGGATTAAAGCGAAAGAGAGAACCTTTGAAAGAGAAGGTATAGTTAATTAAGGACAAAAATAGAGTGAACAGGATTGATCATGCTTGTTTCATTAAGTTTATGTATAATGACACACAGGTCATTGGACTGAATGAGCCTAGAAGACCCAGTTTAATCAAGTTAGTCATAGAGGCAGCTTGAGAGAGATTGGAGGTGAAGAGTGTAGACAAATGTGATCATCATCAGTTGAAGAATAGAAACAAGTTTTCAAGGTGATTTGTTTAGATAGGTGAGTGGGTAGTTAGTTTCCAAGGGGATTGGTTCCTCCTTGCAAGGTAAAGCTTGTTAAAGATATAGTTGTTATGGGTGCTCAGCTAGAGAGGGGCAATAGCCCTTGTGGGATTGGTGTCTCACTAAACAAAGGGGTGGATGTTCCTTGATCAGTTGGTGTTGGTCTAAATGTTGTATCTTTTTTTATAGGACTATATTCCATCTTGTAGGTTTTAGTGGGTTTTATCCTACAAGAGGGTTTCTCATATATATGATGTGTTCATGTGATGTATGCTCTTATGTATGCTTTGAATGTATGTGCTTTCATGTTTATGATACTTGAACAAGATTGATGTATATTTAATGTTTAAGAGTTGGGAATTGAATTGGATTATCTTGCATCATTGATTCACCCCCCCAGTGATTATACCACCAATAGTAGTCTTATATGTAATGTGTGATGTGAAGGCCTAATTGTTTTAGGTCTCATTAAGGCCTAATGGAGGATTTGAGTGTTAAGGAATATGGTCAACCTATTGAGTGGAGTGTTTCACCCATGTAATGTGTGTGGAGATCTATTTCAAAGTTAAAACATGTATGGTAAGCATATTGGCTGACCAAGATGGGTTAGATGAGTGTATGGTATAAATACTAGGCATAATTGGCCTATTTGGTGTAAGAGTTGAAAAAGTGTGGAGAAAAATGGAGATAACCTTTAAAAGAGAAGGACAGGTCATTGAGGACCAACAAAGAGTGAAGAGGATTAGTCATACTCATCTTATGAAGGTGATGAAGGTGAACACACAGGTCATTGGACCTAATGAGCCTATAAGAGGCAGATTAAGTGAGTAAAACCTAGAAGTTGATTGAGTGAGTGTGTTTAGTGGATGGATTAAAGAGCATAGTAGGTTGAGGGTTGTGTGCATGATCTATAGGTCATTTTTTTGATGTTGTGATAGAGTTATTATAGTTTTCTTAATTGTGTATGTGTTAAGAAGTGAAGAGTGATCCAAAAGGGTGTTTTGGATGCATTACTTGTGTGTGTAAGTTTATGAGAGTATAAAAGGGAAAGAGATAAAGTAAGAGAAATCCATCATCAAGTGTAGAAGACATTAAATCAAAAGTGAAGATTAGATCAAGGTAGTTGGGTTGGTTCTTGTTTACCTAAGGGGTTGATTCCTCCTTATGGGATGCGTGTCTCACTAAATTAAATCATGGGTATTCCTTGATCAGTTGGTGCTATTCTAAATTTTTAATCTTGTCTTTATAGGAATGAAGTCCATCTTGTAGGGTTTGGTGAGTATTATCCCCCAAGAGGGTTTCCCACATATATCATGTGTTATGTGATTAATCTTGATATATCTTCCTTATTCATTATAATGGTTCATTTGTATGCATCATGATTATATGTGTTGAATGTTTAAGAGTTAGGAATTGAATTAGATCATCTATCATCATTGATTCACCCCATCTAGTGATTGTACCTATTAAAATTGGGAGCCCATACTAGGTTCATATTAACTAATTCTTGAACCCCAAGATTACAGGAATGAAGTCCACATATTAGGACTCATATGTAAACTAAATAATTCTTTTAGAAAAAATTATAATTTATTTTATCAAAATTGGGATTAAGAAGTGTTAATAAAATTAATAAAACTTATTTTGTAAATTACAATGCATAATATATACAATAAATACGCATGACTGAATCGTAACTTACTTTTTTAATTAATGTGCTAAAAGGTGAAAGTATTAGAAAATAAATGACTTAGTTAGAATCATGTCTGTAGCACTATAATAATGACTGTGAAACTAAATGTGAGTCTATGTGAGGTTGTTGTGAATTATGAATATGGATCCACATTATCTTGGGATAAGGCCACACTATTAGGACTTGGTCAGCCTATGCTAGTGTCTGTAGGGAGTGGCTTCATCCTTTAGGGTTTTTTCCCCTATGTAAATTATGATATGTGCACCTTCACATGTAGATCATTTGTGTGTATGTGATTATCTTAACTTTATTATGGGAGCCATTGTGTGCCTTATTATTCACTCAAAACCCTGGCTTAATCACAAGAGGTAATTGTTGACTAGATTTGGCCCACATAAAGATCTTTTTCCTAGAAATGGTTTAATGTAGATGAACAGATGTTCTAGATGGAATGAGTGGTCCAAATCTAAAAAGAGAAGATCTCATGTTGATTGTAAAGCTTTTAAAATTCTTTAAAAAAACTTAAAGTGTGATCTAATTGATCTTTAAAGGATAGGTCTACAATTGTAGATGAAGGGTCCAAGCAAGTTTCATGGTGTATGAGCATTAAGGAGTATGAAATAGGTTGTAAAAGCCTTACAAGATCATCAAAGCCTTGAAATATTGAATAAAAGATGCACTATGCAAGTTTAAAGAACAAAATTATCGCCAACATGTCATGTAGAAATGAGCAAACTAGTTTGTTTCAGCATTTTTTATCTTCACTCAAGAAGCCCCCATGAGCAAAGTATTTTAGTACCATATAGCTCTTCCTACCTAGATCATATCCTAAAAAATTAATACCCACATGAGATTTCTAGCTCAAGTTATAAAGATTCAAATATTGACTTGTAGAATGGGATGTTTGTGCAAACATCAAAGTAAAGATCAACATGTTTCTAATAGTGTTCAAGGATTGATGATCATGTGGATGTCAATGACAATCATTTAAATGTCAAATGATGGTCATGTAGATGTAAAATTTAAGACATGGTAAATATTTGTTGGGGTTTAAAAATCCTAATGATGATCACATGGATGTCAAATACATTCACACAAACATCAAATTTGATCATGTAGATGTCAAATTTGGGTCTTATGAAATAGGCATTGGGGTTCAAATGGTACATCTAGGCAAATTTGATAGTCTACATTCATTCATACATCTTGATCCAATAGTGTGAGATCGAGTCAACATGTCAAAAGATTATGGCTGATGGGAAATCAGGGGCTCGTGTGCATTTGTACATCCAAATCTAATGGTTCAAGTGAGAGACAATAAGTTAGCATATCTATGGGACCAATAAGAATAAATATAGTTGAGCACAATATAAATGGTTTGAGTTGTTAATCAATAACCAATAAATAAAGAGGAAATCCAAAGAGCTTCCATTGAAGGTTAATGAACTACATTTCAACCCAGGCAATCAAAATATTAAGGACCCATATTTCCATTAGAGATTATTCAAAAACAAACATATTCATATAGGCAAGATGATTAAGGACAAGTCTCTATCACCATCAAATTTTAAACAAGGCCTCTGGTCGATAACTTCGAACCTATTGAATTCATTACAGGGTCATTCCATTGACATGTTCATTAATTTTAGATGGAGGATCCTTATACACAATAACTTTTCAGCTCTTATAGGTTTGAGATGTAGAACATGTCTCTTCTAGCCTAATATAAATATCGAAGATGGACTAGTGATTCTAAAGTAAGATCAAGTAGTTTGCAGGGTTCCATAAATATTTTGACTGTGTGAAAACCAATAATTGGATTGGTTTTCATTGATAATATACTTACATTTGATAATGGATCAAATATAGATGTAAACATGACCATGGAGAGGTGTCTCACCTATCATTAGGGTCATATTTTCAATAAACAGGTTTCGATGGCCACCCAAATTAAATGTGGTATGATTCTCTCAATCCCAAGACATGATCCTCATCAATAGATCAGATAGATAATGACATGGAGTTTTAAGAATGACACTGGGTGAATAGATATGGATAATAGGCATTCAATTCTACTACATAATTTATTCTTCATTGATAAGGTCATGAGTTAGCATCCTCAAACTTGTGCCAATACATCATAGTTCCCTCTCTCTCTTCCTTTTTTGATATATATATTCCAACTTTTAGCACATGTAAAAACTCTCTGGAAGTTTTTGACAATATATCTCTGACATTTTAGAGAACAAATTCTTATGTTTTGGCTTGTTCAGGCTATGCCAAAAATTATACTATGTAAGACTAAATTTCATCATTTTTCAAGCTAGATTGAAGTGTGTCCTACGAATTCAAGTATTGTAGTTAAGTGAATGTATGTTGCTTGTCTATGTCTGAGTTTTTTCAACTTCATGAATTGTTTGGTATCTTTCATAGGTCATTATAAGTGTAATTTATAGTTTGTTGTTTAGCTTAAAAGTGGATATCTACCCTCTCATGCTAGTTTGATAACTGATCAATGCCTTATTGTGAAATAATTATGTGGGACTAATCTTATTTATTATTGAATGTGTCTTATAGTGTGTCTTGTGTAAAGTATAAGTGTTCTAATTACTGGTGCACCACCTCATTTTATATGCTTTCATATATTGTTATATCTCTCTATATCTTTTCCAAGAAAGTGTTAGATTAGGTCCAATTTAGCTGATAGATCTAGAAAGAAGCTGGCCTTCTCTAGAGGCCTGACCCAAGTTTAGGTGACCCATAGCCTAGGATCAATCCCATGTTGACCTAGATTTATGTAAGAGAACCTGAATAATCCCCTTGCTTAGCTAAGGTGCAATCTACTACACCAATAGTTTTGGCACGCCTAGTGGGATAGAGATTCCTTATAATAATTAAAGTTTGAAGATTGAGAAGAAGAAATTGAAAAAGGAGGAGACATCTACCATCATCAAAATTTGAAGATAATTCAATTTTTAGAGCTCATAACATCTTTCAGATAGTGTTCTCATGCCAAACATTATAATAAGGTCATCAAGTAAAAGTATTCCTTTTGAACTCATTGAGCTACCTTCTACTTGCAAGATTTAATAAGACCAAACCTTATCCTCAAAAAAAAAAATTATCTCCTGGCCATCCTATTGTTTTATTTAAAGCTATTGTCCCTATAATCCAAATCCCTTTTGCCCAAATAGTTGTCAGGAATCAAGTATTTATTCTATTCAATAGGAGTAGTCCCATGAATTTGTCCTAATATGATGATATCCTTGTGTCTACCTTAAAGAGTATCTTATTCTTCTCAAGAGAATGGAATAAAACTATTGCTATTGAGCATATCCAAGATGTTGCCAACTTATGTTATATTCATAATATTGTTCAAGATAATGTGGCTATTAGACTACTTATTGCTTGCTTCAATTGAAAATCATTGTAATGATATAGGAATCTTCTTTTAACCTCCATTTCCACTTGGGATGGGTTAGGTGCAGCCTTAGTTAGATAATTTGAAGACAAGTATGATCATCTATCTTTGGTTGAAAAATTGACTACCATACAAAGGTACCCCCATGAGTTCATGTATGATTTTAACCTTAGATTTGAAAAGACATGGACTAGAATCCTTGCATTGGTTAGACCATCCCTAGATTATGCATTTTTGTACCATATTAAGGCCCTCCATTATGATATTAGTGTCATGATACATTCCATGGGTGGTAATACTTTGTTAAATTCCTATCAACTTACAATAAGAGCAAAAAATAGCTTGATATAAGCTGGTAAACTTGATCTAAGGCCTTTAATGCCTTTAATGCCCATATTCCTAGATTTTAAACCTAATCCTCCTCAAGTTCTTCAAATCCCATCTATAACCCCTATTCCATCTCTAAAAGGCCAAGTTGTATCCCTTTTAATCAAGCTAGTGAGATCAGAGATCTAAAAAGTATGCTACAAGCTTTTGGGAATGAGATTGTTCAACTCAAGAGACAATAGTACCAAGGTAGACCTTATTAGAAATAAAACTAGAACACTTATTAATCCTTAAATAACAAAAGACCTCCTTATCAAGGTTTCAAAGATAATAGGCAACCTTACCAAAACCAAGGAGTCATAACCTAAATAGAGCCATATGCATCCCTTGATCTTAATGTACCTTCCAATTTAAAAGTTATTGTCCCTCAAACAACTTGATGCAAGATTTACGTTAGTATCCATTCAATCAAAATAATATGCAAAATCAAGCATTAATATCACAGGATATTACTATGCCACAAATGACACAAAAAGAGTTTTCTCTTTAAGTAGGTCAGTATCAATACATGAACATGGAATTCTAAAGAGAATCTCAACAAGTTTTAGTGCAGCCTGATGCCATCAATGTGAATTGGTAATGGGATGATCATATTCCATTCAATCAAGTTGGTGAAAATAGTAACACAAATGGTCAAGTTGTAGCTCTGACTAGAGCTAAAAGAAGAGCAGTTGAGGAAGCTCAAGATGTGAGAAATGATTTTAGTGTTTCTAATTTTATTTCTAAGAGTGTTAAGGATAAACCTATTGACACTATAACATATAAAAACTAGAATGTAGAGTCTAAGAAGGTCCCTCAAATACCTCTAGTACATAAACAGCCAGTGGTTCAAAATATGTAGCTAAAGGTTAGTGGAGCTCAATTCATCATAATATATCAGATGAAAAATTACAATGTTAGAATTATCATGTGGGATTCCCTTATAATTATAGGGTAAAAGGACATGCTCATTCAAGAGCTTTCACCTCTTAAGGCACCTAAAGAACTAGTTGAGAAATAAGGAGTTGTCTTGGCTAATTTAAACTAGCTTACTAAGCAACCTGATCAACAGGTACATAACATGAAAAAGGTGGACAAAATAAATGTAAAATCAAACAAAATCCCTCCCTTTTATCTCTCTTTAATATTTTGTGATTAATTAGTCCATAATTTTATGATAGATAGCAGAGCTAGTAGCACTGTCATGCCCAAATAAATTGTAGACAAGTTTGGTCTTGTCTATGAACCAAATACCAAGGGAGTATTATAATTGGATGGGTTACCAACAAAGATAGTAGGCATAATTAAGGATCTAAATTTGACATTACATACTTTCCCCAATGTTACTATTTAGCAAGATGTAGTAGTAGTAGTAGTATACTTGCCTCCCTATTTTGCCATTTATCTGTCAAGGGACTTTACTTCAAAGATTGGAGGATATTTGTCAGCTAATCAGACATATTTAATGTTCAATACTAGGTATTGTACTAAAGTAACAATACATTCTGAACCTATTGCAAGATTTCATTTGGATCCATATATTTTGAGTATGGTGAACAGTAATTATGTTATCTCAGACAAGGTACTAGAAAATAGTGAGGTGGAAATTGAGTCACCTCTAGATGGAGTTTCAGATCTTTTCCTTGATGAATGGGATTTTGATTTACCTAATCATGATCCTTTAAAGTTAATTGAAGAAGAATGACTTGGTGTCTATTTCATTTATTAAAATGATACACCAATTCTAGCATTGATGAAAGATGACCAACTTAGTGATGGCTTATGGCAACTATACTTTGATAGATCCAAGAACAAACATGGTAGTGAGGCTGTAGTGATGTTAATTTCTTTAGTGAATCAATGGTATTTATATTCTCTCAAGTTTTAGTTTGGTTGTTCCAATAATTTTGTTGAATATGAACCACTAGTGCATGGTTTGTAATGGCCAAGAAAGATGAAGATCAGTACCTTACAAGTTTTTGGTAATAGTGAACTGGTAGATCACTAAGTAAGAGGACTTAATGTCTATAACAACCCACTTATTAGGTCCTATAAGCATAGAATTTGGGATGTACATGAAGACTTTCAAGATTTCAATATTTGTGCCATATCAAGAAATAATAACAAACATACATATAGATTGGCCATCATTGGGTCATAATTCAATATCCTAGATGACATAGAGAATGAAAAAAGTCAATCACACATCAAGGTGATTATAAGAGCTTATGTATTAGGCAACCATGAAAATTGGCAAGTACTTGAAGATGATAGTTAGATTGTCAAGTTATTATAAGAAGAAGCTAAATTCTCCTCAAGGAACCAAGACAAGTTTGTAGTAGTATGGTGACCAGATTATGCAACTAAAAACAAATAAGTTGACTAAAGGGTTGGTCACCCTTGAAAACATATTCAGCAGAGATGATGAGTTGAGAAAACAAAAATTCTTTATCAACCAAGAGACAACACTATACAAATTTAGAGATTACAACTAGTAAGAGCTTAAAGTTGGTCAAAGTTTTTACATCTTTAGAGAAGGAAACTTTTATTAAGTTATGTTCGAGTTTTGTAAATGTCTTTGCATGTTAGTACATTTATCTCAAAGGATTTGATCCAATTCTAGCTCAACATACCATTGAGTTAGAAGATGAGACTACACCAGTAAGATAAAAGAAAAGGCCTATTAACCCAAAGCTTGAACCTTTGATGAGAGTTGGACTACATAAGTCGATTAAGTCAGCTATAATATTTCTAATTAAGCACTCAACTTGGGTGGCAAACCTTAATCCAGTATGGAAAAATAATGGTGAAATAAGACTATGTGTTAACTTCTATTACTTGAACAAGGCCTCTCTTAAATACCACTATCCATTGCTATCAATGGATCAAATTTTACAATTAGTTATAGGTTCATAAAGGTTCTCTTTGTCAGATGGTTATAGTGGTTAAAACTAGTTTTTGGTCAAAGAAGAAGACTAGTTCAAAATAGCCTTCACCACAAAGTGGGGAACATTTGCATACAAAAAGATGCCTTTTGGTTTGTCCAATGTTGGAAAAACTTTTAGAAAGCTATGGACATGGCATTTTAAGGTCTCCTTAATAATTTCATACTTTTTTATCTAGATGACATAATAGTGTTCTCTAAGAGTGTAGATGAGCATATATTCACCTTAGATAGTTGTTTGAAAGGTGTAGGCAATTTGGTGTGTCCTTAAATCCCAAAAAGTGTGTCTTATTTTCTCATGAAGGTAAAATTGTTTTAAATGTGATTTTTAAACAAGGTACAATCATAGATCATGATAGAATAGACTCAATTCTTGCACTTTCCTTGCCTAAACATAAGAAAGCCTTACAAATCTTCTTAGGCAAGATCAATTTCATAAGGAGATACATTTTAAATTTTACTAATTTAGCTAGGCCACTCATGACCATGTTAAATAAGGGAAAGAGTTTCAGTTGGTCCAAAGGAGTAAGAAGTTTTGAAGAAAACAATAAATCTATAGCTAGTGCTCCTACACTCCTAAACCCTGATTTCACAACGAATTTCTTCTTGTACACCTATGCTAACATTGACATAATTTCAGGTATTCTCATGAAAAAAAATCAAGAGACTTTAGACTAGCCAATAGATTTCTTCAATCAAGGCTTAGAATAATATGAAAAAGGTACTCTTTTGTTAACAAGTATGTACTTTTAGTCATAAAGACTCTTAAAAAGTTTAGGTACTTGTTGTCCAATAATAAGATACATCTGATGGTTGCACATCCAAGTGTCAAGGATTTTCTCTTAATAAAGGATATAAATTACAAGAGAGTTGGTTGGTAACCAAAGTCATGGAATTTGATGTTGAGATCAAGGTCACAAAGCTAATTAGAGGCAAATGACTTTATGAACATCTAGCCCAAGACTTGCAAGAAGCTAATGGGGTGGTTATGGTGTCAAATTATGAAGTTACAAATGATCACAAATCACCTTCCAGTTGGTTTCAAGATATGGTAAGATACTTAAAATATGGTGTTTATCTTTCTCATCTAACCCCTTTAAAGAGAAGATAGTTTAGATTGCAGTCCATTCCTTTTCTCCTTATTGATAATGTGTTGTTCAAAAAGGATATCAATGGCAAGTTACTAAGGTGCATAGAGTCAATTCAAACATAAAGATTACTTAAGCAGTTCCATGATGGACATGGTGGAGGTCATTATTTAGTAAGGATCATATCCCACAAGATCATGAGAGGTGGGTATTACTGGCCAAGTATATTTGGTGATTGTCATGCATGGACTAGGAAATGCAGACAATGTGCTATGTTTGTTGGGAAAGCATCCTTACCTATCCAGCTAATTTTTTTGAATCAATCCTTTGTCTAATGGGGATTGGACTTTATTAGTCTCATTAACCCCACTCCAAGCTTAGGACACAAATGGATCCTAACTACCACAGATTATTTTACTAGATGGACAAAAGCAATGGCATTGAAAGAAACTAATAAAAAAAATGTTTTGGACTTATATGAAGGTTTACTTACCAAATTTGGAGTCCCTTCAACCAATATTTTTGACAATGCTATGGATTCTATAGGGTTTAAGATCAGCCAATGGGCAGTTTAATATAGTGTTTTTCTCAGTATCTCATCAAACTATTATCCATAAGACAATGGCCTTGTTGAGTCCACTAACAAAAATTTATTAAAGATCATCAGGACTATTGAAGATAATCAGAGGTCATGACATCTCAAATTGAAGTTAACTTTACGGGCTGATACGATCACCTATAAAATATTAATGGCCAATTATCCATACAAGCTAGTGTATGGTAAGGAAGCAAGAATGCCTATTCTCTTAAATTCCCTACTTTGAAAATAATGCATCAAATTGATATTTTAGAGAATGAACCAATGGAAATTATATATGCTAAGTCATGGAGCTAAAAGAAACAAGGCATCAGTAAATGTTGGCTATGGAGGCCCATCAAGCAATGGTAAAGAGATATTTTGACAAGCAGCTTCTTTAAGAAGTTTTCAAGAAGGAGATTTGGTCCTCAAGTGGGATGAGGACAGAGCTAAGCCAAGAAGGCACACAAAATTTGACTCTTTCTGGAGTGGTTCATACATAGTCTCCAACTGCAAATATGATAATGCCTTCCCATTTGCAAAAATAGATGGTGAAGAGCTTCCTATTCCAATCAATGAGATACATCTGAAACACTACTATTGAGGAAGATAATTTCTTTGTACATAGTTAGTTGGTCTTGATTTTCTCTTAGTGTTATTCTAACATTTTAGTTTTTTTTTCTTTTATCCCAAGTAAGAGCTTTGTTTTCATAATTGTTTAGTGGGTTAGTTGCCTTTGCTTTTTTAGGTTACTCTCCATTTCAAGTTTGTTTCTTTCACTTTTTTGAAATTCTTTATCTTTGTAAAATCAAGAGGATATCTTACAGTCATGTAAATGGTCCAAGAGTCATAGAGATGGTTTAAGTTCTCAATCATAACATACATGCTACATAGTTGAGTCACCAAAGATGTTGACCAGATTTGGCCCACATATAAATCTTTTCCCTAGAAATGGTTTGATGCAGATGAATAGATGTTTTGGATGGAATGAGTGGTGAGAATATCTCATGCTGATTGCAAAGCTTTTGAAACACTTTAAGCAAGCTTTAATTGTGATCTAATTGATCTTCAAAGGATAGGTCTATAATTACAGATGAAGGGTCCAAGCAAGTTTCATGGTGTTTGAGCATTCAAGAACATGAACTAGTTGCAAAAGCCTTAGAAGATCATCAGAGCCTTGAAATATTGAGCAAAATATGAACTATGCAAGTTTAAAGAACCAGACCATCACCAAGATGTCATGCAAAAATGAGCAGACCAGTTTATTTTAGAATTTTTTATCTTCACTCAGGAAGCCCCCATGATCCAAAGGATTGTAGTGCCATGTAGCTCTTTGTGCCTAGATCATATCCTAAAAATTTCATGCCTACACAAGATATATATTTAGAGTTATAAATCTTTAAAGACTGACTTGCAAAATGGGACATTCATGTGAATTTCAAAGTAAAGCTCAGTATGTATCTACTAGGGTTCAAGGATTGGTAGTCATGTGGATATCAATGATGTTCGCATGAATGTCAAATGATGGGCATGTGGATGTCAAATTTAAGACACATTAAATAGCCATTGAGGTTTAAAAATACTAATGACGATCCTATGAACGTCAAATACATTCATACAAACATCAAATACAGGCATTCAGACATTAAATTTGGGTCTCTTGAAATATACATTGGTGTTCAAATGGTACATCCAAGTAAATTTGATGGGCTATATTCGTTTGTACATCTTGATCTAATAGTGTGAGATCAAGTTAACGTGTCAAAGGATCTTGGTTGGTAGGAAATCAAGGGATCACATGTACTTATACATCCTAATCTAATGGCATAAGTGAGATTTAATAAGGCATCATATTTACCAAACCAATAAATATAAATATAGTTGGGCACAATATAAATGGTTCAAGTTGGCAATTGATAATCAATGAACAAAGGGGAAATCCAAAGAGCTTACATTCAAGGTTGATAAACTAGTTTTTGACCCAAGTGATCAAAATCCTAAGGACCCATATCACCATTAGATCTTAATTAATATCAAACATAGTCATATAGGCAAGATGATTAAGGACAAGGCTTCATCACCATTAAAGTTTAAATAGGGCCTCTGATTGATAACTTAGAACCTGTCGACTCCATTGCAGGGTCATTCCATTGACATGTTTAATAATTTTAGATGGAGGATCCTCATACATAATAACTTTTTAGCTCTCATAGGTTTTATATGTATAATAGGTCTCTTATGGCCTAATATAGATATCAAAGATGGACTAGTGATTCTAAATCAAGATCAAGTAGTTTGCAAGTTTCCATAAATATTGTGACTATGTGAAAACCAATAATTAGATTGGTTTTCACTGATAATAGACATATGTTCATTATTGAAGCAAATACATATGTAAACATGACCATGGAGAGGTGTCTCACCTATCATTAGGGTCATATTTTTGATAAACAAGTATTGATGGCCACCCAAAGTAGATGTGGCATGATTATATCAATTCCAAGACATGATCCTTGTCAGCAGATCAGATAGATAATGACATGGAGTTTCAAGAACAATACTGGGTGAATAGATAAGGACAATGGGAATTTAATTCTTTTATAGAATTTGTTCCTCATTGATAATGTCATGAGTCAACATCTTCAAACTTGTGTTAATACATCACAATTCCCTCTCTCTTCCTTTTTGCTATATATGTTCCAATTTCTACCACATGTAAAAACTCTATGGAAGTTTTAGACAAGAAATCTCTAATACTAGTATGTTATTTATCTTTAAAATGGATATCTACCCTCTAATACTAGTTTTATAACTGATCAATGCCTTATTGTGAAATACTTATGTGGGACTAATCTTATTTAGTCTTGAATGTGTCTTATAGTGTGTCTTGGGTAAAGTATAAGTGTTCCAATTACTGGTACATCACCTCATTTTATATGCTTTCATATATTTTTATATATCTCTATCTCTTTTCTAAGAAAGTTTTAGATTAGGTCTAGTTTAGGTGATAGATCCAGAAGGAAGCTAGCCTTATCTGGAGATCTGACCCAAGTTTAGGTGACCCACAGCCTAGAGTCAGTCCCATGTTAGACTATATTTGTGTAAGAGGACCTGAACAATCCCCTTGCTCAGCTAAGGTGTAATATACTACACCAACAATAACAAATGTTATAAACGGGGGTAATATGAAAGGGGATGGAGTTATTTTTGACCTCAACACCCTGTGTGTTGATTTTTTCCTACATACCAATACTCCAAAGAGGGATCAAACTCCATGTAGTTCTCCCATACTATAGTGGTGTGTGTATAATATTGGTGAAATTTTATATGGTGGTTTAACCCTAGTGTCATTATGTGCTTGAAAGAATGACTTGTGTCCTTATTATTAAATTCAAACCTTGCTTAGAGCTTATTGGGTTGTGTGGACTCAGAATTGGGAAGAATGTGTACTTTCTTTTCAATGTTTAGTTAAATAATATCTTGTATTTTTAATAAATGGAATCCCCTTAGTCATCTAATGAACACATGGGTAGAAAATTTTATTATATAGTGACATTTTTGGGATTTCCTCAAATTATCTCATACTAAGATGAGTGGAGATGCCATGGGTATCAAATGACCCAATCTATATGGAAAAGGTGCTTGAATTATTGTTCAATTATAGACCAGGGAATTCAATAAGCTTCAAAGTGAATTTGGGAGAAGTGTCCAACCACTAAACGATGTAAAACCTCAATTGCACTTACTCATTTAACTAATCTTAAACCTCAAGATGAAAGTGGGAGCTCATACCAGGGATATATTAGCTAATTCTCAAACCCAAAGATTGGAGGGATGGAGTCCCCACATTCATAATCATATGTAAATTGAATAATTATTGTAGATAAAATTATAGATTTATTTTATCAAAATTGGGATCGGGAACAATGCATAAGCTATATAATAAATACACATGACTAATTTGTAACTTACTATTTTTAGAAATGTGCTAAAATTAGAACATATTAGATAAAAAATGACTTAGTTGAAATTCATGTCTATAGGACTATAATAATGACCAATACTGACTATGAGATTGTGTGAGCTTATTTTGAATTAGTAACATGGCTTTGCATTAGCTTGGGCCAAGGCTGCACTATTTGGACTTGGTCATCTTGCACTAGTATCTAGAGGGTGTGGCTCTATCCTTTAGGGTTTTTCCTATGTGTAAATTATGACAAGTGTGCCTTCACCTATATATCATGTGTGCATATGTGATTATCTTCAATTCACTACAAGATTCATTATGTGCCTTCTTCTTCACTAAAAATCCTAGTTTAGTGATGAAATGGAATAATTTTTTTAAATGGGTGTAATAGGAAAGGGGATGGGGTTGTGCTTGATCTCAACACCCTGTGTGTTGAGCACTACCTACATACCAATACTCTAAATATGTATCAAACTTTATGTATATATCCCATGCTACGATGTTGTGTGTATAATACTAGTGAAATGTTATATGTTGGTATAACCATGGTCTGATTATGTACTTGAACAAATGAATTTTGACCTTGACATTTTATCTAAACCTTACTCAAGGCTTATTGGGTTGTGTGAACTCGAAATTGGGAAGAATATGTACTTTCCTTTCAATGTGTAGCTCCATAATATCTTGTATTTCTAACAAATGGAAGCCTCTTAGTCATCTAGTGAATAAATGGGTATAAAATGTTCTTATATAGTGAAAATTTTGGAATTTCCTCAAATTCTCTCATACTACAATAAATGGATATTCCATGGGTATCATATTACCCAATCCATTTGGAAAAGGTTCTTGTATTATTGTTCACTTATAGACCATGGAATTCAATAAAGCTTCCAAGCAATTTTGGGAGAAGTACTTGGCCATTGAATGATGCAAAACCTTAACTGCACTTACCCATTTAAATAATCTTAAACCTTGATATGAAAGTGGGAGACCATACTAAGGTCATATTAATTGATTATTGAACCCCAAGATTGGGGGGATGGATTCCCTATATTAGGACTTCTATGTAAACTAAATAATCATTGTAGACAAAATTATTTTTTTTTTTAATCAATATTTCCAACTTCCTTCTTGTAAAACCTATAATGAAACATGCAACAATCCATTTCCATGTATTAATTAAAATTTAAAACAATATATAATTATGAATCATTTAAATTTTCAAAAGTAAGAAAATATCACACATGTAAGTATGTGAATGTGTGTCACTCAAAAAGTAGGCTCATATTATGATGAGTGGAGATGCCATGGGTATCAAATGACCCAAACCATGTGGATAAGGTGCTTTTAGACTTATTCACTTCCAAACCAGAGAATTCAAAAAGATTCCAAGTGATTTTAGGAGAAGTGCTCAACCATATAATGACATAAAACCTCAACTACACCTACTCATTTAACTAATATTTAACCTTAAGATGAAAGTAGGAACCCATACTAGGGTCATTTTTACTAATTCTTGAACCCTACGATTAGATGGATGGACTCCCCATATTAGGACTTATATGTAAACTAAATAATTATTGCAAATAAAATTATAGATTACTTTTATCAAAATTGGGATTATGAAATGTTAATCTAATTAAGACAAATTGTTAGGTAAATCAGAAAGCCTAAGATATATAATAAATACACATGAATGATTTAAAACTTAATATTTTAAGAAATGTTCTAAAAGGGGAAAGTATTATAAAATAAATGACTTAGTTGTAATTCATGTCTGTAGGACTGTAACAGTGGCTTTTAAACTAACTATGAGGTTGTGTGAGGTTAATGTAAATTAGGAACATTTCTCTATACTATCTTAAGACAAGGCCATGTTATTTGGACTTGATTGACTTGTGTTGTTGTTTATAGGGTGCGCTTTCATCCTCTAATTTTTTTCCTCTGTGTAAATTCTAATAGGTGGGCCTTCACCTATATATATTATGTGTACATATGATTATCTTCACTTCATTGTGGGGGCTATTGTATGAATTCATATTCACTTAAAACCCTAGTTCAATGACAAGAGGGAAAAAATATTATAAATGGGGGAAACAAGAAAGGGGATGGGGTTGTTCTTGACCTAAACACCATGTGTGTCAAGCATTGCCTACATACCAATACTCCAAAGAGGAATCAAACTTCGTGTAGTTCTCTTATGCTACAATGGTATGTGTACAATACTAGTGAAATGTTATATGTTGGTGCAACCTTTGTGTGAATATGTGATTGAATAAATGACCTATGACTTGTTTATTGTATTCAAACCTTGCTCAGGGGTTATTAGGTTGTATGGACTCAGAATTGGGAAGAATAGGTGCTTTTCTTTCAATGTGCAGTTATATAATATCTTGTATTTGAAATAAATGGAATACCCTTACTCATCTAGTGAACAAATGGGTAGAAAATGTGCTTATATAGTGATTTTTTGGAATTTCCTAGAATTGGGCTTGTGAAATATGTAAAATGATCTATTGAGGTGAGTTTTAATTTGGGTAAGTAGTCATTAATTTATGAAAGGACAAAACTGACAAATTTAAACATGGCCAACCTATAGGATTGTCTTAGAGGAGTGGTTTCATCTGAGAAATAGATAAAACTAAACTAGAAGTATAAATTAATGAAGGATTAAGTCTAGGCTACTTATAATGAGGAATATGAACATTTCTTATTAGATTTGCCTTAAGATAGAGGGTCATCCACATAAAATTATATGAATAGTGGTTCAAAACCTTGGAATTGAACATAGGTTAAGTGTACACAAGGAGTGGTCATTAGTAAATTATTTTATCATTAAATATTAATTTTAGTCTATACATTTTCCCCCTTTTTATCCTATTAATACAACAAAAGTGAAAATACTAAAGTAAAAGGAAGAGTGTTATATATGAGCTTATCTATGAAGAATGGTTTTGAATGTAGATCACATGATGAACTGTGTTTTATGAAAACATACAATGAAACATTTAGAAATTAGTCCCTACTTAGGATAAAAATTTAAAATTAAAGACAAGAAACTTATAGATCAAATAAAAAATAATGAATACACCTTTTCATATACATGAACCACTGTGTTTTTTATTTGAAACCTTGAATATTTATTCATTAAAACACTTGGATTTGACTTTGCATGCCCCAATCAACATTGGTATGATAATTTGTGCTTACAAACTTAATATTCATGTGAATTCATCATTGCATAACTCAAGATGGTAAAGTAACTTAGAATACTTGTGTGAATCTAAATAGATCATTCAGGTGTAAAACTAGTGTAAACAATTGAATAAACTATTGCAAATGGAATAAGATTCATTCTGGTGTAAAAATTAGTGAAATAATTAGTGCAAAACTAGTGCAAAAAATAATATGAACCTTTTTGGTGTATATAACATAGAGAATGACATGAATTACCATTCCTTCTATCAAAAATGGTGTAAAACTAAACAATAAAGTGACCATGTGCCCCACACATGCCCCCAATCTGATATATGACTATATTTATTCTAATAACTAGTTAATGTCAACTAAATCTCTAGGTAAAAACTTGTGTAAAATTCTAGAACACATGTTGTGCATAATGCCCCCAATTTAAGAAAAATCAATAATGACCTATGTATAAATATGAAACTATTTCTAGGTAACCACTAAAAATTATTTTATGGTTTGAGTATGATTCTGATAATTTTTTAAAATATTATTTCTAATTTTTAGGATGAAAGCACATTATTTTGGATAATCACGACTTGTGCCATTGTCCAAATGGTGCGGTGTTGTCTGAAAAATGTTTTGGGTAAAAACTGAATATGCACTATGATCACCTAAGTAAATATTATTATATTATTTATGTGTAGTGGAGTATTGCAGCATAGTCTCTTAAGACAAACCATTGTGTAATACCCCTCTTTTGAGGTGAGTTATGAACCATGTGCAATAACTTAGCTCAAAATAAAAATTTATGGAAATGATGTTATAGAAAGATTGTACATCTGGAGTAATAATAATAACATTAGAAATCTTGGCATCATATTAAGAATATGAGCAATATAGTAACATATGATACATGTAAATTCAAGCATACATGGTTTCATATCTAGATAGATGTTAGCAATTAGGCACACCATGAATAATGATCATATGTTAAATACTTAAAATTGATAAATACTTGTGAAAGATGCATGATATCAATTATAGCATCAACAAACTGGAGA
Organism: Torreya grandis; assembly: GCA_037957365.1. Classification (NCBI taxonomy): domain Eukaryota; kingdom Viridiplantae; phylum Streptophyta; class Pinopsida; order Cupressales; family Taxaceae; genus Torreya; species Torreya grandis. The sequence continues at coordinate 3,867,327 of JARHVA010000898.1, forward strand.
GATGCATGTTATCATGGCATTGAAAGACTGAGAAAAAAAATAGCATGCAAGAGTCATGGCCATGATGCACACACAAATAGTACATGCAAGAAGGCCAAGGGGCCACATATAAGGGATATGTTCAAATGTCAGTGACATGCATAGAAACACACAATAAATCTTAAAACCACAATCAAGGATATGTTCAAATGTTTGCAATATAGAGAAATCAAACACACATAAAACATGAAGCAAAGAAGAAAACATAATAATCATGTGTGAGTAAGTGAAATTAAACTACATAATCAATTTTTAGCATCATCATATTCAACAACTTAGGTATATAGTGAGATAAAAATGTTAAATTAAGTGAGAAAATAATGAAAGATTTATGAACATAGTGTATGTAGTAGGAATAAAAGTGATAGTCATAGAATGATAAAATTTATGTAAAATATAACCACAATGAATTTTTTGTGATGTAAATAAGTTTCAGAAGGCCTATGACTATTTTGAATTTGAGAAACTTTGAGCCTATGTTCATTGGGACAAGTTCATTCGAATGGGATAAGAGCATATTGTGTGACTGTCTAGAGTAGTGTAGTTTTGTCTATGTAAAATTTATGGGCTTGAGACAATATCACCATATAAAATAGCATACAATAGTGACAACCTATATGTTATGTAACTTACTTAAGTAAACTTGTGAAACATATTTGATATAAAACTAGATATAAATACGTATTGCATATATTGAAGCAAAAATCAACTAATGTAAATGAATTACACATATCATGCATAACACCTGATTCTTATATTTTTTTTTAAATATTTTATTTTTTTAATATTTTTTTGAATATATATAATTGAATAGGAACATAGTAACCAATGGCTGCCACAAGAGCCTTACAATCAATAAGTATTGTATCTAACATAGGAAGGATGACATCTCACGAATGGAAAGTATCATGCCACTATAAAATATTTGGTCTCAGCTTAAAATCTGAAAATTGATTTGTCTATATAACATACAAATCATTGTCATGATAATAATCTATAATATGTTATGTATATTGTTTAGTATTTTGAACTTTAAGACTCTTTGGAACCTATCATGTAGTATAAGAACTTGTTGTTGTTATTCTTTGTGGAACACTCTTAATGTCCTATAATACCAATCTAGGACGTGTTGGAGTAGAAAATGGCTCTCTAGAATATGTGACCACTCATTGATTAAGTGTATTTTCAAGGATAAGTCTCCTTGTAAAGTTGACCACTACTTTTAATTATTTGAATAGGTTGAACCTTTTTAGGTTTCTCAACTAATATGTTGTGTAGGAACGATAACCTTTGATTGGAGGGGGTATTCATATGGAATACCATTAATTGTGAAAACGTCATTAGTGAAAATGTATTTCAAACATTTGTGTAGTATAGAAGGTATTGTATGAATTTATTGAATCTAAGGACATCTCGACAACATATCAAATACTCATGCAAAGTGTATTGTTATAAACATAGTCTCCATGTGTATTAGACCAACCTATAGTGATAATACATTCTCACCAATAGAAATCTTAACATGGCCATTGAATTCCTTAATTATTGTGGTTGTAGAAATCATATATTTATCTATATAGCTAAAATGAGAGAGAAGTGTGATATTTCACATATTCACACTTTAACCATTATCAATCATAACACTTTATATAGTTTTTTTATCAATGCAAACTCGAATGACCAAAGAGTGAAAATCAACATCATCATCTACTATATCATGTTATGTGAGTCTAATAAGCGGTGTAGATGGACCTAAAACATGATATTTACTAATAAAACCATTTAAATTATGTTGTTCCTCTATATGTGGGTGATAATAATCTAGTGGAGGATGTGCATTATACGTATAGCGTACTTCTAACTTATTTGTTGGTTCTTGATTTGTATGTTTAGGGAAAGGATTATTGAATACCTTCATTTTTCTCTCTCACTTGGTTGTACCTTTATAATTTTGGTAGATTTACCCACATTAATTATGTTCTCATCTATCAAATCATATATCTTATGTCTCGAATTAATTTATATGTTGGTGGTATGCCCTAGTGCTTTATGAAAATCACAAAAAAAACACATTGATAAAATCCTTTTGGAATAAACTTAAATAAAAATCTTTAAAGAAAGGGAACAATATGAGGTGACATTCCAATAACTTTTGTAACACCTTATATGGAACTTTTGGTGAGTTGGTAAACTGTCTCCTTAGATAAGCGAATAACATAGTATGTTGAGTAGGTTTTGAAACTGAATTCACTATTGTCTTTAGATCACTCTTATTTTCAATTGGATTTACCTTGTATGGTTTATTACTCTAATTCTTTATATTATAATTATAAATTGGGTTGGTCATATATTTTAGCTTATTCATTGCCAAAAATTTAACTTATTTCCTTAAATGTACAACATAAGTCAACAAATGATAGAAAATTCTTAAACATAATAGATTCATGTAGAGATGGAAGTGAACTATGTTTTAATATGTCTTGTAATTCCTAAAATATTTATATATCCTAAAATTTCACTATGTGAAGGTAAAGGAGGTCCAAACCAACACCTTCAATCTTTTCATGTGACATGATTAGACTATGCTTTCAATGACAAGTTGTTAACTAAATTGTTTCCTAGAAGCCTAAGAGATTATACCTTATGTTGGTGTTAATGCTTGGATTTTCACCCTTGAGGAGATACTCAACTATCCTCATCCAAGCACCAAAATGGAATCATATCTCTTGCTGTGGGTGACAAATTCATTGAGATGAATCTCTAGATTAAGGGCTAGTTCCCCTTGATGCACCTTTAAAGCTCTCTCTAATCTATCAATTGTATATGAAAAGAGTTCAGGAAAATAACTAAGAAAACAAATAGTGATGCACCAATATTTGATATCCTCCCAATTGATTGAAACCACTACTTTAAAGATAAAATAAGGTGTTTTTTTGCATAAGACTCACAACTCAGGAACCATTGCTACATCAATATTTCATATGCTAGATTCGAGAAGGTATATGATTCTTAAGAAGGAAATGAATGATCCAAATAAATATATAGTCATGAATCACTTCTAAGATATCTCTACAGTTTAAAAGAATACTAGCAAAGACTTGCAATAATCTCTTTTCTACAAATTGGTAGACCATCAAGAGTACAAGCAAGAAAAGACAATCTTTCACTAGACTAGACCAATAATGATTCAATCATTACTCAATATTATAGCATATGAGACATGATCACACTTTTATATCTCTTTAAGAGTTCATCAAGTATAAATCTGGCTAGAGTTTCCCCAACAACCAGTGATGGATCTAAAATGAGCTAGGAGAATGCATATATATAGCCTTGAGGGTAGAACAATCGAAGGAAGTCCAAGGGTCACTTAGACATGTGTCATCTTTGAAAGCATCAATTACATTTACATGGAAGAGAAGTGGGTGAGTTATGCCATGTCACCAAATGGATCAGTTACAATGAGTTATAACTGAACCAAAAACATTAGTTACATTTGTTACAACTAAACCAAAGCCTCAGTTATATTTTACCATCTGTTATCTCTTTTCCTTGCCTTCAAGTTCCTGTTGATCCTTTCTCTTAAACTCTAATGGCTAGTTTTCACGGTGTCAAATTGATGTTTTATGGGTCGTCACTCTTTGAGCATTTTCTTTGAACATTTTTCCTACGGTCATTTTTTATTTGCCCTTTTTCTTCCTTTGTATCAAATTTTTTTTTGAAAGAATTCATTCGGGTCTTTTATTTCCTTTATTCTTTTCCTTCAGATTTCACTTGGTACTTTATGCCTTAAACAATTTCCACAGACAAAAAATCTAAAGGAAATCATGTTTTCTTTATATCAAACAAAATGTCCAAAATAATTGGACTTTGGCACCTTTTCAAGTTTTTTGAAAGAATTCTTTGGACAATTTCTTTGAAAGAATTCCTCGGACTTTCTGTTTGGCCCTTTTTGGTTCTTTGAAATGACCCTTTGGAAAAGTTGTAAGTGTCTCTTTCAAAAGGAAAATACCCTTTAGATTTTTTGAAATGGTTCACTCTCCCATGAAAACAATCTTTTGGGATTTTGAAAACGTCCCTTTGAGAAAGTTGAAATGCCCTTCAAGAAAGTTGAAAGTGTCCACTTAGCCTGAAAAGGTCCTTCAAAAAAATTTGAAATGGATAATTTAAGACAAAATATACCCTTCAAAAAAATTGTAACATACCCTTCATAAAAGTTACAAGTGATCCTTTCGCTTGAAAAATACTTTCAAAAATTTGAAAGTGTCCTTTCATAAAAATTGCAAAGTACCTTTTCCTAACAAAAGATACCCTTCAAAAAAATGGAACATACCCTTTGGAAAATATGTCACATACCCTTCAAAAAAGTTGAAAAGTACCTTTTAGAAAAAATGAAACATACCCTTCGAGAAAATTGTCACGTACCCTTCCAAAAAGTTTCCTTGGACAATTTTTCCAAAAGAATTCCGTCGAATGAAAAGTTTGAAAGAAATACACTTAAGGAAAAAACTTCAAACAAAAAGTCTGAAAGAATCTGACAAAGGCTTATAAAAGAACAAAAATTAACTTTCTAATAGGAATAGACTTATACATTTGTTGGGGCTTTGACAAAGAACACTTCTTCTGAAGAAAAGATAAGTACTAGACCTGGCCAAAGATATAGACTTAGATGATTTTTTGCAAATAGGGGTGCCCAATTTTGGCCTGACGGGCCAAAATTTGGTCAATAATTGGTTTTATGATTTACCTATCCAATTATTCAAATCATTCAACCCATTATCAAATTATTTTCTCAAGCATTTTGTCATCAACATTAATAAAAATCTCTCTTGTGCAAAAATTTCTAGACTTAAACAAGGAATTAACGAGCATATTAGTGACTATGTACTTTGTTACAAGACCATGCTCACCAAAATGACTAACACTTTGTTAGATAATAAAATATAATATATAGTTAAACAATGATTATTAGCACATTTATATGATTCAATCATTTTTAATAAATTCAAATCATTTGAGGAATTTTATCATACAATAAGAGAAAGAGAAGTTAAATTTCTCACTTTTAACAAGCTTAATATGCACCTTATAAAGTTATGCCAACAAATACTAAAACTACTGTAAATATCACATCTAATATTGTATCTCAACCTTTAAACAAATATGTTTTATCAGATAAACTAAGAAGGCAATTTTATAGATTACCATAATCACCTCATAAATTGCTACAAAATCTACTTGAGTGCAATATCATTACTCTACCTCCACCATTAGAGTTAAAATGAGTGCACCTAAAAGTAAAACATTTTTTTTGTTAATGGTAAAAAAGGTTTTTAAAGGGGACCATGCTCTTTACATTAGATATACATATATGGTCATAAGACCTAGATATATCAATATGCCTACAAAAGAGAGCAAAAAAAACATAGAAACTATAACAACAGCACAAAAATAGCTAAAAAGTAGGGGAAAAAAGTATGAGTGCCTTAGTTCCTAGTACATTTCCACCCATCCAAGACATTAGTCCAGCTCTATGTCATCTTCTTGATAGTCAAATCCATGTTGTGCAGAATGTAAGGATCAAAATCTTTGTCCATCATTAGGCTCTTCCTCTTCTTATATGACCTAGTCTTGTCCTCTTCTTCATTTTTCATCTTAATAATAAAATTTATCCCCTCCATACTTTCCATGCAATTTTACATGGCCACACAACTGAAGTCTATAAGATTACTAAGATTTTCCCTAAGCTTGTAATTTTATCTTTCAATGATCTTGACTTTAGCATTGAGCTCATTAATCTACCTCTTAAATTCATGCATATTAACCTTATAATAGAAACTACCCCTATCTTAATTGATATTATTGACCAATTTATTGAGCCTCATGTGATTCATCATGAATTAATGAAGAAAGTCCCTGTGCAACTCAACTTCCTCTCCAATTTGATCCAATCTAGTCTCCTCATTAAGGCTAGTTGCAAAAGATTCAAAATGCATTTGAAATTTATCATTACCTTTGTTAACCTCAGCATTATCATTCATCACAACATTCATGCCCATTTATCTAAGACTCTAGAGGCCTTCAACCACCTCCTTTATTTTATCCTCATTCCCCTTCATAGAAACCTATGTATCCTCCTCACAACACATATTTTTATTCTAGTTAGCCTGACGATTCATCTTAGAATCCATAGTATCATCCTCATGATTAGACATAACCTCAATGACTTCAATGTTAGACTAATGATCTACAAAAATCCTATCCTATTCTACATGATTTCACATCCCTTGTTTAACTATAGAATTACTATGAAAATTCCTCTTCAACCCCCCCATAGTCTTATTACCCTTTTTTATTATAAGTTGATGAACATGCCCAATATTAACATAACTAAAAAAATTATAAATTAAAAATATAACCACTTGATGCAATGGCACTTCTTTTTTCCCTTCTTCACATCCATTAGTTAAATTTATGATGAATGCAAAATATAAAAAGGTAAATTAATAGGGAAATTATATATGCAATAATTCAGAATAGGAAAATAGTAGTAATAAACAACCATAAAATCTCCCTCAACATTAACATACCTCATTATCTACTTATCTACTTCATCATATGGCTTTGTAAAATTCTCCCTCAAATATCACCCTTTATAGGTGGTAATTCTTCATTCACCAACAAAAATCTATCCACTTTAGGCTTGTAATCCTGAGTTGATTTGATTTAATTTGTCCCTTCAATATTTAAAACAGTGATATGTGCAATTAAATCCTTTTATATCTCCACAAACACATTATTAATCTCCAAAATCTTCTTGTTCTAACTCACTGCAAAATTTTTGGACAAATGTTGATCAAATTCCTTAATCATATCAATGAAACTGGTAAGCCAATCAGTGTGTAGGATCTCCCAAACCTCCAAGTTCTACCTTAACTCATCATTCGACATTAGATGAACCCTCTATAAGCCTCCCCCCATCTTGAAGAGAATATATTTGTGACTAGAGGTGGAGAAACTAATATTGGAATAGAAATCCCACATAAAGAGAGAAATAATTAAGGACCTTTCCCATGCCTAAACAAAACAAATCCCACCACAAACCCTGATGATGAAAGTGACCATCATTTCCAAGGTGTTATGGCATGAATACTAACGAATAGCATCATAGTAGTGATTACTCCCCTTTATCCCTAATAGCAATACAACTGTGATTACCATAGATGTAATGGACACTCTACCAATAGATGTTTCAAGCTAGAACACCATAGTCAAGATCTTATAGATAACAAAGTCATTTAGTTAAGAATTTATATATATGTAACTAAGCCACAATATAATGAAAATGCTAAGTTGAATATTTATAGTGAGCCATTTCCAAACCATGAGAAAAATAAGGATAATTTAGTAGTGTATCATAACCATAATGCACAACCACCTATTGAGGCATACGATCATCCATTATAAGGAGTTATTGGTATAATTATTCAAATATCCCAACCATTTCTATGATCACCTTTGATGATAGTTAGATAATGGATAATGATTCAAAATTCCATGTTTTATGTATACGACCATACATTGATCAACAACCCATACACAATGTATTAGTTAATCTTGGATCAAGTGAGAATGCATGGGCAATGACATTGCTCCATTCATTGGGTTACACACAACATGACATACAAGAAACATCTAAAAGTGTCAAAACATTTAATGAGAAACAACTTACTTTTGGATACATTGTGTTACCTCTTTAGGTGGGTCCTGCTATATTATCCACTCCTTTTCTAGTTCTACCACATATTGGGATCTTTGACATGATATTAATATGCCCTTGGTTACAAAAACTTTGTGTTGTACCTTAAACTATATATATATTCCTAAAGTACATTCATTATAATCAAGTGGTCATAGTTTTAGGAATTAGATATGAGTATCATCTACAATATACAGTACCTCCTTCTCTCCATCCATCACTTCAATACATTGATAAATCTAGTCAATAATGAATACCATTCTAATTGTTCCACTTATACAAAAGTTTTATACACAACCAATTCTAAAAAAGGTGCAAAAGTCTCAAAAGTAACCAATGTAAAAGCAAACATCATATTGGAGAAAGGTGGTAAGTTCACAAAAAACACCATCACATTCAACATCTTATAAATTGGTGATACATGTAAATCAATGTGTTCCAAAAATAACACAACATTTGGAAAAACCTTCTACTAATAATCATTGGATTTTATACCATCCTAGGTCCTCTAGAGCTACTTTTCCCATACGAGATTACATAAATAGTGATCTAGATAGTTACAATACATTACCTAATGCTTTTTTTAATTCTGAGTCATCTACAACTATCAATTTTCATCCATGAAATATGACCCTTTCAGAGTTTAATATAGATCCTTATTATGACTCTCCTCTTAAGGGGATCATTGGTTAGCACATTTCAATTTCAAATATTCAAAAAACTTTAAAAACATTCAAATAATAAAAAAAGAAAAATATATATACAGAGCTCCTTATTTACTTGTACCATTTATTTATTCTATATGTGTTGATTTGATAAATATTTTAGCTCTTCACTCAGTGTATTTTGGCCTCTTAGATCCTATTTTTTCTATTTTTTGATTTGAATAATCCAAAATAATGATCCAAAATTTCCATATTCTATCATTTATCATGTTGTTCTAAAAATCTGAATAGAATAAAACTATATCTTCCCATCACAGACAATATCAATCAGAAATAGTCAAGATCAACTATTGTTACTATCTTTAACTAGTCGATACTAACCTATAGCATTTTACATGATCAAATCAAATCATGAGCAAACATAGCCTTAATACATTTATTTTTTCAATATTATACTTAGTTTTATTTTACACAACACTATAATTAATGCAAAAATCTTTCCTTTGTGTATTATATTATTCATACATGTGTGTTACATGCATTTTCAAGTGTACATTTGATGAGATAGGGATGTACAATCATTCTTCTACATCCTTATTCTATCTCCCACTTGTCTTTCAACTATAATTCACATATATAATGGGGGAATTTTAATCATACATGGCCATACCATCATATTTAGTGCATATTGTACCTTGATACATGTTGCAAATTTTTCAAATCCCTTATCCTTATTCTACTTTCAAACCCATGTTTCATCTCTTAGTCTCTGTAGTTTCTTGTGTCAAAATTCAAAAAAGCACAAAAAGATTCAAATATGAAAAAAATACAAAAACATTCAAAATAATATAAAAACCAAAATCAAGACATGAGCATGATTAGAAATATATTTCACATCATTTCCATATGTCATTTATCTTATGATTGGTAGATATCATAGTATTTTTTTATCACACGTACTTCAATAGTTTTTATGAGTGTTATATATGACATACATATTTCACATGGACCTATATGTTAAATTTTCCTCTACCAAATGGCCATGCCATGTTGGGGGCATCTTATCCAAAGGTTATAATATTTTTAGGTGTTACCATTCTAGAGCTTCTATATTATGTCGAGTTATATACTCTTTATAGATGTCTTGCTAACATCTCTATGTTACATTGTGTAAGTGTATTTGTTGTTTGCTAGGATACGATCATATTACATATACATGGTGTAGATTATGTTTATAGTTATATGCCCCTTTGGTGGTATTTCCTTTCTTGCATAATAGGCTTACTATGGATTCCATATTGTGTGTGGCCCAGGGACCTTGTGTGCAAAGAGCTTGAGCATCTTTATGAGATCATTATTTGTTATGATTGACATTTGAACATTTACATTACTTGTGGCCCTTGGACCTGTGTGTGAAATATTTGTTTATGTGACATTTGAACATGTCCCTTGCATGTGTCCCTTAGCCTAATTGTTTGACATTATGTTTTTTATGTTCGTGTACTTGTTGATCTTGTTGAGTTTGATGAGTTTCATTATCCATATCATGCACTAAATATTATGTAGTATTATTATATTAAAATTATTATTATAACCATCATTGATACAATTATCTATATATTACACTTTAGGCCTTACCTCACATGATTTATACATGTTTTGAATGATATATATCTTACTATAATGACATGCCTTATCATATATGCTATGATATTCAATAATTATATATTTATTTTCATGACATAGTTAACTTTTCTTATGAGATGAGTGACTTTAAGGACAAATCCCTCACCTAAAAAATAGGGCATTCCAGTGGGATTTTCATACATGAGATAATCGTCTATTAGCAAATCTATTTTTAGTATAGAATATAATTTCAAAGAATTCAAAATGGCTCAAAAATTTAGTTATTGGTATATATTATGGGGGCATATGTCATGAATATGCACTCACATTATAAGAACTTACATATTCATGCATTTTGGGTGCATATGAATGGCCATATGTGCACAAGCTTCAAAAAAAAATTACAAAGTCTACATCTACATACAATTACATATTTTACATTGATCACGTGGGGGGATGAAACAAATTCATGCACACTATAGTATTTTTCATATTTAATGTGCATGATACTAATTAATAGACACATTTATTTTACTACATATGAATTCATGATAAGGGCAAGGATACCCTTCCCTTATTCTATGAGATTTTACAATTACAAACTTATATTACAAGTATCATAGGAATTAAGAAAAAAAAGTGACAATTGAATCTATATACCATTTTAGTGGTTTATTCAGTTGGAGCACATAATGCATATTGGAGATTCAACACTCTCCAATATTATAACCTACAAATCCATTGTGGATTCTAACCCATTTTTGACTCAAGGTTTTAAAGACCAAAAATGTAAATTGAGGTTTCTACATCCCTCAATGGGTTCCATTTTCTTTACAAGTTCACTTTAAATCAGGGCTTGATCACCCTTAATTTGCCATAGTTCAACAAAGGAATCAATCCCTCCAAGTGCTTCATGGGAAGCACCAATTCTCTAATACTTCAAGGAAGCATCATCTTCAAGCAAGTTACAAAATCAACATCAATTTCAAACACACAAGTGTGCTCCTTCCTTTTTATTTGGAATCTTTTCAAATTCAATTTATGTTTCAATTTTCAATTTCGTATATGGACATTAAGTAATTTTACATCATTGTGAGATTTACTATGGAATACATTACATGATTGGAACTTCATCGTAAATACAAAGTGCATTATACACACTTAGGTATATCTTTCCTTTTACTCTAATAATTTCATTTATAGATTAAAGGGGTGAGGGGGTCAAGATAAATGTAGATACTAAAATTTGGTCATGAATATTTGATAATGTCAGTTTTGGAATACTCTTACCTTAATTATCTTGAACAATTAAATTGGTTTTATTTTCCACCTCACTCTATCCTAAGTACGAGTCCATCCCTTATAATTATTATTTTACACCTAAAAATTAACTTAATTATTAAAACCTTTAATAATATATATAGATATTCAAAGGTATTTAAATTAAATGTCACCCTCCCTATGTCAGAATTGACCTGCATGGGTTAGGATCGATAGTTGATCTTGACCTTATGGGTTGATCTTGCCATTTAACCAACAACAAACATTTTTCAAAGTTAAATCCTCTTTTATAATTTGGTCCTTATTTTTAGGATAGGTAGTGTGAGGTTTCACCCATTTGGATTGTTATAAATGTACATCTAAGCCACCTATTATACCACTTGGCAAATTCACTATTTGGGCACACTTATACTATTTTACATTAATAAAATATTTCATATTCTTTCCAAACTCACTTCTAATCACTCAAAGTATCCCTTATCCAAGTAAATATCTTATCCATATAAGCCAAGTAAATAATTTTCAAGTATTCAAGCCATCTCTATATGCATATAGTAGCAAAGGAAAACTATTGTACTAAGCACTCTAAGTGCAAAAACTATGTGAGATTGATTCCATCTTCAGAGTAATTTAGACAAATAGGCAACATATAATCATCACAAGGTTTATTTGGATCAACGCATCCCATTACACTCCCCACATTTAATTTTTCAAGTTTATAAATTTCACAGACCCTAGTAATGTTTCAACCTTGAAAAGGTCATTTGCAAGTCATATGTGCACAGTCGAAGGTCAAATCTCTGCAAGCATTTATATTTCAAGTAGGCATAGATGACTGTACCATTAGATTTTTATTTTCCCACATAGGTCAAGATCAACCTGTAGGGGACATCTGTAACCCAAAATAATTATAGTTTTTGTTTCAATTACATATGTATAAACTAGTCTACGTCGATCATTTCTAACCATATTTAAGTCCTACACAATTAATCTAACAAGTAGAAATTGATCTCTTCTTTTATTATTTGTGTTTTTCATAGTTAGTTTCTTTCATTCATTTGATCTTTATCCATTTCAGTATTTTACTTTCAATTTACTAGGTACAATTTATTTATAACATTTGTTACCCTTCAATTCATTCTATATTAATTAGAGTTAATACACCAATTAATTCCAAAATTTTATTAAACAAGTTGACCATTGCTTGATTAAGATTTATGCTCTAAGATTAAAATGCCTCTGTGACATGATGGTGTTCAAACATGTTTCAAATAATGGGAGAGTACCTTGTAGGACCAACAACCTTTAGACCTAGTAAGTTTGAAAACCCCACTTTTTTTTATTAATTTTTTAGTAATTTGATTTTTTTTAATTTTTTTAGAACAACAAATTTTAGGCATTTTTCAATAGTTTTATATTATTTCTAGAGGTGTCTTGTCTTTGACGTAGTTTTCATCCTCTAATCAAGTCTAACCAAATTTATGTTGGAGGTGTTTGATGTAACAACATAAACTATGATGAAGGTGTCTAGAAATATTGTAAATCTATGTTGTGAAATTTTGAATTTGCTATATTTAATTTGTGTGAGTGACATATGTTGGATATGATGTCATATATTTATTTTTTCAAAATGATGTGAATATTTAAGAGTTTCATATGGGTTGACATATGGACACCATGTGTGAGTTAGTCCTTATATATGTCAAGTAGTAGATATTAGATAAATCTAGGTTAGGCCACATTTCTCATCTTGGTCATATGCAATATGGCATGCATTTGATAACTATGTTAGTAGAGAGGTGTAACAAAAATACATGTACCATTTATCTTCTTAGGGAGAGATTGTAATGACTTTGGAGGATGTATAGCATATCTTGAGATTGATAGTGGTGGGCACCTATATATTTGTAGTGGGTGTGGAGGGGTAAGGCCAATTAGGCATGCATATCATTATATGACTAGACATGCCTAAGGGGCATGGTATAGGGGAGGGGATACAATTATTTTTTGGTAGCGATTGTATTGTCTAATGTTATGCTATTGTAGAGATATTTGTGTGCTCTTTTATCATATTTCATAGCTATATATGGGGTGGTGTGGCAATATCATATCATATGCACTAGATTATACAAGTTATAAACAAGCATAGTACCATATATTCTTAGAGTTGCAAGACATTATCCCACTTATACATGTATTTATATAGATTTACTTGAGAGGATTATAGTGGAGGTTTGGGTTCAATGGATTTCTTACATGTATGGGCCCATGAGAATATCATAGTCACATGACCAATTGGAGGTCATTATGATGATTGGAACATCATCAGATCTATACACAAAGATGAGTGGGCAGTGCTCTTATCAATTAGACCACAATGGACTATCATGTTCTACTTAGTTGATTTACTCTAAAGATGATCACATGGAGGTTGTACAAAGGGTTTGTAGGCTGGCCTAAGGATGGTACAAAATTACATCATTTATGGGTAATCATTTGGTTACATGATTGATTTCATTTTATTTTATAGATATTTTAGTGTGAGTGTGTGACTTAAAATTTTGCATGGATAGGATGTGCCCCCAATGACACAAGCATCGACATGGATGCATAGGGTTTCTTAACATCCAGGAAATAGAGACCATCCTAGTAAAGTTTATTTGTCACAATGCCCTTTGGGAGAGGTAGATCATTTGATGGTGATAATAGATACTAACAACATGGGATATGATGTAAAGTATACCTGATGGTGTATGCACACACAATGGCCCTTGTTATTTCATGTTTTAACTCAGTAGGCTAGAGTTTCACTTTGGGTTTAGGGTGGAGATGGTGGAGGAGCGAGTTAGGCAATAGGGTAGGTTAGTGGAGTTGTTGTAGATGGACATTATTATAAATGAGTGTTGGATTTAGTTTTTTATCATATTTTTTAGTGGTTGCCAATGTTTTGTAAATTTTTTGTGACCTTGAAGGGGATGCCTATTTAAATTGTGATCATTGATGCATTTGTTTAGACATTGATGAGGCATGTCCTAGATGATGTCATGCCTAGTGGATGATATTACAAGCATGCATGCATCTTTTTTTCATTGAGTTTCTATTGAAACCATAGCCTATGTGCATGTTCAAAGTGAGCAATATGATCTTAAAGCTCAGGTAGGGAGATAACATATGCATCTACCAACTATAGGTGGCAATGCCTTGGGTTTTTTTTTTTTTGAGTTTGTATGACTTTAGACAAAGAATTATAAATTTAGACAAATCATACTAGATTACAGTCTAAGCATGGTAGGACTTATACTAGATTATATGTTTATGAGGACCGAAATAGATGTAGTAGGTCTCAATTTTGAGGTCCTCATGTAGATAGTGGTGTGCCATCTTCTAGAAGTCCTAGATCTAGGGATGATGATAGTGATATCAAGGGATAGGGGTAGAATTCCCCCATTATTTATAGATACTATTTTTATTGTAAATGATTATTCAATATATATATGATGTTAATGTTCCATGTTATACTTGTATATTTAATTTATGAGATGATGTCATATGTTTTTTAATTACTATATGTATTTTAATGTATTATTTAGTTGTTTAGATGGAAATGTGTAAAATAATATGGTATCTAAGCACAATCCTTATATGTATATTAACTAATCCATAAAATCCCAACAAATGGTCATAAAAGCTACGTAAAAATACTTTGACCAATTACTTTTTCACTATACTCATCTGAATAAATATTTAAAACTAGTTAATGTATATATCCCATGATAATTTTGAATGGTTTATTTTCATGCTCTTGTTATGTAATATTATTTACTTGTTTCATCCCTTGATCCTCAACTCATGGCTTTAGCTTTGGTACCCACACTTGTGTTGGAGAAGATGTAACTGTATTATTCTTTGTACTTGCTCTATATATCTGATATGTAAGCAAATTGTATGCAATAAAAAATGCATCATGTCTATAAATCAACCCTAACTTGGAGAAGATAGATCATACCATACACTTTCGATTGGGGACATATTAGATAATTAGGAACTTGAACAAGATGAGGACCTTCTAGACCCAATTATGGGATCTATTACCACAATAAACTATGCTAGGGAGGGTTCCAAAGCCTCTGATCAAGCATAATCATGCAATAACCCTACTTATCTCCTATGTTTTATATTCACTAAAATATAACAAGTAAAGTAAACATGCATAAGAGACATAGACTCACATCAATGTCTATGAAATCTTAATGCATGGAAGAGAAGTGCAAATTCATATCTATCTACTCTTAGAAAGGATGAACAAAGTTAGGAATAACTACCTTTGAAGACAAACCAACATAGCCTCAATCTCTCCCTTAGCCAAGCTTCTTCACAAGAGGTTGTTATGGTATGTAAGGATGACAAAGATAAATTAGCTCTAGGCTACACAACCTATCAGTGCATCCAAAAGACTTTTCCATAAGACAATATCCATATTTCCAAAGAAAGTATGCAAACCCAAGCTTGTTTATCAAGTAGAATGGTCAATAAGCAGATGTAAAATATATCTTACTTATTTTTCTCTCTTTTTTAAATAATGGTGAAATGAACTTGTCTATATAGGTAGATTTAACCCTAAGCCATTCTAAAAAATTTGGCCAACAAGGTTAACCTAGTCTACCTAGCACAATTTTGGACAAGAATTCACTAGGTCACAAGCTAAGTCAGCCAAGAGTTGACCTAGACCCTAAGTGAATTTCATCCAAAACTATACAGGGTCAACCTAGTATAGTGAATAGTCAAAAAGGGGTTAAGGATAATAAAAGGGGGATAAAATGTAGAAAATGACTAGAGGAGTGTGTAATATAGAAAAACAAACTTAAGGACAAGGGTTTTAGGAGAAAAATGTGTAGATAATAAGTGGAAAGAGGGACAAAAATCTTGTGAAGGACCAATGGTCTGCCCACCCCTTTCCCAGTGTACCCCTTAATTCATGTACTCAAAGATATTGAGACTCAATGGGTTCCTACAAGGTACAAAGTGTCAGTAAGTGATAAAATTTTGAAAAATATTGTGTATACATATGCCCCACTCAAATCTCATCGTATGTCACATGAGTGCAACACCAGATGGTGCTTCAAGAACAGAACATGATAACACATAAATTTGATGCTGAGTAAATTACAGTAAGGAGCAAATAAAATAAATGAAAAGATAGAATTGAAAAACACATACCTTTACTTACCTTAGTGTTGTGGATAAAGAATTAGATTACAAGAGAAGTGAAGGTGTCCAATGTGAATAACATTAGGCAAACTTGTAGAGATTAGTGCAAAAAATAGCCAAAAAAAAAAAAAATAGAATATAGGCATATAGTAGTGGAAAATATTCTCTACTTTATCATGATTCCAAAATATTTTATGATTCAAAAAATGGGTTAGTAAAAACAAAAATATGAGCAAAACAAGGAATCTGATAGAAAATATTTGAAAGATAAAGAATTGTGAAAGTTTAAATAGGGTGAAAGAGAAGCCATTTGTTATTGTTGACTTGTTTGTGAAAGAAAAAGAGCTATGAGAGACCAAACAATATAGGATGGTGAGGAGATGATAATTGAGATGAGAGGGACTCCCAGTGGTGGTAACGAGTGCAACATAGGTAGGCAACTGAGAATCTCAAACTTATTTTTGAATATTTTATTAAAATTAAGTGTTTTTTAGAAATTTGTAATTTAAAGCATTTGTAGGAACCTAAATGAACATAAAAAAATTCTATGGGTAGGAAAACTAAGTAGGGAAATGGGTTTGAAGGGATCAAAGTAATAATTTATAAAAGGTATTTATTACTGGAAATAAAAGGGGTCGATTGGTAAAAACAACTAGGTCAACCTAGTCGACCTAGTAGGTTGAAATTTTAGTAAATCCACACTAACGACTTAGTAGGTATGTGCTGACTCAGTTGATTTTCCATGTTTTCAACTTAGTACATGACTGTCAACTTAGTAGAAAAATCCACTCTACCAACTTAATATTGAGGGGGGGAATAAAGGGTTGACTTAGTTAGTTAAGTCAACCTAGTCAAAATAGAGGAAATTTTGGTCAACCTAGTGTTTGATTGACCTGTTGGCCATTTCTTGGCCCCCATATAAAATTTTGCCCAAGTATGAGAAGTGGACATTCAAGCAAAATTATCAAGTTCAAACAACCTCAGGTTCTCCAAAGAAGTGACATGATGGATATAGGTAGTTACATTCAGAGCATTAAGGACAAGCTAGAGAGACTTGAGGAATAGTAGGGCCAGCCCTGCCAACCTTTTGTGCCTACATATGCACCTCCCCAGCCTTATTATGTGTCACCCATTCCTCCTCAAGTGACCATTTCAAGTTCTCCTTCAAATCTTCCAAGTTCATCATATGTTTTGCAGTATTTTCCTTATTATAAATCCATCCAAGGGGGCTGTCAAAAAAATGAAGTGTTTATTATGGAACAGCTTATTGTTTGAGTCCAAAACTTCATCCCTCTTCAAGAGCCTTCTTTTGTTCCTGATCACCTTAAAGAGGGGCTATTTCAAGAGAATATAGAAAAGCAAATCAAAGAGTTGGAACTGAAGGCAAGGAGATAAGAAGAAAGGCAAAATTAGTAGATGAAGGTAGAACCTCTACCTTTCCCATCTTGGAGCCAAGTCACATAGCCAAGTAGATCAAAGGTCTTTCAACCCCCATACCTCCCTCATCGAGCCTCTATCTTTTACATCTTGTAAATTTATTCAAAGAAGTGGGTAGAAGAAGAAGGTGGTGATTCCTAAAGTCAGTCAAAAAGCCTTGTAGCCTCTACTCCTTTCCCCTCAAAAGCCTAGAGCCTTTCCTTCATGGAGAGTCATTCATGAAGCAAAGAATAAGGAAGAAAAGGTGGTTATTCCTTGCACATTTCCATCCTATAAATTAGTTCAACCAATGCATGAGAAGAAGGAAGATGAGGTGAAGGTGATCCAAGTAGAGCAGCTTTAGGAACCAAATCAGGAACCTATGGGAGATGCATCCAAAGAGGCTGAGGAAGATAATGTCCTGAGCAGCTACAAGGAAGAAATCATCATAGGGTCCCCCCTTGGTTATTAAAATATAAATGCAAACTTATTGAATGAAGGAGAACATATTGAAGATTCTTTTATAGTTGTGCATGAAGTGGACTACACTATTGAGGATGCAAAATTGCCACTTTATGTGGAGAATGAGGGGGTCAAGGCTATCATTTCCTTAAATGAGCTACCACATGATGAAGATTATGAGGAAATGAATGAATTAGATGATAAAATTGATGAACTTATGAAGCATCCAAAGGTTCCTAATCAGTTGAGAGGCTTATTTGAGGACTTGTTTGAGATCTTAGGAGCTGGTTATGTTCTTCTCCAAGGCAACTATGGTTTGGTTGCAGCCAAGGAGAGCATCTTTGTCAAGTGGATCAAAGGAGATGGATTGGGTAGTCTTCCAACTCTACCACCTCAAGAATTCATTAAAAATATGGACTTGTTTCAGATTTTCAAAAGAAGCTATCAGCTCCTTGATGAGCATAAAAAACATGAGATAATGAACAAATCCAGTCTTATTGAGGAGGCTATAGAAATCAAAGAGGTTTTCCTAGTTGAACCACCATTAGAGGCTATAGTTAAGGATCCATTTGAAGATCTTGAGACCCTCTAGATTCGCATAGCTGACCTTTTTGGAGCTACCTAGTTCTCAATGAACATGATGACGGAGACGCTGACAATTGCAATAAAGAGGAAGTAGGAATCAAGGCTAAGGATCAAGAAGCTACATGCCTTGTTCAATCCTTTGGCTTGTAAGATAAGGGAAGTATCAATCTTTCATTTTGATCTAGAAGGAAAGGGGTATATACTTTTTAGGATATATATATTAAGATTAGTTTTGTTATAATTCTTCCAAGTGTTGTTTTAGGCACTTTTGTTTGTTGTCTTTGTTTTTTTCTAGGATAGTTTCTTTTTTTTAAGTGCCTTGGGCACTTTTATTTGTTTTTTTTTGTACTATCCTCATTGTTTCAAGAGTAATTACTAGAAAGGGTTAGCTTTGTATCTAGTTTCAACCATCATTATCAAAGAAAATAGTAACTTTGTGCCCAATGGACTAGGCAAGTCAAGTGAGCTAGGTTCTGTAAGCATAATAGGCATGCTTCCCTATGAGTCACCAAAAATGTTGGCCATTTCTTGGCCCCCATATAAAAAAATTCCCAAGTATGAGAAGGTGGACATTCAAGCAAAAGTGGCAAGTTCAGACAACCTTAGGTTCTCCAAAGAAGTCTTCAGGCTTTCAAAGTTGTAAGACTTTGGGTTTTTGAGGACACAGTGCAAATCAGGTTTCCAATAGTATTTGACTTCTAAATTTTTTATAAGCAAAAGTAATTCAGGTTTACAAACTTAAATTACTCATGGACAATGTATTTTAGGTTCTCTAAGGAGCACTACCTAATTACTTCATGAGTTGTGAGTAGTTAGAAGCCTAAAATAAGTAAAGGGGCTTGACAAACCCGAGTTGGTCTCAAAAAGGTGCTTCTTAGGTTTTCTAAAGAGAAAGTCTTCTCTAAAAAATACTCCAAAGATCATTGACAAATCTAAAGTTGAGGAGCTTGGAAAATCCAAACTACTTTGCATAGAGTAAATCGGGTTTCTCCAAGTGTTATGACTTCATAAGTAACAGGACCTCAAAAGTACAAAGTAAGTAAACTTAGAAAACCCAAATTTCTTTTCATAGAGTAAATCAGGTTTCTCCAAGTACTTTAATTAAAGATATTTATAACTAAAGGATATGGGAAAGTTCAAAGTTAGAGAGATCAAAGAACCCAAATTACTCTATATAGAGTAAATCAGGATTCTTCGAGTGCTTGACTTAAGCTTGGTCCAACAACATGAGAGTCATGATCAGGTGAATGAAAGGCTATCATGTCACATAAGTTGGAGCAAAAAGGGCCAATTATCAAAGGACAAGTGGTACAAGGATGACCAATGAGCATGATAGAGTCCAATATGGTTTACTCCCAATAAATAGCCATCCAAATGTAGGAATAGCATGGGTCAGCTTGAACTCCCAAGTATGGAGACCGGCATCCTTCTTTAGATAGGACACATAAAATTGAAAGATGCCATGTCATTTAAATGCAAATATAAATGTACTCATGCCAGGAAGAGACGTCTAGCTACCCATAATGTGACTTTTCTCAGCTCCACCAAAAGAGATTTAAATGTGGGAGTGGCTCAAGGAGGTTGTGCAAAAATCCTAGGTGATGCATTTCATGGAAAAGGAGGATGACAACAATGGTCATTAGTGACTTCTTCTCTCTTTCCATGTAACTCTCTCTCTCTCTCTCTCTCTTCTCATTCTCTATATATATCATGCGACTTGCCTTTGTAATGTTCCCAATTTTTTAGATGTTTTTAATCTTCCTGGGAGATAGGCCGCTCTTAGAGATATCATAATATATGCTCAACTAGTTAGGATTGACCCTGCCAAGCATTTTTAAGAACCACCTCTTATGTAATAAAGGATTATCTTTGCCCATCTCTTGCCTTGAACTTGTGTTTGTTGAGATGTGTACTATGGCATTGCGTGAAGAAAAGTCTTCCTCATCCATGGTCCTCCTTTTTGACCTTGTTTAAGGATTTTCTGATGTTATTTGTAGGTCTAGTTGAGTGTTCTTTCCATCATTAATGTGAGCTTCTAGTGAGGCTTAGAACTGCTCTCCATTTGCATTCATCACTTTCCTGAACCTCCTCCATGAAATATTTATGCAATGAACTTGATCTTGAGGTTGTGTAATCCAATATTGTCCTCGATAGAATTAGTGTGGGTTTGAGCTTATAGGATTTTCCCATTTAAATTGGTGCATCACTTGGTTAGCCTTCTTAGGAGCCCTTTTTCCTCTTTCTAACCCTTTTACTTGTGAAGTTTCATTTCAGCATTAGTTTAGGTGATCCACTGAGAGGAACTAGCCTCTTTAAAAATCCTAGAGGCTCAACCTCACCATAGGACACCTACATCCTAAGGTTGTTCCCATGTTTATGGTTAAAAGTGGGAGAGCCTAAAAAAATTCCCATAAGGGTGCAATTCCAAGATATAAAATGACCAGAATAGTATGAAAATGTGTGAAATAGGCCAAAAGAGTACTAGAAAGGCCCAGATGGCCGACTGAGGGCTAAAATGGCCAAGTAGGATAAAAATAGGTCAAAATAATTTAAAAATGGATAAATTAAAGTGAATTTAGGCTTGTTTTTGTTAAAATTTTAAAAGAATGTATTTTGATTATAAATGATATGGAGGATCTAATACATCTTTTATTATTTTATGGTTGTAGGGCATCTGAGGTTTTGGCACTTAATGGATGCAGTATGGCTCCTAAACATCTTGGAGTGATTATCGACTGAGGATCAAGTGAGATTGATTACATTAAGTCTAGGAGGCATTGTAGAGATGTGTAGGATCCCCCTAAGTTTAGATTTGATAGTCATATTCCTGAGAGCCTAGGAATGATTGACTAATACATTTAGGTGAGAGGTGGATGGGGATACCATTGAGATGGGTATCACGCTAAAGGACATCCATGATATTTATAAACTACCTATAATAGTTATACCTATGTTCATGGGAGTACCAAATGGATAAGAGGAGAGGAGAGCCTTAGCCATAAGGGTAACAGGCTCAGAGAAGATATATATTGGATTCAGAGTTAGCTTGTTCTATGTTTATACCTCTTAGATTTTAGATATTTAGAAGGCAATGATAAGACTTGTGACAGCACAAGTCCTATGTCACAAGTCAGATGAAAAGGTGCCATTATATGTGATAGCCTTATGGTAGACTATATTGGAGCATGGGGTATTGTATGACTTAGGTTTTATCATTTGGTTACAGCTTATGCATGACATGTATGGGATGTTGTCCAGAGCGAAGAAGTCTATAGGGCCAATTATATTGATGACTATGTGGATATATGAGAGGTTCCCTAAGTATCATTTGGTTGGGTTGCCCCATATGGTTGATAATATGTTACCTCGGGTACAAAGGTGGTGACAAGATCAGGTAGTGTCGGCCATGCCCTATGTGCCAACATTGTAGATAGTTTGGTGAGTAGACATTGAGTGGTAGCCTTATGGTCACATTACTATGACATGGTTGAGCTAGGAGATAGTGGCACCAACATCGGCATAGATAGATATTAAAGGACACTATACCTAGTGGATAGAGCCGCATCTAGTGGTGTGTGTACTAGGGGAGATAGGACTGCTTCATCTAGTGGCACTAATATTGCTTCCCACATTTTGGGCCAGGCATGTTAGAGAGATGAGTGGGAGAGGAGGATTAGGGCCATCAATTGCTAGGCCAATGATCATACCATTATGTGAGAGACCATGGATAGGTCAGGCATGATAGGTAGCCTAAAGAGAAGAGATAGATGTAGATGTAGGAGTGTTAAAAGTACCATAGCTAGCACCACAACAAGAGGAGCAGTGACCACCTTGGTCACACTAGGATGGAGGCATTAATAGCAGGAGAGAGCAAAGATGATAGTCATCCTAGATAAACCATCAAGGGAGCCAAGACAGAGTTAGGTCATAGAGAGACCTCTTAGGTGTAGCCTGAGATGGGCATGAGTGGTAACCCTATGATTTATATTAGGGTGGTAACCTACATATGAGGTACTTAGAGGATGCATTGATGGAGAGACTATGTTAGGTGGTCATGTGGATGGTGAGACAATGGTAGGTGACACATAGATAGGTAATAACAAATGGTTTTGAAATTTGTTTAAGCTTATTTGAGATATATTAGAGATAGATTTTTGAGATATATCTATGATAGAATGTCTATTTGATTTGAGTTTTATAGATCCTATAGAGGAGGAGGCCAAATGGGGATCTTAGGTGATGGGAATACTCCATGAGATTTTTTATGAGGAACTGATGCCATATAACCTGAACACACTAGAGGATCATGTGATAATGTCTACCCTAGGTAGTTGGTTTAGACTAGTAAGAGAGGTTGTGAGGCAAGTATAGACATGCAAGGAAGAGCCACAACCACTAGCAGGGGCGAAAATGAGAGAGGCATAGACATGGTAGGCCTTGGCTCAGAAGAGCCATGCATATGGCTACCATGACCCAATTAACACATGTACATAATTAGTTAGCATAAGTACAGGCCTAGGTGGCCAACCTACAAGGATACATGACAGGTCTGAGATCTCAAACAACCTTTTTAAAGCATACTATTTAGAGGGGATAGTATGAGGCATCTATGGGTAGTGTGGCTAGGCCATGAGATAAACAAGATAGACCCCAGCCGTAGAGTTGGGGTGATGTATATTGTTGTACTTTGTCTCAAATCATGATATATATATATATATATATATATATATATATATATATATATATATATATATATATATATATTTCCTTTTAGCATTTGGATGTTAATCTTATGCCTTTGTATCATGGTCCTGGTTGTGGATACTTGGATATATTTATTTCTAGCACATGTATTTGCTCTTATTATATATGCTATAGGAAATATATGAGTTGTGGTTTCTTTTCTAGTATTATGTAGGACACATGCATGGTTAAAAAGAAATAGGTTAAATTTTTTTGGCTAAGTATAATTAATCAAAAATATACTGCACACTATTTCATGTTGGGAAATGTGTAATAACAAGAAAATGACTAAGTATAAGAAACCAAAATGTGGTAAACAAGATGGTAAAAAGTTGTTGTTAAACCATGAAAAAGAGATTTTGGCACCAAATTAACGCAAGTAAAATCACACTAAATCATGTTGGGAAGTACGTAAATAATTTAATAAATTGGAAAGCACATGAAAGAAAAATGGTATAAAAACAAATCAATTAAGTCAATCAATCATACTAAATCACGTAGGGAACCATAAAATAAAAACAAAATTGGCAAAGATTGGTCTTAAATTTATCACACTAATTCAAGGTAGGAAGTATGAAAAATTCAAGAAATGGTTGGATTCTTACATGGAATCAAAAAATAAGAAGGTAAAAGGTTAAAGAATAGAGAAGTAAGCATAAAACATACTAAATCAAGCTGGAGGCATGTCAATGATGTGTAACTTCATAATCAATCAAATCTTATCTCTTATTTGAAACATGTAATTTTTTTTAGTGACTTAGATTATTAGAAAATTTTGTGAGGAAGGCCAGGTCCTATCCATGGTATTACACTACAACTCACAAAGGGAACACCAATGAGGTGGAATAAATCTGAAAAAAATTGGTAAAAAGGGATGTTGGTAATAGGAAGGTGAAATTTGGATAATTTGTGAGGAAGGCCAGGTCCTATCCATGGTCTTACAATGCAACTCACAAATCGAATCCCTAGGGGAGTGATCAATGAACAAAGGAATATTTCTCAAGAAAAAATGTGAGGAATGTAGGGAGTGTAAAAATCATAAATTAGGCATATTATGAGGATACCTTAGGAGATAGGAGCATACTAAGGATATGAAAATACATTAAGTGACTAGTGACCATCAATGTACAAAGGAAACCTGTTCACTATAGACACAAAGTTGTGTCGGTAAATAAGCACGCTATTAAGATTAACTCATGAAGGTAGATTAGTACAAGAAAATTAAAATGGACCTACCTTCTTATGATGTGTTCCCTATTCCTAAGGACCCCTTATAGAGTCATCGATCAACTATGAAGATTGGGTACTTGCGTGAGAAAGTAGGTAGCAGTAAAAGATTTTTTTTATTCTCCTTAATATACTAGCCTATCACACTCCAATAGACCTTAGCTCTATCGTGAGGCCAACTATGGAGATTGAGATTCAACTAGAATAAGGAGACGTGCTTTAAATCACGTCTTTTAGTGTGATTTAACTTTTAAGAATTTTGAATGTTGCTTTTTTAGATCATTTCCTTTTGTAGAATGATTTGGCTTTTGAATGTTTTAAAAGAATTTTAAGATTTCTCCTCCATACAGATTTAGATTGACTAATCATGATAGATAGAGTGATACACATGAATGAGCTTTAGGTTTTGGCTAAAGGAAGCTAAGTAACCAAAGACAAGATTGACTAGGATACTTAGGCTTAACTATGAACCAACATGATATCTCAAGTCTCAACCATGTAAATGCTTAGTTTGTGGAAAGGAATAAAGGGAAGAAAGGAGATCCAAAGTGGACTGGTAATAGGAAAGTATAATGAGATGAATTCTTTACTACTTGATCACATGGTATAGAAGGATTGACTAAAGAAATCAAGGTTTATATAACTAAGTCACAATAACAATTATCTGTGTTTATAGAGATAAGAGAGCAAATAAGCATGAAAAGAGAACAAGGTATTTTTTAAGAAAGAAACTCAAAAAGAAAAAGAAATCAATGATAAAGAAGACATCCATTGGCAAACATAAATGACATAATAAGCAATATAAAGTGTGAAATCAATGTCACCATGTAAGATAAAGAAGAATTTGATGCAATGTCAAATGATATAAAAATAGATAAAGATAAAGTTGGAGCACACGTCCAACCCAAATGAAAATGTGAGAACGCCATGCATGTGCTCATAAGTACTGATAGATACACATTATCTAGAACATCTGATAAGTCTCTATGAAGTTGGATGTGAACTACAGTTAATATCTCATCTATAAAAACTAGTAAAATACTTTGCATCTAATATCCTCAATAGAAAAAGTAGGGATGCTTGATGGATCATGCTAAGTAGGGATATCAAACAAGGGATGTTTAAGAGAATGCACAGTAGTGGACTCTATAGGAGATGAAGGTATCACGGATGGGGAAGGATCCATGGGTGAGGGACTCATAGGTGGAGAAGGATCCATGGGTGAGGGACTCACAAGTCAAGAAGGATTCATAGATGAGGGAAGGTCCAAAGATGAAGGATTCATGGGTGGAGGAATAGGAGGTGAAGAAGGGACCACAAGAGGGGATAGAACCATAGGAGGTGGAGCCATGGGAGAAGAAGGGGAGCCTTCTTTGAGGAATGACCTATGGGAGGAATGGTAGAATGTGAAAGAATAGTTAAAAAGTGATCTTTAAGGTGTTACAAAAGGATATGGAAATGATCAATGTGATGGGTACCACACTATTGCCAAAGATAATACATCTCTACATACTTTGGAATATACTCAGGTAGTACCTTTAGAAGATGTATGGCCTTATCTGAGGATTGAGGGGTAAAAGGATGCAAAGTGTCAATATATTATCATAGCTTATGATAATGTATGGATGAATGGTCATCTGTGTTATGAAAGCAACAAATATTCTTGAGTTGGCTTTGTAGAGGTACTCATAAGATGAGATGTAGTAAAAGCAGAAGGAGCTTGGGAAGGATCATCGACCCATTTGGTGGGCAATCAAGCCATATACAGTAAAGGAAGAAAACCATCACCAAGATAAGATGGTGGTGATGAAAAGACTACACTAGGCTCGATGGAAGGAGTGATGGGATCAGAAGCAGGAATAGACTCAGTTAAAGTGGGTGCAGGAATGGGATCCAAATCATGTTTATACTAAGGGAGGGGTAGGGTCTATTGGGTGAATATTTTGTCAATCAGGTAACTGATGAGCAAAATAGGTCTCTTCAACCATAGTAAGGGAGATTGGTTAGCCAAGTGTGCAGGTTTACTACATTAGAGGTGGACAAATCTCTCCTCTCATCAAGGGGAGGTTCCCTATTAAATATGAGGAGCTATATACTATAGATATAAGCAAAAAGTAACACTCAGGGGTAGGACAACACCATCCATCTATCTTTTTCTAGAGATGATGTTCACAAACAAAGGATAAAATCTTGGTGAAAACACTAAAGGCACTTCTCTTCTTTCAGAAGTGATCTTGTAAGAAACATCAGGAGTTCTTTTAGGTAGTGACAAGTAACTAATAGGTAATAAAGGAACAGCTATCAGGATGAATTGTAACACAAAGTCTACACCTCAACTGCCCAAAGAGTGAAATACAGAGGATAATGAGGGCACAAAGTCATCCTAAGGTCCTTTAAATAGAAAGAAACTGAAAATACACAGACTAAAGACAATTGTGACAGCACAAAGTCTTTCCACATTTGGTTTCAGGACACCTTCCTAGTTACTTCCACTAGTTCTACTTGTTAAATTGAATAAACAAGAATACATTCAGGAAATAGACATAATAACAATCTCCTAAAATGATACAAACTATAATAGCACAAAGTCTGAAAGTAACTTGATTTCTCATTCAAACAAAGAAATATGAAGAACAATTTGAGCTCAAAGTCTCAGTAATTGCCTCTCAATTTGGGCAAAATTTCACTTCTATAATGGAAAATTATCCCTTGCATAAGACAAGAGATTACAATATATGGAAACCAAGGAAGGCTTGGCACATTGTTCCATGGAAAGGCCCATGTCGTGGTTAATGCATTGAATACACTTTCAATCTTATCGAGGGACCATGCTTGGAACAGTACATCAGCCTTAACTGTGGTGTGCCAATTCATCTAATATGTCTCCTCTGAAGCATAGACTATCTAGTCCTTTTCTTCTCATTTGCACAGCTGTCCACTTTTTCCTTTACATCATGGAAGAAAAATAGGCCACGTCTTTGATTTGGTGTGCTCAACAGTCTACTTGGTGGACTATTTCACCAACTAGGAATAACTCCCTTGTAGATATTTCTAATCTTTTTGTATTGTTCTTTCTTCCCTGCAGCAGTTGGATCTCTCAGGCTATCATCTTCAGTTGGTCACTTGGTTCATCCTTCAAAATCCATGCCATATTTAAAAACTAATGGATATTCCATTACCTAAAATTTGACATCTGTGGGGCCGTCAATGGTGGTTGGCTATTTGAACCATGTTGAACCATAAACCTTTGAACCTGTGAAAGTTCATTAGTTTAATGGTTCAATGGTTCTGCAATCTTTTTTGGTTCATTTGATCCATCGCTCCCTTGGTTCAATCGCTGCTTCTCCTTTTGGTTGAACCATCCTTTTGAACTGGGCTCTGAAACTATCTGTGTTCTTCCTTTACTTTGTCTGGAGCTTCCCTTGAACCATTGAACCTATGAACCATTGAACTTTGAAATCTTTTGGTTCAAGGTTCAATCGATTCATTGGTTCATTCGTTGTTCCATTGCTTGGGGTTGCCTTTGAATCTCTGAACCTTTAAACCTATGAAACAATTTGGTTCAAGGTTCAACAGTTCAATGTCTTTCTCAGAATCCTTTGTTTTTGGCTAAGACTCTGGAAGCCTTAAAATTCCTTCGGCCTTTTGTCCTTGGGACACCCCAAAGGGAAGGTGTCCCTTCAGGCTTTGAGAAAGGTCCTTTTTGTGGGTGCCGAGAGTCCCCCACAAGGGTACCTACCCTTTGAGTTTCTTTGGGTAGCTCTTGGGTTAATTCCTTCATGCAGCTTTGATCCTTCATTTCCTTTAGACAAAATGTCTGAAGGAATTCCTTCAGACATTTTATCTGAAGGAAATCTTTATTTGGCTTTGTCTTTTCCTCAGGCTTTTGCTTTTCCTTTCAGGCAAATTCCTTTGGACAAAAGTCTGAAGGAATTCCTTTGGGCATTTTGTCTGAAGGAATTTTGCCTTAGTCATTTTTTTATAGAAAATCTTTTTGAAGGAATTCTTTCAGTCCCTTTAATTAGTAATTTCCTCAGACAAAAAGTCTGAAGTCCAAAGGAAATCTTTCTTTTCGGCCTTCTCTTTGATCTTTGAACCAATGTTCTCTGCCCTCCGCAAGGGCACTTGTTCCTTCAGCTTTAGGGCAGTCCTTTGAACCAACCATTTGAACCAACTTTGGTTCAACGATTCAACGGTTCAATCTTGTATTTGAAACCTTCTTTTTGTCTAAGTATTTTGACTGCATGAACTAAACGCGTTGAACCAAGGCATTAAACCTTTGAACCATTGAACCCGATGAACCTTTGAACCAAAATGGTTCAATGGTTCAAGCCTTCTTCTTTTCATTAAGTGTTTTGAAGCCGTTGAACCTTGAACCTGCAGAGTCTATAGAAATGAGTCCATAGAACCTAGTCTGCAGAGTTTGTAGTTCCCAGCCTACAGAGTCCATAGTTTCAAGCCTGTAGAGTTCGTAGAAATCTAAAAAATCTTGAATAATGGAGAATTTGAATGCCTAGAACAATTTTTGAGAAGGGAAGAGAATTATTTTGGCCTACAGGACCAAAATAATTCATATGTTGTCCCAAAATGAGTGACAAATTTTGGGAACAACAGCTAGCTCCAGTTGGGGAACTTCCTTCAGTTGAAAACTTGGAACAGCTGAGGGGAGTAGAAACTGGAATCTTCAGTGCCTTTAAGTATGCCATTGGGCTATGGAGTCGTTCTACCCAAAAACAAAGGTGCCAAAAATGAAAATGAAAATGAAAAGCACAAAATAGAATGAGAGATTATATAAATATACATATGTACATATGAACTTATCTGATACTTTAAGAATTGAAGTGCTTCAGATGCTGCCCATTATGAGGCAGAGAAAAGGGCGTGCCATCTTGATACTTAAACAAGAAACTATTTTCACCATTGAGTTGCTAGATAATAAATGGGCCTCTCCACAAGGAATCAAACTTCCCATGCATTCCCTTTGGTTCTCTCCTCTTGTCCCACAATAGGACTTGATCTCCAATTTAAAAATCACAATTTTTTACTTTTTGATCAAAGAGATTCTTCCCCCGACTTTGATGTGCAGCAATTCGGTCCACCACCATAGTTTACTGCTCATCCAGCTCATTCAAGCACATGATCCTCTTATCGATGGAGCTTTCATATGTCTGGTCCTTGACTACCTTAACCAATTCTAATGCTAGCAATTACAAGGTGATTGATATTTCAGCATTGAGACCATAAAGAAGTTGGAAAAGAGACATACCAATTGCCCTCTTGGGTGTAATTCTATCTGCTTATAAAGCATCAACTAATGTTTTATGCCATGTTCGTTGGTTGTCATCTACCAGCTTCTTGATGATAGTTACCAGATTTTTGTTGCTCGATTCAACTTGGCCATTCTCTTATGGAAAATAATCAGAAGAGTGGGAGAGGGTAATTCCATAGTAAAAGCAGAATTGAGTAATCTCCTGGGAAGAGAAATAAGTTGCATTGTCTGTGACAATCTTGGTTGGGACCCCAAACCTAGAAATGATGTTCTCCTTAAGGAAATTGCACGCTACTTCTGAAGTGGCCTGCTTGGTTGGAATAGCTTCCACCCACTTGGTGAAGTAATATGTGGCTGTGAGGACATAATCATGTCTAGCACTTGAAGATGGGTTTACAGCACCAATGAAATCAATTCCCCATTGTTGAAATGGATCTTCTATCACCATTGATTTGAGAGGTAGAGCAGCTATCTTGGGTCTTTCAATGAATCGTTGGCATAGTTCACACCTTCTTACCCATTTATATACATCTTGGAACAGAGTAGGCCAGTAATACCTAGCTCGCAGAATCTTATGGGCAGTTACAGGAGCAAAAAAATGTCCTCCACAGGCCAAATTGTGGAAGGATTTCAAAAGTTGGTTCTATTGCTCTTTATCCACACAGTGAAGGAACACTCCATCAAGGCTCCTCTTATATAGGTTGTTATCCTAGAGGATAAAATTGGTAGCTTTTAACTTGACAGTCCTCCTTTCTTTACGAGATAGGTGGGCAGGACACTCACCATAAGTAAGGAAATGAGCAATATTTGAATACCACTCATTTGTGGTGGAGACAAAGAGGACTATTGGCGTGTCTTCCACTTCTACCTTTTCATGCTCTGTTTCTTTTGCTCTGTTGTCAGCAATCAATTGGCATAGGCCTTTTCCCTGCACCAGCTTTGTTAGTTTGATGACTAGATCAAACTCCTAGATTTTGGCAATCTAATTACCTCTTTTAGTTCCAAACTCCTGCTAAGTTAATATTAATTTGACTGTGGTGTTAGGAACTAAGGCAGTAGTGTGTGAATTTAGGATGTAAAAATGAAAATGTTTCACTACTTTTACTATTGCATAAGCATGTTTCTCCATGTTTGAGTACTTTAGCTCATGAGCTTTAAGAGAATAGCTCATGTAAGAAATGGGAGATTCCATAACTTCTTGATCCCCAAGAGTTTATGGTAAATTTAAATTATAGGTTTAAGAAAATATGGGATAGGATCCCCACAGTAGTCAAACCTTAAACACCATTATCCTGCAGCTTGCTCAAGACCATATAATCTCACCTTTTGTCTCACCTGTCCATTCTCTCTTTTCTTTAACCTAGGAATCCATTCGTCTTTCAGTGCTTTCATCCTGGCTGGCAACTCTACCAAATCTCTTATTTCGTTCTCTTCCAAGGAATCAATTTCCTTATTCATGCCATGCTCCCACTATTTCCTGGATTTTACCTGCATTGCCTCTTCAAAACTTCTTGGTCTTGAAAATAATAAGTATGTATCATGTGGGGAAGGAAGAGTCACATGCAAGTAACTCTAAATCAAACAAGAGGATTAGGAAGGTGAGTGACACCTCATAAAAGTAGGAATAAAATGCATTTACAAATATAATAAATGCACACATAACTAAGACTTAAGATTAACCTATAAACTTATAAAAGACCTAAATTAAGGTGAATTTTTCAACAATTGTAAACCATTAACTTTCTGTTGAACTAGAATTGCTGAAAGTGTGTGTTCAGAAGCATAACTATATATGGTGAAATCTATAGTATAATCTAGACAAACCAAAATCAGGGTGTGGGCAATAGCAGTTTTGATGTCTTCAAATGCTGACTTGCCTTCTACAGTCCATCAGAAAGTATCTTTGCCTTTCATCATGTCCACAATGTGGTGAGTCTTCTCAGCAAACTCCAGGATGAACCTCCATAAAAAATTCACCTTTACAAAGAAAGAGTGAACTGTAGTCTTACTCGTAGGTAGAGTAAGCTCCTAGATGGACTTGACTCTATTTGAGTCAATCTTTATGTCTTCTTTGGATATAATGTGTCTGAGAAGTTTTTATTTTGTTACTCCAAAAATAGACTTCTTGGGATTTAAAGAAATGTCATTCTGGTGGCAACGTTCCATCACTTGTTGCAAATGGCACACATGGTCAAGGCGATGCTTGGAAAATACTTTTAAATCGTCCAGGTAAACTACAATGAACTTACCCATTTCATTTTTGAAAGCAAGGTCCATTGCTCTCTAAAAAGTGGCACCAACATTTATCAGGCCAAATGGCATTCTTCGGTACGCAAAAGTGCCCTAAGATGTGGTGAAGGTAGTCTTGTGCTAGTCTGCTTCACCAACTTCAACTTCATTGTATCTTAAGAAGCTATCTAGCATTGATAGCATCTCTGAACCAATCATTGTCTGAAGGACTTGATCCATGATTGGCAGTGGATAGTTATCCTTTAAGGATGACTGATTTAAATTTCTAAAGCCCACACAGAGGCAAATTTTACCATTCTTCTTCCTCACATGTACTATGTTGGCAATCTATGTGGAATGATGGATTGGAAAAATTATCCTAGCATTCAACATTTTTTGTATTTTAGATAGAATAGTACCTAATATCTTTAGATTGTACTATATAAATTTTTGCTTGTAAGGCACTAAATCACTTTTGATAGGAATATAATGGCAGATTTCTTCAGGCTTGAGTGACTTCAGATCATCATAAGAGTATGCTAGAACATCCATTTACTAGCGGAGCAGAGCAGTGAACTTGAATTTCTCCTCAGGAGTGCAGCATCTTCTAATGTTCACCATCTTAGGATCTTCCTTGGCACCCAAATTCATTTGAACAAACTCCTGGGAGGAGATTGCATCTATTTGCTACTGTTTGACGAATCTGTCATGTTTGTCAAATAGCTTCTCAAGATAAACTAGGCCTTTTAGGATTTTATTCCCTTTAAGTTGCAAGAATTTTTCACCTATGTTTACACTTGATTCAGGGACTGGTTCAAGCTTCTGAGATTCATTTCCTTTGAAACACAGTCGTTTAAAGTTGTCTTTTTATTCTAGGAAGGCAATGATTTGGTTTTCATTGTTAAACACTTACCAATGACTAGCATTATCAGGTACACTTGGTCTAAAGACTAGTTTAATAGTGTACTTATCTCCTTTAAAGTTAGGGTGAGGAACCAAGAGAGTCGTTGAAACAACTAGTGCATCAACTCTGTCATTGAATTCCTTGGGTATGGCAGAGATGCTAAAAGCATCAAAGCTTTCAATACGATTCCAAACTAGATTACGGTAGTGGCACAATCTCTCATTCTTAGTTTGATACAGGTTCCTCACCTTAAAGACCACTAGTTCAGCATCTCTTTTAGCATGAAGGAGTTTGATGCCTTTGTCTCGAGCAGCCTTCAATCCAAGTAATAGAGATTCATACCCAGTTGTGTTGTTGGTGTTGCTAAACTACAACTTGTATGAAGAAGGAAAAATATCTCCTTGAGGAGATATTAACACAATCCTAGCTCTTGAACCGGTAGAGGAGTAGCTGCCATCGAATTCCATAATCCATACCTCATCAGACCCTAATTCTTCCTTCGATTCTTCTTCATTTAGAGGGAGAGATTATCCTACACTTACACTGCACTCTATCTTGTCTTTTGTTATTCTGTCTGAACCAATTTTTAGACTGTCATTTTCAGAAGTTTGATCAGCTAAAACATGAACATCCTTTGTGGTCAAGAAATAATTACCTATGCCTAAAGACTCAAATAGAATTTGAGCTTTAGGCATTGATGTCTGAGTGACCACATATTTTGCTTCCTTCTCAGGGAGCAATCTTTACATAACACCTTTGACTGGGATCATTGCTTCAGACAAGTCCATGTTTAATTCACCACCAACATCTTTGCAAAAAATTTGGCCAATGAAGATGTTGTATGATGCTAGGACGTCAGCCACCAGGACTATCATCTTAATTCTCTTATTTGGGAATGCCGCAAATGAAAATTGGGCATCCTTAATTTGTCCTCACAGTGGCACTTGTTTGTTCTCCATGGAGAAACATCTCCCAAATGTCTTGGTCAGTGTGAGACCAAGGGATTTCGCCACTTTGGTAGGGATGACATTGTCTGAAGCTCCAAAATCAATGATGTAATTGCTCAGCTTGTGACCATTTATCAACAGGGAAATATAGAAAGGCTCTATTTTACTAGGGGAAGCAGGAGGAGTAATGACAAGATTGTTTGGGATAGACATGTTCTTTGGGGGATCATGAGTTAATTTCTTAGCATCTTATCTTACAGGGATGGTTTGGTTCTTTACACATTGAATCAGCTTGTTTAACTGTTCAGGGTTGGACTGCGAAAATTCAAATTTAGACATTTGAATTTAAGTTTTCTTTATATGGTCAATTATGTCAAATGTCTGAAATAGACTAGGAGTAGAGGATGGGAGTTCATCCTTTTGATTTTTGGGAGGGGGAAGACTGGTCTGTGAATTTAAAGTAGAAGTTGTAGAGATGTTTGATGTACTTACCTTTTTAGCAATCACCGGGTCCTTTGGCTGGAAAGGCATAGTGGTTCCCCGCTTGGCAATTGAAATTGTAGGTTGAGGTCGCTCCTTTGTCTTTTCTTTATCAGCGTGCTGGGCTAACTAATTTTTGGATCGAGTGAATATAGCATATGATCCCTCAACTACTTTACCTTCACTTTTGGGTTCATCTTGGTAATTCAGGAAACTAATGTTGGAGTCACCAGCTGATTCTTCTTCATTTGCTGCAAAGAGATCAGCATCATTTTCTTGATCAAACTCAAGTTGGAAAAATAAATCATGTTATATTTCTAGATATCCAACTGTTGAGTTGGCTTGAGGTGCTTCAATGGCAAGGTTCCCTGTGGGGGAGGAAGATGATTTGTTTGCACTTGATTTTTGGCAACATTACCTTGATATGACTGGTTCTGGAATGTCCTCCTTGACACATCTCTGTACGAAGGAGTAGATGGCATCCCCTACGCCATTTGCTTTCTAAGAGCTAGCAATTCATTTGCCAGCTTCTGCATCATTAGATCAGTGATGGTTGTAGGTGAGTATTCAGAAGATGAAGGGGATTTACCTTTGTTAGGATCTCTCCTTATCTTTCCTACCAAGATAAGGTCATATTCTACCTCAGGATCTAAATCTTGAGCAGTAATAAGGTCTATGTGGCCCGCCCGTCTCAGCAAAAAGCTCACTTCAAGCAGCTGTGAGTTGATGAAGAAGCATTTAAGGTTTTCAAGTGTGGGCTAAGCAATTGTAGAACTCCTATTCCTCAGCTTGTCAAACTTTGCTATGAAATCCTTCATAATTTCATGAGGTTCCTTCTTCATCTGGGTGAGCTGGGCCAGCAAGGCATGCACATCCTCTGCAGGCTTGAACTTGGCTTCAAATTTAACTTTAAGAGTGTCCCAGTCAGTCACTGATCTACCTGTAGATGGTAGAACTAGTCCGTAGCAGCGCCTTGTAGTGTTTCTACAAATAGCCTGACAGCTACATCTTTGAATTCCACACCTATCATGCCACAAGTTATACTGAAGGCTAACAATATGTTCATCAAGATGAACTCTCCCATCACCAAAGAATTTGGGGAAATTCTTCCTTAAACTATGTGGAAGCTCATGTAGAGGTGGAGTAAGATTGAGTGGACCAAAAGAGTTACCCTAGGGACCTTGAACTGCCATGATTTGATTACGAAAAAGGGGGATAACAAATCTGGGTGGAGTATGTAAAGGCAAAGTTCTACTAACATCAAAAAAATAAGCTTTGTCTTGTCTTGGTGACCTAGTATGGGTAGGAAGAACACTCCTGGATCATTGAACTTGAAGTTGGGGAGGGAACAAATTGAAATTACCCTACTGCACCAACTCAAAAATAGGGTCAACAACACCTTGGGCTCTCTAGTTTCTGGTATAGCTTGGAGTTGCCAGATTGTGGAATAAAAAAGAATGGGAAAGAACTGGTCCTGCTTCAGCTTGAAGTTTGAGGCTTCAAACTGCTTGTTCTTTCCGCAGCGGAGTCACCAAAAAGTTGTTGGGTGAATATTTTATCAATCAGCTAACTGATGAGCAAAATAGGTCTCTTCAACCACAGCAAGGTAGATTGGTCAGCCAAGTGTGCAGGTTTACTACATCAGAGGTGGACAAATCTCTCTTCTCATCAAGGGGAGGTTCCCTATTAAATATGAGGAGCTATATACTATAGATATAAGTAAAAAGTAACATTCAGGGGTAGGACAACACCATTCATCTCTTTTTTTTTAGAGATGATGTTCACAAACAAAGGAGAAAATTTTGGTGAAAAAACTAAAGGCACTTCTCTTCTTTCAAAAGTGATCTTGTAGGAAACATCAAGAGTTCTTTGAGGTAGTGATAAGTAACTAACAGGTAACAAGGGCATAGCCAGCAGGATGAAGTGTAACACAAAGTCTACACCTCAACTGCCCAAAGAGTGAAATACAGAGGACAATGAGGGCACAAAGTCATCTCAAGGTCGTTTACATAGAAAGAAACTGAAAACACACAAACTAAAGACAACTATGACAGCACAAAGTCTTTCCACAATTGGTTTTAGGACACCTTCCTGGTTACTTCCACTAGTTCTATTTATTAAATTGAATAAACAAGAATACATTCAGGAAAGAGACATAAAAACAATCTCCTAAAATGATACAAGCTATAACAACACAAAGTATAAAAGTAACTTGCTTTTTCATTTAAATAAAGAAATATGAAGAACAATTTCAGCTCAAAGTCTCAGTAATTGCCTCTCAATTTGGGCAGAATTTCATTTCTATAATGGAAAAGTTGCCCTTGCATAAGACAAGAAATTACAATATATGGCAACCAAGAAGGCTTGGTGCATTGTTCCATGGAATAGCCCATGCCATAGTCAATGCATTAAATGCGCTTTTAGTCCTGTCGAGGGACCATGCTTTGAATAGTGCATTAGCCTTAACTGTGCATGCCAATTCATCTAATATGTCTCCTCTGAAGCATAGACTGTCTAGTCATTTCCTTCTCATTTGCGTAGCTGCCCACTTTTGACTTTACTTCATGGAATAAAAATAGGTCGCGTCCTTGATTTGGTGTGCTCAGAAGTCTACTTGGTGGAATATTTCACCTACTGGGAATAACTCCCTTGAAGATATTTTTGATCTTTTTATATTGTTCTTTCTTCCCTATAGTAGTTGGAGCTCTCAAGTTATCTTCTTCAGCTGGTCGCTTGGTTCATCCTTCAAATTCCATGCCATATTTGAAAACTAACGGATATTCACTACCTAAAATTTGACATCCACGAGGTCATCAATGGTGGCTGACTATTTGAACCATGTTGAACCATGAACCTTTGAACCTGTGAAAGTTCATTGGTTCAATGGTTCAATGGTTTAGGCAATCTTTTTTGGTTCCTTTTATCCATCGCTCCCTTGGTTCAATCGTTTCTTCTCCCTTTGCTTGAACCATCCTTTTGAACTAGTCTCTGAAACTATTTGTGTTCTTCCTTTGCTTTGTCTGGAGCTTCCCTTAAACCATTGAACCTGTGAACCATTGAACTTTGAACTCTTTTGGTTCAAGGTTCAATCGGTTCATTGGTTCATTTGTTGTTCCATTACTTGGGGCTGCCTTTGAATCTTTGAACCTTTGAACCTATGAACCAATTTGGTTCAAGGTTCAACGATTCAATGTCTTTCTTAGAATCCTTTGTTTTTGGCTAAGTCTTTGGAAGCCTTGAAATTCCTTCAGCCTTTTGTCCTTGGGACACCCCGAAGGGAAGGTATCCCTTCGGGCTTTGAGAAAGGTCCTTTTTGTGGGTGCCAAGAGTCCCCCGTAAGGGTACCTACCCTTCGGGTTTCTTTAGGCGGCTCTTGGGTTAATTCCTTCGGGCGACTTTGATCCTTCATTTCCTTTAGACAAAATGTCTGAAGGAAATCTTTCTTTGGCTTTGTCTTTTCCCCGATCTTTTGCTTTTCCTTTTGGGTGAATTCCTTCGAACAAAAGTCCAAAGGAATTTTGCCTTAATCATTTTTCCATGAAAAGTCTTTTCGAAGGAATTCTTTTGGTCCCTTCACTTAGTAATTTCCTCAGACAAAAAGTTTGAAGGAAATCTTTCTTTTCGGCCTTCTCTTTGATCTTTGAACCAATGTTCCCTACCCTCCGTAAGGGCACCTACCCTTAGTTCACTACCCTTCGCAAGGGCACTTGTTCCTTCAACTTTGGGGCAGTCTTTTGAACCAACCATTTAAACCAACTTTGGTTTAACGGTTCAACAGTTCAATCTTGCGTTTGAAACCTTCTTTTTGTCTAAGTCTTTTGCCCGTTTAAACCAAACGCGTTGAACCAAAGAATTGAACCTTTGAACCATTAAACTCGATGAACCTTTGAACCAAAATGGTTCAAGGTTCAATGGTTCAAGCTTCTTCTTTTCATTAAGTGTTTTGATGTCATTAAACCTTGAACCTGCAGAGTCCGTAGAACCCAGCCTGCAGAGTCCATAGTTTCAAGCCTGCAAAGTCCGAAGAAATCTGAAAAAGCTTGAATAATGGAGAATTTGAATGCCAAAAATAATTTTTGAGAAGGGAAGAGAATTATTTTGGCCTACAGGACCAAAATAATTCATATGTTGTCCCAAAATGAGTGACAGATTTTGGGAACAACAGGGTCTATAGAAGGTTGAAGGAGAGTCACACACATCTCATGGATAAGAAGGCTACAAGGGTCATGGCACTTAGTAAAATGATAGGGCCTAGTCATAGTATGATCTATAAGCATACTCCTAAAAGGTTTTTCATAAAATGGAGACATCTACACCATCTTTACCCTACAATAAAGAGGAAAAATACTAAAATTAGGAACTATATATGATGAAATATGGGAAGATATGGAAAATATTGAATTAAAGAGGAATGATAATGTATAATCTCATCATCACAGGCCCGAACAAAACCACCTAAGAATGGATCATCTAAGGTATAACCATCATCATAATCAAGTATATGAATATCAATGATGCAATTAGGGATGACATTATCATTCGATGGGGTGTGATGAATGGAATGTTGAGACAATGTACTATTAAACTCAAAAATGTGGACTAAAAATTCACAATTGCAGACACTGAATTTAATCAAAATATTCAAGATAGTGGACTTTGTAAACTAAATCTGCATAAAAGCATACTACAAAGTAAATAGATTTCGTAGTCAAACACACATCAACTCTATATATTACTCAAAAAGAAAAAACTAAAAAATATTTTTGGTAACTGTATGAATCACTCATCGTTAAGATAATGGGGATATCATCACAAGGAGATTAACAAGAATGGGGCTGCAAAGAAACAGGAAGCTGAGAGATGAGATGAGGTGAGAGATTAGAAGTTTTAATTTTGTGATTGATCTCATCAAGATCATCATCATCATAATCTAAGAGGTCAGGAAGAATATTATCAATGAGTTTGGGATGATCGTTATAACCTCAAGTGGAATTGATGGGAAAGTTGAATCTTTGAGACTCACAAAATGAAACACTAGGCAAAGGTTCATGGGTAAGAATCTTGAAGACACTATGATCTTGGAATTGTTCAAAATTCCAAGGGTTAGTGTCACCCTAAATCCTATAGATGTCTCCATTATGAGGGAACTTAATGCATTGGTAGGTGAAAGAAGCAATAGCTAGCATACAATGAGTCCATGGCCTACCAAGCAGAATGTTATAAGATAGAGGAAGTTAAATATCATCACCTTAACATGAACAATGATAGGTGGGATGGTAATGGGAAGCCACACACAGCCTAAAGGGGACATTTTCCTTTGATCATATCCTTAACATGTGTTGCATGTGGATTTGAGATTGCATTTATAATATCCAAGGGTTTTGATAAAATCGAGAAAATCAACACAAGTGTCGGAACCCTCATCAATCAAGACACTCTTGACTTGGATATCACCAATTTGGATATTAATAAATAGGAGGATCATCTGAACAAAGTAGAATCTCATTGGGAATCATGTAAGTAATGAGAAATTTGAGGGAAAGAGAAGTGTCCATTATTTCATCAACATGGATCGACATCTCTTCGCATTATTGCATTATGCTATCTTTGGATCCAGATAAGATTGCTTCACATCCTGCTAGAGTAGGTGAGGGATGTTCATTTCAAATAAAAGTTTCATAAGATGGTTTTGATGATACAGAGAAGTCCTCATAAGCTCAATAAATAGGATTTGGGATGAGAGATTAGTGAGCTCCATGATGGGATCCCACTCATCATAACCCATAAGAAGATTGTTAGAGAGAGGTGCATAGTATTAAAGGAGGAGGAGCCAAAGTACATTACAATTTGTGTTGATAAGAGGGAGAAGGTTTAGAATAAGGTTGTGAATTATTTTGAGAAGAAGAAACAGTTGGTGCAGGTTGGTTTTGAGAATTACGAGAAGAAGTATTGATAGAAGCTTGAGTATCATTGGTGTTAGGTAAAGAAGATGGAGGGATGGTAGAAAAATAATGGGAAGTGTTATCTAAGGGAGGAGTTGGAACTGGTTCATCAAAATTTATAAGGTCATCTGGCCTTAACTCATTTAAGTGAGTTGGAGAAGAATCCAGGATAACACGAAATGTGTGAGACAATAGAGGTGTGTAGATGGGGTGAGGATCAATGAAAGCAACCACACTTAGCATATTGGTCATATTAACCACATTCCCTTCAAGATTTGAGTTAATAAGACTAACAACATTGTTGGTAGAAGGGGTGGGCTTATCTTGGTG
This sequence comes from Torreya grandis, assembly GCA_037957365.1. Taxonomy (NCBI): domain Eukaryota; kingdom Viridiplantae; phylum Streptophyta; class Pinopsida; order Cupressales; family Taxaceae; genus Torreya; species Torreya grandis. The sequence goes on from JARHVA010000898.1 coordinate 3,908,439, forward strand.
ATTTAGAAGAGGGTCTTTATAGATGGCCAAATGAGCATTAGCTTGATTCAAATATTGAGATATAGTATTTGTTTCATGGGCTTTGAAAGCAATATAATAGGTTTGTTGGCATTTCTAAATGATAGAATCATGATTAAAATTAGGACTAAGAAGAAAATCCATAGCCAAATTGTGAAGCTACCTACAGGTCTCATGAGAATGACCCCAACTAGTGTGAAATCAACAAAATTTATTGGGATCATACCAAGATTTCATAGGTCGAGTGGGATCAAGTTCTTATGGAAGAGGCATAGGGAGATGTTTTAGTAATTTGGCTAAGGATAAAGGTTTGTGAATATTGATGTTATTAGGTGAAGATAAGTGAGGATTGGTGAATTGTTGAGAAGGAGGAGCTGGTTCCAAAGATTGGTTAGGAACAACATCTTGAATAGTGTGAATGGTGTCATAAGAGTCTATGACACCATCATTGTTAAGATGACTATTCTTATGATTCGGGTAACAATTCAGGCGACAATTCGGGTGATGCGTCCACCCCAATTGATGACGAAACTTCTGGGAGCCATAACTTTTGCACCGTAGCTCCAATTGACTCACCGCTTGAACCGTTGGAAAGATAATAATGAGGGGAACATCGCGAGATGGCATGGAGCTTTGATTGATGAATTTTGACCCCTAAAAACCCAATAGAAGTGCCCAAATTTCAATTTTAGTAGTGCAGTCTAAAAATAGTAATTCCTCAAATTTTATATTATTGTAAATCATGGAAGTCAAACCACTTAATCTCCCTCAAGATTTGTGACCTTCCACATCCTCCTCACACCTTAAAAACATGTATAAATGAAGATGTAACCCAAAATGGAAATCAGACATCTCTTCTCAGAGGTAAGCATATGTTTGGGTCTGCAAATTTTATCAATAAAACATCTCTTCTCAGAGATAGAATTATTTGAATCGTTTTGTTCTTGTTTCTTGAATTATCTTTCAACCAAAGCTTTTGAGTTTTGTTCTTGTTTATTGGGATCATACCAAGATTTCATAGGTTGAGTGGGATCAAGTTCTCATGGAAGAGGCCTAGGTAGATGTTTTATTAATTTGGCTAAGGATAAAGGTTTGTGAATATTGATGTTATTAGGTGAAGGTAAGTGAGGATTGGTGTTGAGAAGGAGGAGTTTGTTCCAAAGATTGGTTAGGAATAACATCTTGAATAGTGTGAATGGTGTCATAAGAGTCTATGACACCATCATTGGTAAGATGACTATTCTTATTTTAAAGTAAGATATGAGGACTTGCAGAAGGTAGGGGTGGCTTGAATTGACACATAAGGAAATATTAGCATTTTTCTTTGTCAATGGCCTCCTCCAAAGTACGTTGAAAGAGAGTGCAGACATGGTATTACAACTTGGGAAAGAGGGCATTAGTAAAGAGATGGAAAAGATTATCATCAGCCATGTTATGTTCACATTTGTTAGATAATGTTTTCCACCTTTTAACAAAAGCTTAGGTAGTTTCATTTTCAAGTTGCTTACAAATTATAAAATGGGCCAAGGTATTTTCAGGAAGATCACTAGTTTAGAAACCTTAGACTAGCCATTTACTAAATCTTCCAAATTAGTAATAGAATGAGTTTTAAGTTGGTTATACCAATCTAAAGCACCGCCTGTAAGAGTCTTGACTAATAACTTGGTAGCAATAAAGGTATTTAATTTGACCCAGTCTTTATATAGATTTCCAAATGTTTTTAGATGAAGAGTAGGATCAGTTGACCCATTGTAAGAAATGGTAGGGGTGATACCTCCTATATCAATATTAGCAATTTGAGATGTAAGAGGCTCATTTTGAAGATGTTCGATTGTCTTGTTGACAAGAGGAGTTTGAGGAATGAGATTACCATGGGCATCTCGAAGAGGAGGTGGGGGAACATTTTGATTATGTGTGCCCTAAGGCATCTGTTGAGGGTGGGTTTGAAACTGAATAAGGTGGTTTTGCATTTGCATCATTTGATTTGAATTATGAGATTGAAAATTATTCATTTGATTAAGCATTTGTAATAGAAGTTGGTGATTTTGAGTTGCATTGTTAGCATTATTTGAAGCATTGGAATTAGAAGTAGTGGCTTGGGTACCACTATTGGTGTTGGTAGGAGCTTGAGAATAGCTAATAAAATATGAGGCACTAGATGCAAAATTTGCTTGTGTAGCAAAAGATGGACTAGCAAAGGGATGAGAAGGAATAACACTAGAAGCATGATTATCATGGGTAGAAAACGATGTACTAGTGGAAGAGTTAAGGAGAGAGGATCTTGGAAGAGGCCCATTAGATGTAGAACCTACCATGGTAGTGGAAATACTAGGCATGAAGGTAGAAGAAGTCAAAGAAGAAGAAGTCATGGTATGAGAAGGGGTCAAAATAGAGGGAAGAAGCTAAGAAGTGAAGAAACTAGCATCCCCAAATACATGTGAGAATGTGGGAGAGGGTGAATGAGGATCTTCATCTTAACCACTAATCATGAGATGATAAATGGTAGAATGATCCTTTCCTCAATGTTGAGGAAATTCAAAGATAAAGAAGATCATTTTAGGGGTATACTCTAATTCAGGTTGATCTTCAAGAGATAAAAGAGGATTATGAAGTGAAGAGGAATGAGAAGGGGTCCCATAATTTGTTGTGCAAGTGGTTATATGAACATTGTTCACATCTAAGAGAGGAGCCCTAAGTTGTTTATAGGAGACCCCATGAGGGTTGGTAAAACTCATCATATTCATTGAATTCAACTCAATGTTGTCTTCAAAGAAGAAGTTCATGATGGAGTAGGACTAGATAAAGTAAGAGTGATGTGAAAATAAGGAAATAAAAATTGGCATAAAATTGTACAAAGTTGACAAGGTCAACCTAGTATAAAAAATAGGGTTTGAAAACTGTATAGAATTGATAGGGTCGACCTAGTACTGGAAATAGGAGCTAAAAAAGTGTACAGAGTCAACAAGGTCGACCTATTATTGGGAACAAAGTTTTAAAAAGGAAAGAAAAAGATATAGAGTCGACAAGGTTAACCTAGTTCTATATCTTGGGAGGTAAAAAATAATACTATGTCAACAAGATCGACCCATTATTACAAGCAGGTAAAATAGATAGTCTGTAAGAGACTATGTCAAGTAAAATGACTGTGCACTAAAACAAGAAAATTTTTGAAAGTAAAAAATGAAAAGAAACACACAATCAATTGGATCCATGAGGTTCGTCTAATTGAGGCACATAACATAAAACCTTGCACTTGTGCTGGCTAATGCAAGTTTTTGCAATACAACATACAATTCAGCAAAGAGCAAGCAATTAACTTAAAAAGTAAAAGATAACTAAGTGGTTGTCCTGAATGTTTTTAGATTATTAGAGTGTGATTTTAGATGTGATAGGAAGTTAGATGTAATAAAAGAAATAGAAAGCAATTTATGGATGGTTTTAAGACATTTAGGTTGAAAGGATCTGTATTGGTAATGGTATTGGATTAGTATTGGGGCCTACCCCCTCACTTCACACATTGTAATGATAAGGGTGTCGGGTGCATAGCCAATATATAGCATTAACCATGAGTTTATACTTGGATAGAAAACCAAGTCGGCTTCACCCTTGGTGATGAAATCCAAGTAGGTAGGCCTTGGGTAGATAATTGTTTCAAATGCTTTTTAAGATTTTGTGATTTGGTAGTGTGTGCATAAAAGAGAAAAATAGTGCAACTAAATGGTATATTGAAAAACCACCTAATTTAGACTATGTGATCTATTATATGCATGCAAGCAATAAGAAATGAAAGTGTGTGCTAATTACTAGCATACAAGTGTTAATTCTAACTTTGAAACAGAGTATAGTGTCATTTCAAATGACAATATATGCACATATTATAGAACAAAGTTGACATTGTTTCTACTGTACTATGCAAGCAAGGTCTGAAAAGAACTACATTGATAATGTCAACCTATTTTTCCAGACATAATATAGAATACAAAACTATGTCGATAGGGTCAACCTAGTTAACTGTATAGGGGCAATTTTAAAGACTACAAACTGTGAAAAAAAAATGTAATGAATAACAGAAATGACAAAGAAAGATAGAAAGGAACCTTAGTGGGTTGGAGGATGTAGATGAAAATGAGATTATTATTGAAATACCCTGATTTATACATGCAAATTTTGCCAACTATGTTGATTAGGTTAACCTAGTTCTGTAGTTTTTTATTTGCTAAAAACGTGTAAAATGTACTATGTCAATAGGGTTGACCTAGTATGTTTTCTAAGAGTTTGGAAATGTATAGAGTTGACAGGGTTGACCTAGTAGCCTGATCTAGAAGTTTGAAAATGTATTGTGTCAATAGATTCGACTTAATAGCCTGATCTGGAAGTCTAAAAGTGTATTGTGTCAATAGAGATGACCTAGTAGCCTAATCTAGAAATCTAAAGTTTACTATGTCAACAAAGTTGACCTAGTATTTTGTACTTGATGAAAAACTTGAACAAATAGAATAATGTCATATTGATGTGACTGTGTGTTAAACTTGTGCACATCAGTTAGAGTTATATTGACACTATCAACCCAGTATCATAAATATAGAGAAATAAAATGATAAAATAATGAAACACTTGAAAAAAACTTGCAATGGTTAGATTCACGTTGGGTTCACCAGAATGTATGCAATTAGAAATGTATAATGTCTATAAATCAATCCTAACTTGGATAAGATAGATCATACCATACACTTTTGATTGAGGACACATTAGATAATTAGGAACATGACCAAGATGAGGATCTTCTAGACCCAATTAGGGGATATCTTACCATAATAAACCATACTAGGGGGGTTCCAAAGCCTCTGATCAAGCATACTCATGCAATAACCCTAATTAGCTCCTATGTTTTATATTCACTAAACTAATAACAATTAAAATTTAATCTAGTGCTCACCAAAGCTTGTAGCACAAAGTGGGGGTTAGAAACAATAAAGGTAAACATGCATAAGAGACATATACTCACGTCAATGTATATGAAGTCCTAATACATGGAAGATAAGTACAAATGCATATCTATCTACTCTTACAAAGGAAGAAAAAAGTTAAGAATACTTACCTTTGAAGATGAACCCACCGAGCCTCAATCTCTCCCTTGGCCAAGGTGCTTCACAAGAGGTTTTTGTGATATGTAAGGATGACAAAGATAAATCAGCTCTAGGCTACACAACCTATCAATGCATCTAAAATACTTCTCCATAAGAAAATATCTGTATCTTCAAAGAAAGTATGAAAACCTAAGTTTGTTCCTCAATTATAATGGTCAATAAGTAGATGCATAATATATCTTACTTATTCTTCTCTCTTTTTTAAATAATAGTGAAATGAACTTGTATATTTAGTTAGATTTAACCTTAAGCCCTTCCAAAAAATTTGGCCAATAGGGTCGACACAGTTGACCTAGCACAATTTTGGATAAAAATTCACTAGGTCACGGGCTAAGTTGGCCAAGAGCCAACCTAGACCCTAAGTGAATTTCACCCAAAACCATATAGGGTCAACCCAGTCAACCTAGTACAATGAATAGTTTAAAAGGGGTTAAATCTAGGAAAAGGGGGATAAAAGGTAGAAAATGACTGGAGGAGTGTGCAATAGAGAAGAACAAACTTAGGGATAAGGGTTTCAGGAGATAAGTGTGTAGATAACAAGTGGAAAAAGGGACAACAATCCTATGAAGCACCAATGACCTATCCACCCCTTTCTCGATGCACCTCTTAAGGTGTGCACTCAGAGAGATCGAGACTCGATGGGTTCCTACAAGATACAAAGTGTCATTAAGTGATAAAAGTTTGAAAATATTATGTGTATACAAAAACCATCTTGAAAAGTGAATAAATAGTCATGTTAATGTTATCAAAATTTTATTCCATTTTATGTAACTATGATTGCCCAAATATTACATTGCCTTATAGAACAAACTTCTTTACATATAGTAATGTATCTACTATATTAGGCCCAAAATAAATTGGTACAGTAACATACCCCATGACATTCTCATTGTATCCCAAATCTAATTGTACATGTATTATGTTGTTCCTTATCATCTTAACAAAATACCTTCCCTATATTCACCTATAATAAGGACTCAAATGACCATTGTATCCTTTTAATAATGCCCTCAAAAATATTTATCCTTGTAGAATGTGAACTAAAAGATTGTCTTCTTTTAGTGGTACCTTCCATAGAGCCTGAGTGACCATTTGTTCATTTGAAGGAATGCCTTGGGATATCTTGGCCATCCTGAAATGAGTAAGGGAAGAAGATTAAAAGGGGAACCTTGTTGTAGTATTATTAATTTTACCAAATGTAATGACCCCTTTATCAATAAGTTGTTCAATATTTTATCATAATGCATGATAATCATTATCTCTATGATGCAGGAGCATCCTAGGGTTCGTGTAATCTTGCATCAACCAAAAATAAAGTGTAGTGTGTTTTATATGATTTTTGGGTTGTGGCCTTATTTGTGTGAACTTGTTTACCTCTTAGAATGATGTGGCAAAAGTATTCCTTTACCACAAAAAGTGTTGAGACCTTTTGACTATTCTATCAGTCTGCAGGGACTATTAAGTATCAAAAACTTGTCAGAAATGGTTCTTTAATTGTAAAATGAATTAGATGATGAAATTTTATGAGGTCATAGTAAATGACACTTATAACACCTATAACAATTTTTATACCATTTGAAACCACTACAGAAATGTATCAATTGTTACACTAGCAAGGTGTTTCCTTACTTTTGATAATGTTCCTTAAGTAATTGGATGTTAAAACTTGGTGGGATCATAGAACATGATAATTTCAACCTCTGCACAAAATTTTAGATCATTTGGAGTCATCACAGAGGTATACCAACTATTACACTAGCATGAGGTTTTCTTACTTATAGTAATGTTGTGGAAGTAATTTGGAAATTAAATTTTATGGGTTTATATCGTATGACACCTAAAATATTTGTACCAAATTTTAGACCATTTGAATTTACCACAAAAATTTTGTGGTTGTTTCTTTTAGGCTATGTCTACAACACTTGGTAAAAGGTTCATTACCTTGTGAAATAATTGTGTTAAGAGTTAAGTCATAAAATTTGGATCCTTAATATAAATTTTAGTATAAAAGTTTTGTTCCAAAATTAAACTCAATTGGATAAGTGGCACCAAATTTATGACATTTTTTATAACTATCATTCAACTAGAAATGTATCTACCTAGTCTACAAAAGTTTCATATGCTTTCATAATATCTTAAGTAAGACTTAGGTCACCAAATTTGGATAAGTGATATAAAATGTATCCTAAAAGGTGTGATTCAAATTTTATCTCAATTGGATAAGTGAAGGAAAAGTTATGATAGTTGTTGTGGCTATCATTTAGTTAGGAAAAGGCATCCGTCTAGCCTAACGGCTCACTACCTTGTGGAAGAGATGCGGTAAAATTTAAGTTACCAAATTTAGTGGGTTGATATAAAATATATTTTTATTTCTATTTTTTATAATTCCATACCATTTTGAATAACTAATTTAAAATTTTAGAAATTTTAGTAACTACCATTCAACCTAGAAACATCATCTATGCAGTGTGCAACACTTGATAGGTTATTCTTCACTTATGGTGACCTTAAATAACTTGTGTTAAGATTTAGATGGTGAAATTTAGAGTGGTAATTAAAAATTTAGTTTATAATATGTGGTTCAAATTTCATATCAGTTGGCTTAACTATGTTAAATTTATGGTAGTTTTTATAACTATGATTTAGCACGAAACATCCTCTGATAGTTTCTACAAATTTCTCACAGTTACTAATAATTAGGTGTTGATATTGAAAAATGAAGGTTGTCTAAATCTCGTACATTATGTGGAGGTTAGGAAATCCAAATATACACTCAATAAATCTTGGTATGTTAAGAGTAATATGTGATTGACAGAGAGAAAGTTTTGGTAAAGAGCAAATAAGCTTGTGAAAGGGCATAACTCTCCAAGAGCAGAAAAGAGAATTATATCAGTTCAAGAGTAATTGTATGAGAGTCTAAAAATATTTCATGTAATGAAATGATATTTTAGAAGAATGTGTGAGTGTTTTTTTTTAGAGTGTAAATTTATTCCAGTGTGATGTTTTTAATATTAATGAAATGAGAATATGTTAAGTGTGTCAGTCTGTGTAAGTACTAAAAGTGTGACCATGAGTGAATGTCCAGACCTAAAAACATATAGATAAAGGTAAACCTTTAATGGTCCCCCTAGTTTTTGTCTGCACCAAGTGGTATAATATCAAAGTTTTTTCATTGCAGGTTATGTGTGAAACTCCTATATGAGATTATTGTAGGCTATGAAAGAGAAATTTGTTGTGTCTGATGCAAGTTGTGAAAAAAAAGCTTGCATAAGTTATTGTAGGTGTGAGATAAGTCCTACAAGTTAAGAGGGAGTTTGAGAGGATTTATTTTGGGTTGTAAAGAGAATCCTTCTGATTGGGGTGAGATATGACACATAAGAGAAGAGCACCAGAGGTTGAAGACTTAATAAAGATGTTGAAGGGATTCCAAGTAAGAATGGATATGATGGAGATGGCTGTAGAAAGTAGAGATGTTATAATTATAAATGAAGTGACGAGGAATATATAATGGTGGGGTTGATGTCCCTATAGGTGAGATTGGATACTTTGGAAAGAGTGTAAGCAAGAGAAGGAAAAGACTCCAACAGGAAGAAAAGACCAACATAGGTCATGGTGAAGGAATGAGGTAAGTATACTTATGATATTGATTTGTTATATGATAAATAAAGCCTTGATAAGCTCATGAAATAGATAGTAGAGATAAACATTTATTTTGAAAATAAAAATGTTGTAGAACTCATGAGGGTAAAGGTTGCATGTAAAAAACTTTAAGGAAGTGAAGTTGAGTATTAGAGAGTTCTCCAAGAGAGGAGATAAGGAAAAGGAAATAAGGTATGTGAATGGGAACATATGGTTTCCAAGTTTTTACATTATTTTGTACACCCAAGATTGCAATCAGATTGGTTGAAAAAGCTTCGTGTGAAGAGGCTTGAGAGTGTTGATGAGAAAAAGATTGCTAAGAGGGTCAATAAGGATGGGAAGCTATAATGTAAACAAACTAAAGACTAATTTGAGAAGTAGCATAGAGGCGAATATGTGTACTGAAGAGTAGGTTATCTTGGAAGGAAATAAGGAGAGGATTCTATATGTAGAGTCTAATACTAATTTTCATAACAATGGGATGTGTGAGAGTTATGAGCAGCCCATAGGTGAAGAAGTTCTTGTGAAGGATGATGTTGAGGTGATACATTATTCACTGGAAGTTGGAGACCCATTGTGAGATGATGGGAAAGTAGTTTTGAAGTCCCATGAGTGGGCAAGTTTTGATTTTTCCTTGGTTCATAATGGTAATGAGATTTTCAACTTTCTTTTAGATGGTAGAAGGTTTGAGGACAACTAAGGTATGATGCACATTTATAAGAATGAACTAATTGAATTGAGAAAATATTGCAACAATGAAGAGTTGTAGGTAAAGCAAGATTACAACCATGTGGAATTGCAGGTGAGTGAAGAGAGTAGCCAAGTAGAGTTACAAGTTTTTTGAAATAAGCACTAGATGTGGAGGTTGTGTCAGCAAGTGCACAGAAGAAGATGATTTGGAAGGTTTGACCATGTGAAGAATCTAAAAATATTGGTATCGATAAGGTGAGAACAACCATGAATTTTGTGGAAAGTGGACCATTGGCAGCCCATAATGAGAGGGAAAATCATGAGCAACATGGTAGAAGCATAGTGGAGTTGGGAAACATGTCTTTGGGACATGATGGAGTGGTGGATGAGTTGTTTGATAGAGCTTTTATTTTCCCTAATGTGTTTGTGTAATGTATAGGTCCATCCATAGAGATAGTAGTGAATAAGAGTATTAAGTGTGGTGCAGTCCAAAATGCACATTTGTATGAGAAATAGAGTTTATATGGTAACAGTTGATGAATAATTAGTTGGTGTTGATGTTATATCCATAAAGGAGTGTCTTCAAGTTGATATGGAGACAAGAGAGGGTGATAGAGTATGGGTGCATATTTGTTCTTAAGAGGATATGTAGATAGAGGCTCATTTGTAGCCTATTAATGAAAGAGAGTTATCCCAAGAATAATTGAATGTTGGTGAAGGCTTTGAGAATCCAAAGCTTGATGATAAATAAGTTTATAACATGATGATAGATAAAAGAGTGCAGTTGAGTTTGAGATCAACCATAGTATGTGTGGAGGAATTTTATGTTGCAAGTATGGAGAGTGAGTTTCTTGAGCTCACTAATTGGAAGAAGCAGTTACTCATATGTATAGCAGCCCAAGCATGTGAAGAGGAAGTTGATGTTGTAACTAAGATGGAGAGATTAATTGCCATAACAATGCAAACAATGAAGGTAATAATAATCTTTGAGGTGATTCTTGATGTTATGGGATATCATTTGGATGCCCTAGTGTATGTTAACTCAATTGTGTTGAGATTGGGAGTGATGGATAAGATGACAACCATGAGAGAGGAACTACAAACAATAAAGTGTGATGTTGAGAATATTAATCCAACATCAAGTTGGATATTGATTAGACAAAGCCAATAGGGCTTTAAGAGGAGGTCTTCGGTATATAGTGGGTTTAAGTCCACAAGGGAGTGTAAGATGCAATAAAGAGCAACTTGGTGGAGGTAGTTAGTTGAAGATGGATTTTAGACCAAAAAAATATGCATAGCGGAAATGATGAGCCTTTGGCAAAGGAAGATGGATTCTGGTGGGTATAACCCCACAAAAGGAGGAATAAGGAGAGATAAGAAGAAGATATAAATAAAGAGCAGAAGTAAGAAGAAGATAACTGAATTGAAACCAATAAAGACTTATAAATAGAGGAATAGACATGATAATCAACTGAAGTACTTGGTGTGTTGGAATGAAATTCCATGGCCACTATACTTCATGGTCAAGAGAGTGGCTTTTCCTCTCATTCCATCTATGTGAGCAAGAGTTCACATTTTATAAACCTTAGATGTTTGATGCAGGAACATCTCAAGGTTTGTGTAATCTTACATCACCCAAAAATAGAGTGTAGTGTGTTTTATTTGACTTTTGGGTTTGGCTTTATTTGTGTGAGTTTGTTTACCTCTTAAAATGATGTTTCAAAAGTATTCTTTTACTAGAAAAGTGCAGAGACCTTTAGATTGTTTTTGTCAGTTTGTGGGCACTATTAAGTCACAAAAACTTGTCAAAAATTATTCTTTAACTATGGAGTGAATTAGATAACAATTTTTTTTGAGGTAATAACATGACATTTACAACATCTGTACCAATTTTTAGACCATTTGGAGCTACTACAAAAACATACCAACTGTTAAACTTACAAAAGGTTTCCCTAATTATGATAATGCTACAAAAGTAATAGGATGTTGAAACTTGGTGAGATAATAGATAATAACAATTACAACCTTGGCACACAATTTTAGATCATTTAGAGTCATCGTGGAGGCATACCAACTGTTACACTAGTAGTATGTTTCCTTAATCATGGTAATTTTATGTGAGGAATCGGATGATATTTTTTTGGGGTTTATGTCATATGTCACCTAAAATATATGTACCAACATTTAGACCATTTGGAGAAACTGTGAAAAAGTTGTGGTTGTTTCTTTTAGGTTATGCCTACATCAATTGGCAGAATGTTCATGACCTTATGGAATATATGCATTAATATTTAGTTCACCAAATTTAGAATGGTGATATAAATTTTATTATATAAGTTGTGTTCCAAAGTTTATCTCAATTTGATAAGTGATGCCAAAGTTATGATAGTTTTTGTAACTATCATTTATCCAGAAATGCATATGCCTAGTCAACAAAAGGTTCATGACCTTCCAGAATATCTTTAGTAAGATCTAGGTCACAAAATTTTCATATATGATATAAAATGTATCTTATAATGTCTTTTTAAAATTCTATCTCAATTGGATAGGTGGATACAAAATTATGACAGTTTTTATGACTATCATTCAGCGAAAAAAATGCATCTATGTAGCTTGACGGTTCACTACCTTACAAAAGAGATGTGGTAAGAATTAGGTTAAAAAATTTAGTGGGTTAATAGAAAATGTAGTTATATTTATATTTTTCAAAATTTATCCCATTTTTAAGAAGTGTGTTAAAATTTCATAAGTTTTAGTAACTACCATTCAACTTGGAAATATCATATGTGTAGTGTACGACACTTGAAAGGTTGTTCTTCACCTACAATGACCTATAATAGATTTTGTTAAGAGTTAGATAGTTAAATTTTTAGGGGTGATGTAAAAATAATTATATAATCTATGTCTCAAATTTAATATCAATTAGATTAATTAATTTAAATTTATGGTGGTTTTTTTAACTGTCATTTAGCCTAAAACATCACCTGACAGTTTTTGATAGAAACTGTCGGTTAAGTGTTGATCTTGAAAACTAAAGACCACCTAAATATTATATATTATGTGGATTTCAAATAAGTTTAAAAGACACCCCATCAATCTTGGGACATTAAGAGTAATATGCGATTGATAGAGATGAAGTTTTGGGAGAGAAGAGATAAGTTGGTGAAGGAGCAAAACTCTCTAAGAGTAGAGAAAAGAGTTGTATCAATTCAAGAGGAACTGTATAAGAGTCCAAAACTATTTCATGTAATTAAATAATCCTGTACATGCACATGTGAGTATGTGTGTGTGTGTTTTGAGAGTGTGATTCTATTTCATTGTGAAGTCTTTAATATTAAAGAAATAAGAATTTGTTAAGTGTGTCAAGTTTATCTAAGTGTTGACAGTGTGACCAATGGGGAATGTCTAACGCTAGAAACACAAAGATAAATCCATACCTTAGATGGTCCCCCTCATTTGAGTCTACACCACTCTATGTCCATTAATATTATGATAATTTCAAAGTGGTTTTTCCCCAACTCGTTTAAGGCAATAGGAAGGGTGAGAATAGTTAGAAGGTGAGTTGATTAATTTATTATCAATTAATGTCTATAAAATAACACTTGGTTAATCTTTGAAACTATCAAAATCAATTGGGAGATTATTTTTTTCAACAGGTGGACTCATATTAATTTTTTCCTTATAGACAATGTCCTTTGAATATTGTCTTTTATTAAGGACCTTAACTAGACTTGTTGGTCTATAAGGTGATGTAGTTGGATTAGATTCCTTACGTGGAACTTCCTTATTAATCAAAGGTGTACTTGTATCTCTTGAAGTTGACTTTGTTGGGTCATAATCGAGATCAATAAAATAATTGAAAATATCCATGTAAAGTCTTTCAAAAGAAGAATAAGAGTTATAAAGTGCTGTCTCTTTAAGTGGAGACATAACATTATAGCTAAAGATAAATTTCTTTTCTAAATCTACAATTGATATATTAAACAATGTAATGTGTTCTTAAATCATAAAATGTAATCTTCAATAAGCTTATCATGACATTGATTTAGATTTTGGAGATATTATAATGTGAATTTAGTTACCTTCTTCTTATTAAAATTGGATAAGAAAACTTCTTATAAATTTTTGAAGAAAGGTAAAGACCCACTAGGAAGACAATAGAACCAATCTAAGGCTTCTCCTATTTAACTTTTGTAGTTTATGGAAAGTTTTTAATAACAATTTTCCATTGTTTGAGAGTTTTTCAAAATAAAGTACATACTTGGTCAAATGACTATTAGGATCTCTATGGCCATCAAACAATAGGAACTTGGGAATCACAAACACTCTTGGATAGTTTTTATTAAGTATGCTTCATGGTGTAAGTTTCCCTAGATGACATTATTATCTATATTGGAATTACAGGATTTAGATTTTAAAGTGAGGGAAATAACTTGTTGTTGAAGCTCACTTATGGCATGCATCATAGATATTATATGACTAGTAGGGATAGTAGTGGTTTGGAAAAAATATTTTTTGGTTTTAACTCATATTCTACAATAAAAATGCATATAATAGATTCATCACAAACATTTTCATCATTGCATACCTTAGACTCACATTTTATGGAAACATTATTGCCTAAATTGGAATCGCATTCTATGAAACTTTATTACATAACTTGGAATCATATTTTATGGAAACTCAATTACCTAATTTGAAGTCACATTCTATGGAAATGTCATTACGTGACTTATAATTGTCTTTATAATTTTATTCTAGAGAAGGCATAGATATAGTATCACAATGTTTTGAAATATAAGCCTTATGTGAAAGAGAAGAAAAAATGTCACTTTTATTTTCAAGGGAAGAAGGAATACTATCACATTTAATTTATAAAGATCAAGGAGAAACATCACATTTCACTTATAGAGAAGGCAAAAGAACATCACATTTTTTTACAATAACAACTTCGTTTTCTATTTTAAGAGAGAAAGAAATAGATTTACCTTGAAGTGGAGAATAAGTATTTCATTATAATTGAGAAAAAGACATATCAATAATTTATGTATCACCAGAAGCATCATTACATTTAGAAAATTTATGGAAAGACATAACATCATGATAAATATCTCTTGCTCTATCATATGTTCTCTAAGTGGAATGCTAAAAACGTCAAAATGTTTATTATGTAATTCATTATTACTTTCTTCTTGTTCTAATGTTTGATTATCGACAAAGTGTAGGGAAGAAGTAGGAAAATTAATTCCAACACTATCTTGTTATTCTTCTACTTATGTAGATCAATAATATATCCATATTATTCATCTACAAAAGTAGCATCATTAAGTACACAAACATGATCATTAGTCTCCTCATTGGCATAAGCATAAGGCATGAAACTTGGAGATAATATGAAATCTATGGGATGAGGGTATTAGAGGTTTTAAAATGCTCACTCTTTGTAAATTTTACTAAACCATAATATTAAAAATCACACAAGTATTAAGTCTACTCCTACAATGAAGGCAAACATAGAAATCTATGTTTGAAAAAACGTAAACCCTAAGCATGAAGTCACCTAAGAAGGGGAAGTCAGAAATCAAATCTAAATATATAAATTTGAAACCTAGGTGATAAAAATAAGAAACACTAAGGGAACATATGATTTTTACAATGTTCTAAATAAAGAACAAGTTCACCAATATATTTTACCTTTTTTTGAATTAGTGTATCTAAACAAACATAAAAAATTGAATATTCAGATTTCAAAATATATATCAATAGTTATATAAACTTTACTACCACCTATAATTTATGACACATGCTAAATATAGTAAGGATTGAGCATCTAAGGGATAAAAAGTACTTAGTTTGTTATAACTTAATTATGGTTTTTGTGTTATATGACAGTCGTTAGATACACTTTGTAATAGCTCGAATTAGGAGCAAACTATGAGAAACCATGTAGGATGCATCCATAATCTCTCAGACTTATACATAATTTTGAAGTTGTCTACCTCTAATGGACTCATTAAAGGTGGTTGAGTTAATATGTTTTTGTTCAGGACTATGAACCTACATGTGTATATAATTTTCAAGTGCTTTGTCACCATTGAACTTGTGTAGATTATTTCACATTCTCTCTCCTTTGTTAAAACCCTATATTTGTATATTTGACCAAGGAATATATTTAAAAGGGTCAGTGGATTGGGTTGGATTGACCTCAACCCATCCTTGATGACTAGCTAAGCATTGCCTACATTATCAATACTTTGAAGAGGTCTCAAACTACACATAGTTTTCCTTTTTGACATGAGTGTGTGCCAAATCATGTAGATGCAAGTCTAAGTGTTATTTTGCCCAAACCCTCCTTTGATATGAGCATGAAAAATAAATATTAACCTTTAGTAACTTTATATTCTGCAATGAACATTGAGCAAAGAGTATTTTGCAATTCATATGTAATTTTTGTAATAAATGAATGCCTTATCCTTAAATGTATCTAAGGGATTTATATATAGAGAGAATTTTCAATTTTGAATTGGGGAACTTGTAGCACACAAAATTTGACCAAAAAATGACCAAAAGTGTAGAATAAATAGTCCAAAAAGAAATGTGCCTGAATTTTTTTTGAAAGAGGTACCTAGATGTCTTTGAAATTTATAGACACCTTTGTTAGATGAAGTCATCTACGAATTCCATATTTGTTTTAAATCCAAGGAAATAAAAAGATAGGTAAAAAAAAGACCAAGGATCCCTGCAACAAACTAAATAAAGTTGGAAAGAGTAAAAACCTAAGCCTTTCACTTGGAACATATTCTAATCAGGGGATTTTTCCTTATTGCCAACATAATTAAAAAAAAATTGGCATACATTTCACATTGATTTTTTTTAGATTTGGAAAATCAAAAATTATGCAATTTTGATTATGAAAATTTGGAAAGGAATTTTATTTTTACCAATAAAATATTTGTTTTATCCAATCATATGCTACAAATTAAGTGTAGACATAAAAAGTGGCCTTCAAGGTGGGGCACCTCCACACTCTTATTTGTTATTAGGGAAATGCCCCTCATGGTGTTTGTAGAGTGTCCCTTGATTCCCCATGACATAACTCCCTTGGGTAAGGGTAAAGGCATGGAGAATGAGGTAGAGCTTGGCACTACTCCTATAGTCTAGGGTTTTATACACCTTCCCCTATAGGCATTCTCCACCTAATAGCCTTCTCCTCATAATGGATATGACAAAAAAAATGGTTGGTAAATTCTTTCATAGGGAAAATTCCTGCATTTGGATTTGGTAATCTCTTTTCTAAGTTAACAACCTAGAGAGGAGGATGGAAAAAAAGAATAAAAGAGGTGGAAGTGGAATTTGATTTATGGTTGTGAAACTTTCTCAAATTATAAATCTGATATAAAGTCTATATTGAGATATGGTCCTATTTAACTCAATTTTTCAGTGGGGTAAGTACTTATTTTTTATTTTATTAATGCATATTTTAATGCTTTTGTAGACACTTAAAAATTGGCCCCTAGGCATTTAATAGTTGTGAAACTTCATCATTCTAGGGTACTTGTGTGTTTATTGATAATTGGTCTAGATTGGGCTCTTGTTGAAATGTTTTCCCTTTATAGACACATAAATTTGGTATTAGACACTTGACAATCTCAGATTTTTACCAATCCTTAACATACATGACTTGTGCATACATAATTAACTCTTGCTCACATTATTTCTTAGCCATTCACTTATCTATGGGCTTGTCCTTCATGATTTATTATCATTCACATATAAGGTCTTCCTAATATGTGCCCAAATAGTTTATCATCCTAAATAGATCGACACCTAATCCTAGATCACTATTTCTCATTCCTAGATGTTTCTGGCCATAATAAGATGGATTTGGTTACCAGAGTCATCCACTTATGTTGCATCCATCTACATGCCCTTTAATAGATATCTTTCAAATTCAAACCCTATCTTTTGGTTGGTCCTTACATTTCAAATGTCAATTTAGAGGGAAATTACCCAAAGACTCTCTTATATATACACATCAAGCCTAAGCTTATTCCTATCTAACACTTATTTGAAAAACATATTAAAAAACTAAGAAATACATTTGAACATACTCGAGGCCTTGCCCTAAAGCATCCAAATCTAAAAACCCCTCTTAAAAACAACCACTAAGCCAAGTTTGAATACTATTGTAAGGTTAAATTCACAGGTTTTCAAATGTCAAAAGCCACATAGGATTACATGCATTCTAGCATATCACTATTGAGCACATACACAATTAGGTGAGAGAAATACATGCAGTTCGAGTCCTCTTCAGAATATTATAATGTAGGCAACACTCATCCATTCAATAAGGGGTGGTTAGGGTTAGCTCAACCCATCATATCTAACCCCTTTATATAGGCAAAATAAGTGTCAAAAATGGAACTACGATTTCAAGGTGAAGAAGAACAATTCTGGATCTATGCATAAGATTAAGTCTCTAATATTGCACAAGAACCATCTTGATAGGCAAGTACAATGACATAACATAGAAAAATTGACAGGTACATAGAGGACATTTTTTATAGGAAGTAGATGGATCTATCTACCGTAGGTGTTTTCACATTACTAGACTTATCTAGGGAGGTTTTGATAGTCATTATCTTGATCCGATTGATTACAAACCCTTTTTAGAGCAATGTTGATGACTATATAATGTCACAGACAAGGTTAAAACTGAAACAAGCAAAGTACCCTATCCTCTTGGTCATTTATATAAATAAAAAGTAAAATAAATCTATCTTACTCTACATTTTACATTTAGATATGTGTAATTTAGACATATCTTATACAATCATAATTATTCAAAAGTTTTATATTGCTTGGACCACTAAATCCAAAATGAGATAAAATACCCTTGTTTTTGGTCATTTTCCATTGTGTTCCTCTTCTTTTCTATCTTTTCCTTTCCTCTCTCTCTTTACCCCCTTGTTCTCTTATTTTTGTGTCTTTCCTAGAAATGTACATTGTACATCTGTGGGGTGTGAGCCCTTCTCAACCATTAAGGGTTATTTAGGGGTTGTGGGTCCTTTCTTGTCAAAATTTCTACTTGTTTGTTGTTAGCTTGTGTGACAATAAGGTCCTAATTTGAATTCACGAGGTCTACAAACACATAGGTGCATTAGTGCATTTGGAATCAATGAATGAGACATGAGCAATCAATGTAATCATATAGAAAAGATATTCAAGAATCCAAGGAAATTTGAAGAGTATCTAGTATTTTCTAGCACAATATACAAGGAATCAAGCATGTTTATTGTAGCATTGAAAGTCATAGCAGATATACATTCCATCACACTGAATTTCATTTTATTTGGTGTGTTGCAATTAATATTGTATACCGTTAAAGAACTTGATAAGTAGTCGGTGCTTACAAACCCTGATGACCCTGAGTACAAGCCCCAAAACAAATCCTTTGCCTTATCTTTTGTAGGTTTGGCTGTCTTATTAGGGTTTGAAGAAGAAGATCAATTTTATAGAGATTGACATGAAGATTCATAATGATGAGAGAGGTTTTCGAAGCTCGAGACTTAACAAGCACATTCATCAAATTAAATCATGGATGTATGTTGTTTGCTAGAATGTGGAGTTCTTGGTTGCAGTGTTGCAAATGTGGAGTGTATGGTTTTGGGAGTGTGCTCAAGTCACTACAAGTTTTTTAGATTATCATTATCTTACCATAAAAACCCTATTTTTGTTGTTACATTGTGACAACTATTTCTTAATTGTGTAAAAATTAAGATAGCTCTAAAATGTTTTTACTCGTTATTATATTAAAATAATAATTAAGCTTGATTCTACTCTTTTACATCTAATCAAACATTACAAGCTTAATTATGTTGAGAGACGTAATTTATAGTGGTAGCCAAGGGAGATGGGAGGAGAGAGTGTAAAAGTGTGAGATGTCAATAAAAAACCCCAAAGTAAGTTAATTTGATGTTTCAATTTTTTTAAATGTATAAATAAGAAGAAAATATTAGAAAAGCAAAGAGAAATAAGATTCCAAAAGTAAATTAATGTTTGCACAACTTTCCATGTGGTGCACTATTCCTTCTTCCTCAACGCTCTCACTCACATCTCTTCTTAATTGGACACATACCATCTAACTTCCTCTCCCTTCTCTGCATGCATACAACCACATCCACCTTCCCATTACTGCGTATGCCTATTTTGCTCCCCCTTTGCTTCCACACCAACACCCAAAATCCACATCCATACACCACTTGTGCACTCTCCTTTGCACTTCTCTCCCTCATGCCTTCCCTGTGCACATTTCTTTGTTGTCTCTCTTGCTAACCATTCTCGTTAGCTTTTGAAAATTTAATATAACATAAAATTAAATACAAAAATATTATCTAAATGTAATGTTAACAATGTTTATTCATCAACTGTCACACACATGATTAATGAAGCTTGCAATACTATAAAATAAATTTATAATTCCAAATATGAAATCGCACACATTGTACTCTGATGTAAAGTTCCCATACAAACAACTTTCAATTTTCAGTTAGAAAAAATGGAGAGGAAAAAGAGAGAAAACACCATACATATGTAATCACAAGGGAGCAAGATGGTAAATGAAAGATTGATCATATTCTCAAATTGTGAAAACGCACAAACATTATTAGAAAGAGTAATGAGGCGGTGGGGAAAAGGGGAGGCACGGGACAAAGGCGATGAAGGGAAGGCACGGGAAAGGCGATGGTTATTGAATGCAATGCATGAAAAAAATGGATAGCCTTAATGAGGAAAAGGGAGGGATATGTCGTTGGTGGAGGTAAAAATCACGCCTGTTAAAAAATACTAGTAAGATATAGAGTGCATCGGTGTGTGGCGTGGAGATGAATAGGTATTTGCTGAGTGAATTCGAGTTCGGCAGTTTGAAATTTCCTATATCTTTTATGCTGATAGGGACGTAAGCGAGGAAAATCAAAACAAAAACAAATGGAGTGTACCGTATGCCGATGTGCTTACTTCGCTGTGATGGGATGGGGTGGGCTGGAAAAGTGGGAGTGGGGGGCCTCAGTTGGGCTATCAATTCATGAGGCAGCCTTCTCAGGCATTTAGTGAGGGAGTCACATGAAAGCAACATGAATTTATGCAACGAAAAGGTAACCCGCAATCCCTTTTTATCCTCGCGACTGAGCATTCGGAATACCGAACATCATTCATTGATTAACATAACACCAATGCAGGAAAACATGAAGAAAGAAGAAGATGCGTGCAGTGAGGAGAGCAGTACTACTGATGATGAAGAAGAAGAGCTGGCTCTGTTTAAAGATATAAGGGTTCGGGAACGAGAAGATTTCCTGCATCGCCTCTCCAATGACAGTGATGAATCAATCTGTAAGTGCAATGCTGCTCGTGGGTTGGGTTCAAACTTAAATTCAATCCCTTTGTAATAGGCTAATTTTTCCAAAATGGGTTTGAGGTTGCTTCTTTTTGTGTATGTGGGTGGGAGTTAGAATTTAAAGGCTTGGAGTTCTGAGTAGTGCGTTTGTTGCAGCTATAAAACTGGGGAGCTTCTCCAGCTTCAAGTTTCATATGTCAGGCAAGCATGATGAATTATCCAATGCAGACATAGGAAGGACCGATTATAACTGGTGAGGTTCACTTTATTGGAGCCCGAGCCTTTTTTTTAAGTCATTGGCACTCTTTTAATGCACGGAGAATACCCCCTCAAGCTTAGATAGCCATTAGTCTTAGAAGCCAATGGGTTTTCTTGACTTGTGACCAGCCTCGCCTCTGGTGGGTGTGGCCCACAACAATGCTCCTCCTTTAACACAGGAGCATGCCTAGTAGGCTAACTTGCCATTTAGACTATGGCCTTCTGGACAGGTTGGAACCAGGCATTTTTTGGTTGGTAAATCCGGTATGACGTTTTATGCCATTCTGGGTCATGCTTGGGCCATGTTCATAATATTTCAAACATGGGTCATGGCCAAATGTACCCAATTAACCCCGTCACACGTGAATGTACCCCATATTTGTTACGCATCAACATTGTCCAATGGGGTTATGAGATGTTGGAACCATTCTTGATCAAGAATGATATTGAATTTTCTTTTTAAAGCCCTTCTTTTAACAGCATCCACCACAGGACAAAATAGTTTGTCTAGCCTGTACGAGTAGCTTTGGTTTTGTCATGTATTGATGCCCTATGGTATAGTATATCTTCTGTTAGCTTTCTGAACAGATGGAGTTATAATGTCCTTTGTATATGGTGTTGTACATTGTGGAATGTGCAACTTACATGCATGTTCTGCACATTTAATTTAGCCAGGTTGTTTTCAGGCTGCTTTTTCTTTCAATCTCACAATGTAGATTATGTAAATAAGTTCTGGTTAGAATGCTGTTTATTTTCCTTTTGTAGCCTTGTTTAACTGTAGTTGTGGTTAGGGGTCTCAATGAAGAGATGCCTTAGACCACACAGCCTTCAAAATTACATAGTGGATAACACAATGCAATAAAATGCAACAACAACAATGTTCTTTATTTGATTTCAATAATGGAAATACAGCTTGCACACACACTACGGC
The DNA here is from genome assembly GCA_037957365.1 of Torreya grandis. Lineage (NCBI taxonomy): Eukaryota > Viridiplantae > Streptophyta > Pinopsida > Cupressales > Taxaceae > Torreya > Torreya grandis. The sequence goes on from JARHVA010000898.1 coordinate 3,930,514, forward strand.
AACTTGCAATATCAAACGAGATGCGTTTTAACATCAGATCTTCAGATCTTTGCTTGCTAACTTGTGGTCTTTGCAAGTTTAACTATTTCACAAAATACTGCTTATGATTCTCAAGCTGTCTAACTAGCTGACTCAAGTGAATGGACATTTTTATACAGACACAAGACCTACCTACTTATATTAATGTGCTCAACAACCCACTACAAGCATTAAATACAGATTACAGTTGCAATGGTAATACATTATGGTATAACACATCACAACATTCCATATCATAACGTGATATTACATGAAATCACAACCACCCTCCATGATCCAAGGAATTAAATGCAAACTGTTAGGAACTACAACCACCCTTCATCCATACCACATCACAGGAACATGTGTGCTCATAACAACCTGTGCGGAGATCACAACCTTGCAAGCCAAGTTGCAATACTGTGCAAAAGAACTTGTGCGAAGGATTCCACTCACACATGATGTGAATGGTCCATTGACTTGCACTTTTGTGCATCAATCTCCTTCATGAGACATCGCAAGCTTCACAAGTGAAGTTTCACATTAGAACTCTTCGACATTACAAGACTCTAAGCCTTCTACTTTGTGCGGAATTGATCGAAGACTTGCACAATGTTTCGTAAGTGACAACATGCTGGAATAGAACTTGCGCGCATCAACAAACTTGCGCAGAACAAAACAAACAACAAAAGTGTGCATACAAGGTTTCGCATAAAAATAGAAACAAAGCTTGCATGCAACAAGTCTTGTGCATAATTGCAAACATGCTTATTTTCTGCTAAGTGTTGTTGTTTGATGTAGGATTACAAGTGAACTCAGATGCTTTTGTATCATACACCTCGGGTAATAATGAAACATGAGCTCTTACTCATGTGCCTTCTAAGAGCTTTGTTATTTTTATTTAATGTTTTGTAGCTTGTGATGCGCTTACCCATGTCACATCTTTAAGTTGTTTGCCTTTCCACTTTAATGGATATTCTCTGTACTCTGTCGTACATTCACTTGCTGACTCTGAAATCAATCACCCTTTCCACTTGTGCACTTTCTCAGGGATTTGTGTTCTCCAATCAACTTCTTTAGGGTCTGCACTTGCACTTTCACTACTCTGTCCCTCTTGATATGGACATAAATCTACCACATTGAAACTAGGTGATATGTCTATTCCTTCAGGTAACTCAATTTCTTATGTGTTTGTCACGAACTTTTGCAACACTATGCATGGCATAATTTTCATCCACTTCAATTTGTCATAAATTCCCTTTGGAAATCTTTCTTTCCTTAGAAGTGCTATGACTAAGTCTCCCACTCAATGCTCTACTTATCTTCTCTTGACATCTATGCGTTGCTTATATTGCACACTGCTTCTTTTCAATTGTTTGCGCTCTTGCTGATGTAAGTTGCACATATACTCACCAAAATCTTCTGCTTCAACACCCTTCTTTCACTCATCTTTGATGTCACACAATTCTGCAAGACCCCTTGGACTCAACCCATACATAATCTGAAATGGTGTCCTTTAGTACTTTGATTAACTAAATTGTTATAAGCAAACTCAGCTTGCACTGGGATTGAATCCCACGTCCTTGGCTTACCTTTGTGAACATAGGATTGTAATAAGGGGAGATTAGTATCGTGTTAGTGAATGACATCAAAATCAAACAAAACACAATAATGCTAACACCTTAAGCCTATCTCAAAGAGGGAGCTTAGTGAAGAAAAACAAATGAACAAAGCACAACTAAAATGCAAGAAACACACATTACTTACCTTCTTTGATGCTCCAAGAGTGTTCTTCGATTGGCTTGCTCGGTTTGTGCTTAAAAAAGTCTGTTGCAATGGAGCTTGACTATCCTCCACCTCCTCTTGGCACTATGTTTGGCTTTGGCTTGTGTCAAGCTTCTCTCAATGTTTTGGCATTATAATACTAATTGCAATGGCTTTTGGAATCATTTGTGCATTATAACTTTGCATTATCCAAGCTTAGAAATGATGTTCATGGCCTTTTTATTTATAGATTTTTGAGATTGATTAGAATCAACCTGAACCGTCCATCTCAAGATTGAGATGTGTGGCTAATGATTAATCCAATTATGTAATTAAAAATCCATAAATAGGTTTATCAATATTTGGGATAGAGGGGCATTTAAGAGGCATGGGAGGCATTGATGAGGCATGGGAGGTATGAATCTTGATATTTGTGGTATTTATGGTCTAAGGATGTCTTCTCAAGAAATGAGATCATCTGATGATGCAGATATTCAATATTCATTTTCAAAAATAAGTATTTAACAAGTTTTCATAGAATTTTTTAATTAAGCTGTATTTTGGTTTAATTAGCTTTTAAACATGATTAAGCATTTTGTGCATAAATTACTCAAATTGATCAGGATGCTTTATTATTGGTCCAAAATTCGACTAGATTGGAATTGGAAGTCAATGTGAGATGCGTTGGATCCGTTATCCCATTTAGGATGTTACTAACAACAAACAACAAAGGCACGTGTCTTGTGCAAGAGATTTGACAGGAAAAAACAATCTAGAGCATCCAGGTGCAAAATTGGTATTTTGACTCGGAATGATCTGATCAAAGTTAGTTGGCCCATAAATTGCATTGCCCCATTTTATGATCCTCTAGCCAAAATCGGCATTTGAATATATTAGATTCAAATCTTTTAATAGTGTTAGTGTTTTTAAGCCAAATTGTGTGCTTTGGATGGAAATTGGTCAAAAGCCTGATAGGAGGTTATCAGTGGCCAGATTTAGGTGTCTACAGTTTGCCTTTGTTTGGGAAGGCGTTGCAAGCTATAAGCACAGTAACGTTTTCTCAAAAAATGAAAAGGTCCTGTATGTTTATAACTGTAACGATGATAAACTGTATGATGTCCCCTCGAGGGAACGGTTGGCACAAGTAGGTTGGCAAATGGTCCCTCGATAATAAGCGATACGAGGGGACCAAAGAAAGGAAAAATGATGGGGTGAAAACACAATGATTTTGAAAAAGTAGTCAAAATCACTTAGAATGCAAGTGGAACGGTGTACAATGGTTGCCCAAAGGTGGTTATAAGCATTGTACCCCAATAGTGGCAACATGGTATGAAAACACAATGATTTGTCTAAAGACGGTTATAATCATTGAGAAGATGGAGCTGCCCTAGTTAGGACAGACAAACAAGATAACAATGTGTCCCTATATGGATGGCAAAAGGAAAGTGGTGACAACATAATGATTTGCCCAAAGGCGGTTATAATCATTGAGAAATGCAGATGGGACGATGTGCAATGATTTGCCCATAAGCGGTTATAATCATTGTACCTTGATTATGGCAAATATGATTGATTGGCTAATGATAAGGGTAACTGAATCACAGAGGATAATGATGAATTGGAACAACCTACTAGTAGGGAGATGCTTGTTTGAACTAACAAAGGTTGAAATTTTTTCATAGTTAATTACTCTATTTGGGATATGATTGAGAGTGAATCGGAATGTCGATGCTGAAGAGATGTTGATGCTGTCATTGCTGAATAGACTTCTTGATGCTGTCATTGCTAAATAGACTTCTTGAAGCTAAGGTTTGTTGTAGCACATGTCAGTAGGCATCATGCTATAACATCACGAGGACTAGGTCGAAATATGTATGAGGATTGACTCCCGTAATTCAATGCTTAATAAAAAACAATGCATCAATGATAGAAACCATGATGACAATGTAAACATATGAATATGGATGGATTCAAGTATAAGTGTGGGCAATGAATCACCTAATGAACACACATAAATCGAATCAAAGCAACAATGCTGAAAGCAAACAAACAAATTAAAAAAAAATAGACAAATAAACAAAAAAAACATAGACAAACAAACAAACAACGCAATAAAAATTATACGAACATTGCCCCTAGAAAATAGGCGACAACTTAACAAACGAACAAAGTGGGAGAATAAAAGAAAAGGAAGAGGGTGGTCTAACTGTCTCCATATGCACTAGGCAAGTGGATGTTGCCTACATAGTTCTATGGATGTAATATCTAATAAAAAACTTCAGGGCAAATGTAGTTCTCCCAGGGAATGGGAAGAATGTGATAACTGATGAAAACAAACAGAATGGATGCGATAGAAGAATATGAATGGTCTTGTGAAACGGCAAGTGCATGAGAGAAAAGGCCTAAAAGGATGGAAAAACTAAGTGGAAAGTGGTTTTGCTTGCAACTTAGTAAGGGTTCCCAGAATCCTTAAGGCAAAGAAGTGGTCAATGTTTTTGTTATTTTCTATCGGTTTTACAAATGTTTTTGGAATTTTTGAAGTATCTCAACTCGATCAAGAATGACGAGACACTAAATGGTTCAAGCTCACAAAACAGTGAAAGCGTTCAAACTTAGGTTGCTCGCAAAATGGCGAGAGCGTTCAAATTTAGGTTGTTTGCAAAACGGTGAGAGCGTGGAAATTTAGGGTGCTCGCAAAACGGCAAGAGCGTTCAAACTTAGGTTGCTCGCAAAACGATGAGAGCGTGGTGAAACGGGTGACTGAGCTAACCTCAACAAGTATTGAGTGCTGCCTACATAGTCCCAGAGTAAGACCTCAAGTCACAGTAGTTTCGCCCTACAACGGAGGAATTTGACTAGTGTAACAGTCAATTCAAATAAAAACAGGGATAGTTGGTAAAAAGGCATAGTATGACATAGGAAGTGGCAAGTTGGTATGTCAAGGCTCAATAAACAAATGTAGCCCCTAGTTTGCCCATAGGCGGTTATAACTAAGACACAACGACATAGATCAATGGTACTAATTTGCCCAAAGACAATTATAATTAGTAGCAAAATTGGTGATAAGAAAGGAATAACAAACGAAGGATGCAACTGTTGAAACTTTTGTCATACTGCTTTAAAATACGATCTCTGTTGGAAGTACTTAAAACTACTGATAAAACTGATCGAATTCTTTGATGCTGAAAAGGTGCAACAAATGACAAAAACCAAGGTCAAACGGGCTAGGCTTTAGAACACATATGGTCGAAAGAACGGGATGGTAAAACAGATGCGGGTAAGAGGATGGATAAGAATAATATTTGTACAAAGAAGAATAGTGATAAAATGGTACCACTGAAATGGTCTTTACAGAGAAGACATCTTAGTGTTCAAGCATATTACCGCTTGAGGTGAATAATATTCATCGACTCAAGGAGTTCATCTCCGTCTGGTGTGGCAAGCCTGTATGCTTCTGATCCATAATCTGTAGTAATGATGAAAGGTCCTATCCAATTTGGTTTGAATTTACCTTTATGTTTCTTCTCAGTCGTAGTATTGTTTTGGTTTTCTTTAAGAACAAGATCACCAAGTTCAAATGTTCTATATTTGACATATCGATTGGAGTGGCCTTTGAGTCGATTTTGATATGCTTGAAGATTGTTGAGCGCAGCGATGCGTTTTTCATCAAGTAGGTCTAGCTCTTGCAGGCGAGTTACTTGATAGTTGTGATCATCTAGGACATGTTTAAAAGATATGCATAGTGAAGGCAACTCAACCTCACTGAGAAGGATGGCTTCTGTCCCATAAACAAGTGAATATAGAGTGGCTCCTGTGGGGGTACGGTGATTAGTACGATATGCTCAAAGGGCAGAGAATATCTATAGGTGCCAATCATGACTGGCATCATTGACAATCTTTTTGAGAATATTGACAATGGTTTTGTTCGATGCTTCGGCCTGGCCATTACCTTGAGGGTAATGTGCCGTAGAAAAATGCTGTGTGATGTTGTATTCGGTACATAGCTTGTCAACATTTTTGTTCTTGAATGATCCTTCATTATTAGATATAATATCGGAGGGGATATCGTAACGACAAATGAGATGATTGAAGAATTTGAAAATTTGCTTTTCAGTCACGTGAGGGGTATAGCTTCAACTCCCTTAGTGAAATACTCAGTGGCGGTAAGGATATGTTTATGGTTATCAGATGAAGTGGGGTTGATCTTCCCAATGAGGTCAAGTCCCCATGTAGAAAATGGCCATGGTGTCAACATCGGTTTCAAAGTTTGTGCTAGTGTATGAATTAGATTAGCATGTCGTTGACATTTGTCACACTTATTTACATATGCAGTTGTATCTGCGTCCATCGTGGGCCAATAATAACCAATATGTAAGAGCTTTTTGGATATGACTGCCCCGTTAGAATGAGCGTCACATACCCTTTTGTGAACTTCTCTTTACGCTAGTGTAGACTCTGTCGAAGTTAAACAACGAAGCAGAGTTCCTTCAAAACTACGGCGGAAAAAGTTTGATTTAAGTAGAGTATAACGATTGGAGTGATAGATAAAGGCTTTGGTTCGTTTTCGAGATAGGTTAGGTGGTAGAATTTGGTCATGAAGGTAGTTGTAAGGGTCTAAGTATTAGATAGAATTAGGACCAACAATATCATAAATCATTGCTACCGTTGAAGGTTCATGAGTTGGTGCGAACAAATTCTCAACAAGGAATTGATATTCTCTAACTTTGTCTGTTTGTTGAATTAGAGAGCCAATAGTAGCCATGGCATCTGCAATTCTATTACTAGCCCTTGGTATATGCTCAAATTGGATATTTGTAATTTGTTGCTTTAGGGTATCGACCATAGCCTTATATGGAACTAGCTTGTCATCTTTAGTTTGGAAATGGTCTGTGTCCTGATTGATGATTAACTGAGAATCACCATAAACTTGGAGATGAGATATGTTCCAGTGTACAGTCTGTTGAAATCCTGCGACAAGTGCTTCATACTCGATGTTTGTACAAAACAAACTGATTTTGAATGATTTAGGGATTAGATATCCTTGTGGTGTAATAAATATTGCCCTGTCCCTGATCCATGTGCATTAAATGAACCATCAAAATACAGCTTCCAGTGCTGCTCCTTAAGAGGTGTGTCAATGATAGTCATTATGGATTCCTCAGGAAAATAAAATGTGAGTGGCTGTGTCTGCAAAGGGTGCTTCAGCGAGTTGATTTGCAGGGACTTGTCTTTTGATTGCCTTCTGATTGACATACTCTATGTCAAATTCACTAAGAAGCATGATCCATTTGGCCATTCTACTTTGTAAAGCTGTTTTAGATAGTAGATACTTGAGTGGATCTACTTTTGAAATTACCATGATCTTATTGTTCAGCTTGTAATGGTACAATTTTTGTGCTGCGAAGACCATGGCTAGACAAGCTTTTTCAATAGGTGCATAGGTGTGTTCATATGTGACCAAGGTACGACTTAAGTAGTATACTGCATGCTCTTTTTCATTGTTATCATGTTGAGCTAAAAGTGCCTCTAGGGCATTGTCAGTAGCTGATAGATACAACAAGAATGGCTTTTCGGACATAGGAGGTAACAAAACAAGGGGATTAACTAGATAGTCCTTGAGTTGTTGAAAAGTTGTTTGGCAGTGGTCATCCCAGTAAAATGCAACTCCCTTTTTCAAAAGATGTGTAAATGGATGACATTTGTCTGCTAATTGAGAGATGAAGCGTCGGATTGACTGGATCTTGCCCTGCAAACTGCGGAGTTGCTTCAAATTGGTTGGTGGTGGCATCTCGATTATAGCATGTACTTTGGCCAGATCGACTTCAATGCCTTTGTGAGACACAATGAAGCCAAGTAATTTGTCTGAGGTTACGTCAAGCACACATTTCTTTGGATTGAGTCTGACTTTATACTCTCGCAATCTTTCAAATATCCTATGTAGCACTATTGGATGATTAGCACTGGTCTTGGATTTTTTTAATATGTCGTCGACATAGTCTTCAACAATATCATGCATCATATCATGGAATATGACAGTCATGGCCCTTTGATATGTAGCTCTGGTATTCTTAAGACCAAATGGCATGACCAGATAACAAAATATTCTCCACAGAGCGGTGAATGTGTTTTATGTTGGTTTTTTGGTGCTATTCTGATTTGGTTGTATCCTGAAAAGCCATCCATGAGTAAAAACATTTCATAACCCACTGTGGAGTCGACGATCATGTCAATATTAGGCAATGGAAAGTCATCTTTAGGACAAGCTTTGTTCATGTCTCGAAAATCAGTTTAGATTCGGATTTCTTCAGGGTTTTTGCTAACAAGTACAACATTAGATATCCATTCTGAGTAGTCAGTGGATCGGATACATCCTGCTTCTAAGAGTTTTTTCAACTCTTTTTTGATCAAGACAGCAATGCAAGGATGCATCTTACACAGCTTTTGTTTCACCAGTTTGACATCAGGATTGATCACAAGGTGTTGCAAAACCAAGGTGGGGTCCAAACTTGGCATGTCAGAATAAGTTCATGCAAAGATATCTACAAATTTTCTCAATAGAGATGTAAAGACTTCACGTTCCTCTTCAGTGAGGGACATGCCTAATTTTATCCATTTCGGGTCTGATGGAGTCCCAATGTTTACCTTTATTGTATCTTCGATTAGAAGGGTCGAACTATCCTCTAGGATAATAGGCAAAGACCTGAACTGTTGAACTATATCAGGGTCCTCCAGTAGGACTTGCTCCTCAACATCTCCTAGGCATGATGAGTCTGAGTCCCCCAATGGGAGATTTGGCCATGTGACAATAACAATTATAAATGATTGAAGAATTTGATCAAATACTTGTTGCGCAAAACTAAACTCGGATCCATAGGCAAGTTCATCGTTGGTGGTCTTTTGGTTTAAATTCGAAGAAGAATGAACACCCTCGTCTAACAGCGCCTGAAACAGGGTTTCACCACTAGACTGGGCTTTATCTTTACTTTTTTCGTGGTCAGAAAGCGTCTCAAAGAGGTTTTCACTTTGGGACCTCAATGTTTTATTTATTTGCTTTTGGCTAAGGGTGTTCACCTGCTCTCCAAAATAGGCTTCAGGATCCAATGTAATTGAGAACCCTGATTTATGATCTCCCAACAGAACGTTGTTTTTAAGGCCTAAATAGTCATAGAATGCTTCATCGTTTTGAAACTCATCAATCGGCAAAATTGGATTCTTGTTGGTCCCAATCTATTAGTTGGGGATAGTATAATAGTAATGGGTTGTGAGGAATGACTGGGGTAAGGGTACAAATGGCATTATTATCGAAAAGGTTAGTTTCAGCTAGGTCATCAAAGGTGAGGCTATGATCGGACTCTGCTTCGTTGTCGGCATCATCATCACTAGCCATCGGTGATGGAACTCGAATAAGATATGTGGGGTCACCTCTAGGTGGTTTAAATCCAAGGCCATAGGGTCTTTTGTACTTAGTCATGAAAATTGGCTCAATGGTTCCTTGTTGATTCGGTCCGAGGCCACTTCCTTCATAATCTTGATGCTCCATGATCTTATTGAGAATAAGATACTTTGCACTTTTATAAGAATCAGATTGGTTGTCATTCTATAACCATGATTTGTTCCCTTCAAGAGGGTCTGGTTCTAGGTCAAATGGTGGTACAAACATGACAGGTCCCTTATCTTTGTTCTTTTGTTGTCAATGCATGTGTGGGTTATTTTTAGGTCATCCAAAAGTCTTTGGATTCTGAGGAAGATTGGCAATATGGAAGGTATCATGGGTCACATATTCCCCAGGGCCATTATCTGAAATGGTGAAATGATTGGAAGCTTTAGGAGGCGGCAGGTGAGAAAGAGAATCTAATGTATTATGATCTATGCAATTATCCTGTTGAGGATCAATAAGTATGGCCTTTCCTTTATCCTGCATGGAACTTGGATTCATGCTGTATTGGTAATTGTAGCTTTGAAACTTGGTCTCAAGATGTTGCAGTGTTCATATGTGTGTAAATCTCTTGGAATATTCACTTCCATCCCTGAGTGTGAGAACTTGATAGATTGGTGCAACGTTGACAGGACTGCATGAATCTCATGTAACCAAGACCTACCTAGAAGCATATTATATGACAATTCAAGATCAAGCACATGGCAAAGTGTATCATGGGTCAAAGGCCCAATGATAACTAATAAGCTAATGGTGCCTTGTGATTCTCTTTCTTGATTATCGTAGGCTTTGATAGTTATCATTTTTCGTTGAAGATTTGCCATTGTGTACCCAAGAAGCTTGATGAGCTTTAGAGACACTATGTTGAGCCTTGATCCATTGTCTATAAGGACACGTTTCACTTTATGCCTCTTTATATAAACTTCTATGTACAATGGATTATTATGGAGTGGGTCAAGAGAAGACATATCAATTTGGTTGAATGTGACTTGTTGGAGCTAGGTGTCCAACCAAAACTTGAAATTTATCAGGGGATATGTCATTGGCAACAGTAGATTGGGTTAAAAACTCATTCAAAATGTTCTTGTGGATTGTTGACGTTCGTAGTAAATCTAAAATAGAAATTTGTACTGGTGTCTTTTGTAATTGTTCCACAATATCAAACTTCTTGTCTTGGTCAATGGTGAATGGTTTATTTTGAGGCTAAATGGTTGGTTGGCTAACAGACAAAATGGCAGATGGTTGTGGGCCTGGGATAGTAATCTTTGACCTCTGAGTTGTGATTGCACAATCGGGATTAGATGTTGGACCATAATTGCTAACAAATGTTGGGAGTGGTGGGGGACCAGATAGGACAAGTCTCGATTGCTGTTGCACTTGTATGTGGTCATGTGGCAAGGGCGAGTTATCGATATAAGGTCCAAAAGTGGAAGTCCTGATTTGCTGGTTCTTTTGTGTGCGGTCCCAGGGCAAAGAAGGATTATCCATGTAATTTAGTTGAGTGGTATTGTTTAGCAATGGTCTAGATTGATTAGTGCTCGGTCTAGGATTAATGAAGATGGTATTAACGTTACTCCCTGCAATATGACCTACAACTTTGTTGTAGTCATGTGCAACTGCATAGTAGGTTTGTTGGTTGTTATCATTCTGACCTTGGTTTTGTCCATTGTTTTGATGTTGTGGGTTCTGTTGTTGATTCTGCTGATTTGGCCTTTGATTTTGATACTGTTGATTTTGTTGTTGCATCGATCGATGTTGTTGCTGATTGTTATGTTGCTGCTGTGTGTTATGTTGGGGAAAGGGGTTTTGATAAATTTCAAGAGTTTGATAGGTGGAAGCACCATTATCCAATGTTATCTCCCCATTCTTCAACATATTTTCAATCAAATGCTTGATTTGCACACATCTTCGTAGATAATGCCCGTTGACCCGATGATATTCACAGAATTCATTTTCATGATACCAATCAAGATAAGGAATGCCTTGTGGATAATGCTTTGGTATAGGCCAACTAATTAGATTAGCAACGGCAAATTTGCGAAATACAGACTCAATGGACTCTCTTAGGTTACTAAAGACACGATGAGTAGGCACAATTTTCCTTGGAGGGGTTTGCAATGGTAAAGGTTGTATTTGTTGTGCAGGTCTCGGTTGTTGTGCTTGCGGCATTGGTTGGAGAGGTTGTTGGGTAGGAGTAAGTTGAAAAGGTGGTGTAGACGATGTTTGCACTATTTGGATATGACGTGACTTGGTTACTCTATTACCCACAACATTCCTATTGCAGTTGAATTGCTTTGGTCTATCTTGGTTATTGCACTGTGCTGGTTGTGATGTTTGCGCTTGGATTGGATGTTGGTTTTGGCCACTTCTTTGATTGGTGTCTTGATTTTGATTAGTTGACGTAAGCTTGATGATCCCTTTATTAATAAAAGCTCGCTCAATCAACAAGCCTTTGTCGATGATCTTCTTGAAAGTATGTGTACATTGTAGTTCCAGATGATAATCTATCTCACTATGCAAATTTTTAGTAAGCACGACTAATTGTTTATTTGATAAACTGTGGGTGAATCGGCTTGCAAGAGCTCTCCATCGCTGTAGATAACTTACAAAACTCTCACCAGTTTTTTGTTTTGCTTGTGTCAAATCAACTAATGAAATCTCATGTTCGAGATTATAGGAAAAGTGCTGCACAAATTTATTGGAAAGATCATTAAAATCTGTTACTGAATTCTTGGGCAACTTTAAGAACCACTCCAAGGCTTGTCCAGCCAAGCTCTTTGGAAACAACAATAAAAGGTATATATCGCTGTATGCCACTGGTTGGCATGCGACAAACAACTTGATTAAATGGGCCTTAGGGTCACCTTTCTCTTTGTATTTGTCGAATTTTGGTGATTCATAACTTGGAGGAAATGGTATCTGCAAGTACTCCATGTTGAATGGATAAGAATACACGTCATCCAACTTAAACTTTTTAGTTTGTTTTCCAGCTTGAATGGAGCAATTGCATCCTTCATTTGTTGCAATTCTTGGGATAAGAAACTGGAAGGAACATTGGTTTGAGGGAGAGCATTGGTTTGGGTAGGTGGTTGGGAGGTCACAAGTGGGACACTTTGATCAGGGTATAATGAAGATATTTGTTGGGGTATATTGGTTTGGTTGGGAAATGGATCAGGAATATGCATACATGGATTAGGATGTACTTGAAATTGCACATTTGGTTGTGCGATATTTTGGTTTGGGTTGGCTATGAAGGTTTGACTTGGAGGATTTTGTGGTTGGGATGGAGGGATATAACTATATTGTGCTTGTTGTGGTTGAAAAGGGACATGCTACCGACTAATCAAACCTTGCTGTTGAGTGGGAACTTGTGAATCAAGACCCTGTCTCTGAACTTGTGGCACATTTTGAACTGATTGTTGTCTAGTAGGTACTTGAGAAACATGAGAGCCTCCTTGTTGCACGAATCCTTGTTGGGAAGCGAAAACACGTTGAAGATTCGGCATTTGTTGCTGACCAATATTTACATGTTGGCTAGTCATCGTTTGGTTTTGGATTGGTACACTGGTTTGCAATTGAAGAGGTATGTTTGTCACTTCTAGACGAGGTGGAACATTAGTTGCCCCTTGTTGAGGTGGCAATACATTCGGCCTCTGTTGCGTTGGTACACTAGATTGTCCCTGTTGTTGTGGAATACTACTAGTCATTTGTTGAGTAGGATTCGTCACATTCTGTTGTTGAGGCGCGACATTGGTTGTTGGTTGACTACCTAATCCTGTTGGTTGCACACTTGATGAAGCCACTGGTTGAGGTTGGGAAGTAGGTGAAGGTTGGGGTGCAGAAGCTCCTATTCCTTGCTATGATGATCCACTCATGGTATTAACTACAAGCACATGATGTTGACTAGTTGTTTGTTCGTTAGTACCACTTTGATTTGGATTGGACGTTGTTTGCACATTGTCCACTATATTTTGCTCATTATTCTGTGTAGAAGCAGAAGACACTTCTTCAATAATTGGCATATGCAGCAAGTTGTCTACCGAAGTGTTTTGCACGAATGGGTCTGAACTCTGATTGCCCTGACCAGTTAACTCTATCAAAACTCCTGTTGAAAGAACTAAGTCAATAAGAGGTTTGCTCACCATGGTCATCTGATTGAAATTGCATGCTAGATTCAGGTAGATTTGATATGATGTCTGCATTGGGTTAAAGTGGTCTTCCATGAGGTTTTTGCCTTTGTTAGGCATATTAGGGTCCTGATACGTTGTTTGGACTATAGCCAAATGATTACTAGAAGAAGCTTGTTGATCGTAAATTATGTTGTGGGGCATCCTTACTAGGCTTGGTAAATTCTCATGGGGGAAGTTTGCTGGAAACTTGGCCCCCACCTCTATGGCTCTAACCAAAATCTTGTCTTTGTTCTCCAATAAATGATGCTCAAATAAAAATGGATCATACGTGGAAAGCGTAGTAGTAGAGCGTGATTGTTGAAGAAGTGGTTTATCAGTTGTGGCTATTGTAGTTAGGTGTTGTGTAGTTTGTTCTTGGTCTTGTTCTGAATAAGGTGGTGTATTAACTAAACAGTTAACCAATGGATCTTGGATTTGTGCCCCTAATTGAGTATTATAAGAGGGATAAGGATCCATCTCATAAGCAATATTATCTGCATAGGGGTCTTGCACCATTTCTTCCTGCGCAACCATATTACTAATCCCCGGATTGTACATGAGTCCACTACGAGTGCAGGAATACATGTTGGAATCCATAATAAATGTCTTTGCAATAAAAGGTCAAAGAGTTCTACAAACTCTAAAAAGACAATGTCTAACCGCTGATGTTCAAACTTGGTCTAGATTCGTTAAAAGAATCAAAAGGTTTATGCAAAGATTTGTAAGGAAACAAGCTAGTGTTAAGTATCTAATGCTTCACGTTTCATACAAAGATAAGCAAGTAAATACACCAAAAATCGAAATGCCAAACTCTAAGGTCGAAGTGTTTCAAATCAGTCTAATCTAGGAAAGGCAAAAGTTGTAAGGTCTTTTGGCCAAACGCGGCATCAAAAGCTAGGCTTAAACAAGGCATGTGCTAGGGCTCTTGGTCAAACGACGTCAAAAGCTAGACTTTAAAGTAAAGATGATTTTTATTCTAACGGATCTGAAACACTTCTAACAAACACTATGCATTTGAGTTTTGGATATAAACTTGACCAACTATGTATGAAGTATGAAACAAAAAGGCACTTTGGAATAGTTTATTTTCTCACAAATGATGGTATAAAACTCGGTTATTTTGACAAATAAGCTAGACAAAAGTGAATGGCGTAACTGTGCTAGACAAAGGTTCACAAAAACATATTCAGATTGGTTTTTTTAGAAAAAATGCGACAAACTTGGACTCTATGCAAAAAGGTTCCTTGAAATAATGGTGAAATGATTTGAGTAGTGTAACCACGTTAAACAACTCAACAAATATAACAAAGTGTTTGTTTCAACAAATCTTAAGGCAAAGATGATTAATCACAAATTTGGCAGTGTAACACTACCTTTCTCAAATTATGCACACACTTTCAAAGTTTTTGGCAATATCTCTAAGGCAAGAAGTGTTGCACTTAAATGGTCTCAAGATTTACGAATTTTGGAATATTACCACAAAAAGGTTAGGTTCATAGACCTAAAGTGCAAGTATTTAGCACGAAATGACTCAAGTCTAACTATGATGATAAGTGTAATTATGAGTCTCTAAAACGGCCTTCAATCCAAATGGGACTTGAACCCAAGTTGAAACAAGTTTAGTGTGTAAATGACGAACCCAGTTTAACACACCGACTTTTAGAACTCAGAAAGGTTCAATTTTGAATGTGAATTATCAATGAAGTACTTTAAACAACTTTTAGGCAAGAAGGTCTAGACTCATGTGGGCAGCATAACTGCGCCAAAGTTGATGACATTACTCACAAGAAATTGTGATAAATTTGAACAAGGCAAATTGATGATTTATGCAGGCAGCATAACACCTCCTTGTTCAAATAAAATTGGAGACCATGTGTTTGGTTTGCATCGTTTGTTTACACCAAGTTTTGATTCCAAACAAGACTTTAATCTAGGACAAAACCAACTAATTAATCGCTCTTAGATCCTAAATTGACAAGGTTGCTTGGTATTGTTGGAATCCGTCAATATACGTCATTTAAGAGGATTTTAAGTGTTCATCCAAAAGTAAATGCGCATTATATAGTAGGGTTTTTACACCCTCCCTTCTCTCAAATGACAGTACTGCGACATGGACCTTGAGGCGCATCTTGCACCAACAATACTTCCGCAGCAATTGGGGATTTATCTAAGATCTACAAGTTTTCGAACGTTCTAGGGGAATCAATTGCACAATGACTTTCACGTCAAACAATGCAAAAGAAAAGCACGGATTTTGGGTTCGTATCACTTGGCTTGTTGCAAAAAAGTCTAGTCTTTTTTGCAACCACTACATCCTGCTGTTCGTTCAGTGTAGTGCGATGTCCAAAGTGCTACTACGTCTCATGTGCAACTCCAATATGGAGCCGAATGAAGTGAATGCCGGGAGATAAAACTCTGGGTCAAAGCTTCCTTAAAGAACTCGCAGAAGGTAATAACGCCCCCCTCGCAAGCCAAGTTTGCATGAAAATAAGACTAAGAGAAAGACTTTAGGGTCGTTTTCAAGGTCACCCAAAATTTGACGAGTTTTTGGGGAGTGCTTTAGACGACATTCTTTCTAAGCCTTGGACTAGGCTTTTTGTAATAGGAATGGTGCTTTTGATTCCAAGGGTTTCCTAAAAGGGACAAATGGAAGAGCTTGCTAAACAAAAATAAATCAAACAACTATTGAAGACAAAAATGACAAGTGTGTTCGATTTTAAGCCCAAATGAAAGATTTGGTGGTGTTCATTTGACCCCGTGGTCTTAATTTGTAACTTTGAAAGCTAACTACAAGATTTAAGCAATAACACTCTAAATGATTTTCTTTTAAGCACCAAAATGAAAAGTTTGATTCATTTTAAAACACCCTAAAAGAAGTTTTAAAGGATCTATTTAAGTATGCTTTGATGATTTTTCAAGTAACACTTGCAAAAAAAAAATGTTAGCAAGACGTTTAGCTTAGAAGCACTTTTGAAGATGAAACAACCAACTTAGAAAAATGAGCTCTCGGGTTTGTGAAAAAAAAAAACACAGTGACCGTCTTCGGTTATACTAATCGGTGACGACGACTTTTATGCAGACTGGCGATGGTTATGCAGATCAACGTCGGTTTTACTAACTTAACCGATGACGGTTATCTTAACCGACAACGGTTCATCGGCGGTTTACTCAACCGACGGTTACTGTGTAAACCCATGACAAAGAAAAATGACAAAACAAAGTTAGAAAATCAAATTGCAAAAGTTTTAATGATTCAAATGAAGATTTTAAAGCTGCATAATGATCTTCTTCATGTGTGGGATGCGTTTGGTTCCATTGGACGTGCCATTTGTGAACATAGGATTGCAATAAGGGGAGATTAGTATCGTGTTAGTGAATAAAATCAAAATCAGACAAAACACACTAAATGCTAACACCTTAAGCCTATCTCAAAGGGGGAGCTTAGTGAAGAAAAACAAATGAACAAAGCACAACTAAAATGCAAGAAACACACATTCCTTACCCTCCTTGATGCTCCAAGAGTGTTCTTCAATTGGCTTGCTCGGTTTGTGCTTAAAAAGGTCTGTTGCAATGGAGCTTGACTATCCTCCACCTCCCCTTGGCACCATGTTTGGCTTTGGCTTGGCTTGTGTGAAGCTTCTCTCAATATTTTGGCATTATAACACTAATTGCAATGGCTTTTGGAATCATTTGTGCATTTTAACTTTGCATTATCCAAGCTTAGAAATGATGTTCATGGCCTTTTTATTTATAGATTTTTGAGATTGATTAGAATCAACCTGAACCTTCCATCTCAAGATTGAGATGTGTGGCTAAGGATTAATTTAATTATGCAATCAAAAATCCATAAATAGGTTCATCAATATTTGGGATAGAGGGGCATTTAAGAGGCATGGGAGGCATGATTGCTGATATTGGTGGCATTTATGATTTAGAAATGTCTTCTCAAGAAATGAAGTCACCTGATGATGTAGATATTTAATATTCATTTCAAAAAATAAGTATTCAACAAGTTTCCATGGAACTTTTAATTAAACTCTAATTTGGTTTAATTAGTTTTTAAGCATGATTAAGTATTTTGTGCACAAATTACTCAAATTGATTAGAATGTCTTGTTATTGGTCCAAAATTCTACTGGATTGGAATTGGAAGTCAATGTCAGATGCGTTAGATCCGTTATCCCATTTAGGATGTTACCAACAACAAATAACAAAGGCACGTGTCTTGTGCAAGAGATTTGATAGGAAATAACAATCTAGAGCACCTAGGTGCAAAATTGGTATTTTGATTCGGAATGATCTGATCAAAGTTAGTTGGCCTATAAATTGCATTGCCCCATTTTATGATACTCTAGCCAAAATCGGCACTTGAATATGTCAGATTCAAAATTTTTATTGCGTTTTAGTGTTTTTAAGCCAAATTGTGCGTTTTGAGTGGAAATTGGTCAAAACCTTGATTGAAGGTTATCGATGGCCGGATTTAGGTGTCTACAACCTTCAATCAAACATTACAACAGATTACCAAGACTTTTGTTGACTACCCTTGTCCGTCCATCTGTTTGAGGATGATATGTTTGAACTGAACTGTAACTTTGTAATCAGCGTCTTCCACAATGTCCTTCAGAAAGGTCCAAGAAATTTCACATCATTGTTTGATACCATGTTGCGTGGCAATCCATGCAATTGCACTTCACTAAAAAACAAGTTAGCAATGTGTATTGCATCATTAGTCTTCTTGCATGCAACAAAATGTGCCACTTTTGAAAGTGTATCCACAATCATAAATATGGAATCATGTCCTCTCTGTGTTATAGGCAATCATAAAACAAAATCCATGCTAATATCTTCCCATGGCCTCTCTAGAATAGGCAATGGTTGATACAACTTCACATTTTGACTCCGCTTTTTCATCCATTGGCAAATTCTACACTCTTGAACATATTTGTGCACATCCACACTCATCTTTGGTTAATAGTAGTTTTTAGCCAACTGCGCATATGTTTTGTCATAACCAAAATGACTTGCCAAACGCCCACTATGTTTCTCTTTAATCAAAATTTCGCATATCGAACTTCTAGGGATGCACAATTGTGCTCTTTAAAACAACAATCTTTTGTGCATGAAATAATCTAAACCATAGTGTTCTATCACTACTCACTGATTTTGTGTATGTTTTTCATGCATCTTTGAAATCTTCATCTAATGCACAGAACTCTCTCATAGACTCAAATCTTGTGACTTCCACTCGCATCTCGTTCAACAAGAGACACCTACTCAATGCATTTGCTACTTTGTTTGACTTACCACTCCTATGTTTCAACACAAATGAGTAAATTTACAGAAACTTAACCTATTTCATATGTCTC
Source organism: Torreya grandis (assembly GCA_037957365.1). Classification (NCBI taxonomy): domain Eukaryota; kingdom Viridiplantae; phylum Streptophyta; class Pinopsida; order Cupressales; family Taxaceae; genus Torreya; species Torreya grandis. Next base: position 3,949,265 of record JARHVA010000898.1, read on the forward strand.
TGGTTCAATTTATGTGGACTATTTATGAATTGTAGTGCTTCATGTTTTGTATACAACATTATCTCCTTAGGCAACAAGTAATGCTTCCACTTATTGAGCGCTTGCACTATGTCATGTCCTTTTTTCAGAGTTAATTTAATTGGGGGACCTGTAGCCTCTTTTTAATTTCTCGTAGGCTAAGGGATAAAGACATGAGAATAATTCAATAATAATATTTTAAGTTGTTCTAACTTTATTTTATGACATTGTAAAATGACGACTTATGCATTATTATTTAAAGTGGTCATAGTGTAATATTTTATTAAAAAGTGTTTTTAGACACTTCTAGAGGAAAATTAGGTGGGTAAAGGAAATTGTATTGAAAAAGGTAATTATAAAAGGAGTTGGCTTCAAAAGAAGACATCCATTATCTATTGAAATCAAACCCTTTTTCAGAGCTTGAACACTTATGTTCATTTTTTCACTTGAAGACGAAAACCCTTTGGTGTTCAGAATTGGAGGACAAAAACCCTCCTGTCCATTTGTGGTGGTTCTATCTAGGGATCGCATTTGTGTCGAAAGATTGAATTTTATCCCAGTTTCAGATTGCTACAATGTCTCTTCAATACTTTCGTATTGCTACTACAGTACATCCATACCACTGCTATAGTACTTCTGTACCGCTATTACAGTAATTTGTTTGAGATAATTTATGTATTTGTTAGAGGTGGTGGCTTACTTTGTATGTTGCTGTAACATCGTCAAGTTGTACAACCTGCTATGAGTTGTATTTTGTTCCCATATCAAACACAACTCTAGTAAGCTCTTATGTTGCTATATGTAGTCAATAAAATTTTGTTTTTATGTTGTATAAAATATGTAAGTGTTTCCTAAGGTTTATCTTTGTTATTAAGTTATTATTTAGTAGTATCATCATTTGTGTTTGTGGGCATTCAATATGCTATATTAAAGGTTTCAATTGGTTTAGTACTTCAGTATTGTATGTTGTTATTTGGTAAGTTTATTGATATTTCAGTATTTAAAAAGAATCATAAAATAAAATCAAAATTAATAAAAATCCCTGAAAGGGATATTATAGTGGTATTAGAGCTATGATCTTGCCAGCTTACAGGGGAAAGTTAATATTTTGATATCATATACACGCCAGCGGAAGAGAAATCAAATATTATCAAAGAGAAAGAAGAAAGGCTCAATTATTAGAAATAGAAGTCATGGGGGACAGAGAAAAGAGAGTACCTATAGATGAAATGAATTTTTTGAAAGCAACTATCAATCAAGGTCAGAGAGAATTGGAAAGGACAGTCCAAAGGACATTGAGAGAGTCCATGACATAATCAGTACGAGCCATGCAAAATATGAATCAAAATATGGCAAATCAAGGAGGCTCTTCAGCTAATGATTGGGTTTCAATCAACTGCCCTTCCAAGACTTTTCGAGATTTTATATTGCATGAAGAACACCCAGAAGAGGTAGAGCCCCAACAACCCCACATAAGTAATGACTTTGCAACATATAATGATGAATATGAAGCACTAAGCCATGTAGTACAGGACACATTGACTTTCCGAGAGTTTTGTGATCTAAGAATGAAGAATGGTACAAGGAGAGGAAGGATAATTCAACGGGATCGGCCCTGTAGAGACATCCAACATTGTTTGGGTAAGATTACAATCACCACATATGATGGATCCAACAAATGTTCTCACAGATCTTGGTTGCAGATGCTGGACACTTACTTCTCATTGAATCCTATGTATGAAGAAGAGGCGATCAAATTCGCTACCCTCCATTTAGGAGTGGCACATGAATGGTGGTATCATGGTATGGTCATCCAAGGGCATAGTTCCATTTCCACATTGGAAGAATTCAAGAAAAAATTGACATAAAGGTTTGAGAAAAAAGATCGAGAGATTGACTTAAGAGAATTAGCGTAGCTCAAGCAATACGGGACAATGGACAACTATGTTGCAGAATTTCAAAGATTATTAATAATGGTTCCCGATATGATAGAAAAGAGACTTGTTCTTTTTGTAGGACTAACTGAACCTCTCAAAGGGTTGGTAAAGGCCTTTGATCCTCTATCTTTGTAGGAAGCTATTAAGAGAGCTTTAAACTTGGATGCTTTAGAACCCAAAAACAATTTCTATTCAAAGACACCCCTTATTGGGAAACAAAAGAAATCATTTCAGCAATGAGTTTCTCATTAGAAAGATTTGCCATAAAGATCAAGTAAAGATGTAGAAACCAAGAAGGGGCTTAGAAGAAATAAATTGTGCTTCTCTTGCAAGGAGCCATGGCGGCCTGGACATAAATGTCTTGGACGATGTAAGGTGCATTACATAAAGGTGATATCAGAGGAAGAGTTAGAATCAGAGGATCTTGAACTAGAGATTGAAGTGAAAGAACCAAAACTGGAAAGAAAGGAAGAAGATACTTCAGGAGGCACTCTTGCCACACTTTCTGGGGCTCCTAGGTATCACCCTTTCAGAATTCGTGGAGTTCTGCATGGGCATAAAATTATATTGTTGATTGATATGGGGCAACCCACAACTTTATAGATGAGGGATTGGTAGTCAGAAGAGGTTTGAAAACAAAGGACTCTGAAGGATTCAATGTTATTGTAGCTGATGGCTTTACTAACCCTTGCACTAAGAGGATTCAACAACTCGATATTACACCAGGCAAACACAAGGTGCGTGATGATTTCTATGTTGTGAGTATAGGAGAGACATATATGGTCTTAGGAGTGTAGTGGTTACACTCCCTTGGGGAATTCACTCAAAATTATTAGACCATGGAGCTGAAATTCAAATCAGATGGACAAATAGTGCTTCAAGGCATTAGAAATGCAACCCCTACAGTTGTCACAACCAAGAAGATGGAGAGATCATTTCATAAAGACAAGTAGCTTGGGCAGCTCATTGTTTGGTGAGCACCATAGCTTCACTTGCAAATAAGAAATCCTATCACATAGACATTCTGTTTATTCTAGACCAACATTGCATAATGTTCAATGTCATACCTCAAAGATTGCCCCCTGATAGAGGATTTCAACATATCATAGAATTGGAAGCGGGTTCTAAACTCGTGATGACTACACCTGACCGCCATCCAAGAGGGTACAAGGAAGAAATTGTAAATGCTATTAAGGAACTTTTGGAAACGGGTCACATCAGGCCTAGTTCTAGCCCCTTTGCATCATTAGTGGTCTTTGTGAAGAAAAATGATGTTACTATGCGGATGCATTGACTATAGAGCTTTGAACAAGAAGACTATAGAAAACAAGTATCCCATTCCTTGGATTGATGAGTTGCATGGAGCTGTGTATTTTTCAAAGATTGATTTGAGATCAAGATACCATCAGATCCGTGTAAGGGATGGGGACGTGCACAAAACAATATTCAAGTGTCACTTTGGACACTTTGAATTTTCGGCCATGCCTTTTGGCTTGACAAATGCTCCAGCCACTTTCTAGTCATGCATGAATCAAATTTTCAGTAAGCAATTGAGGATATTTGTTTTGGTTTTTTTTGATATTCTAATTTATAGCAAGACTTGGGAAGATTGTTTGAAACATTTGGATGCAGTGCTGGGTATGTTAGAACAACAGATTCTGTTTGCTAAAGAATCTAAATGTGAGTTTGGAATGATATAAAGTTTGTACTTGGGCCATGTCATTAGTGCTCAAGGAGTTTAGGTGGACCAACAAAAGATCCATGCTATTTTGGATTGGCCTCCTACCACATTGACACAATTGAGAGGTTTCTTTGGCCTCTGCAGTTATTATAGGAGGTTTGTTAAGGGTTTCTCACAGTTGGTAGTCCCATTAATAGATTTAACAAATAAGGGAGCTTTCACTTGGTCGCATTCAACACAATGAGCTTTCAAATCCAAGCTATTTTGGATTGGCCTCCTACCACATTTACACAGCTGAGAGGTTTCTTTGGCCTTTGCAGTTTATTATAGGAGGATTGTTAAGGGCTTCCCACAATTGGCAGTCCCATTGATAGAACAAAGAAGGTAGCTTTCACTTGGTTAGATTCAACACAACGAACTTTTGACAAGGTCAAGGAGGTAATGAGTTCATGCCCTATTTTAGTTGTTCCGATTTTTTCACTTCCATTTGTATTAAAATGTGATGCATCAAGAGAAGGGATTAGGGCAGTTTTGATGTAGAAAGGACATCCCATAGCTTTTGAGATTCGGAAGCTCAACGAGGTAGAAAAATGATTTTCAATTTATGACAAGGAGATGTTAGCCATAATGCATGCTTTGGCAAAATTCAGACAATATCTAGTGTGGGGCAGATTTGTGGTTAAGACTGATTACGATAGCTTGAAATTCTTCCTTAGACAGAGAGATTTGAATGATAGGCAGCATAAATGGGTAAGTAAGCTACAGGGTTATGATTTTGGTATAGACTATGTTAAAGGTAAAAACAATGTTGTAGCTGATGCCCTATCCAAAAAACCAACTTTATGCTCTATGTCTAAAATCTCTATTGATTGGAAGGTTACTATAATAGTAGAGTATGCGAAGAATGCTTTTGCTATTGAAATCCTTGAGGTCAAAATGCAAGATGACAAGTATAAGGTGGTAAGTGATCTCATCTTTTACAAGTATAGAATTTATCTCATCCTAAAACAAAGGTGAAGGATAAAGTCTTGAGTGCAGGGCATGATATACCATTGGCTGGTCACCCAGGGTACTTCAAGACCTACAAGCAAATCAAAGTGAGATTTACCTAGAAAGGACTCAAGTCAAATTTTCTCAAATACATCAAAGAGTGTATTACCTACCAGCATAATAAAACCGAGTAGGTATTTCCAATAGGTTTATTGCAGCCCCCACCGATTCCAAATAAAAATTGGGAGAGCATCTCTATGGATTTTATCACTAGTCTTTCAAAGCTTCAAGTTGCTGATTTGTTTTTCAGAGAAGTATTCAGGCTTCATGAGTTGCCTAAAAATATAGCGAGTGACAGAGATATCCTTAGCTTATTTTGGCAAAGCTCTTTCATTTGACAAGAACCGAGTTGACTCCTAGCACTAGTTGCCACCCTCAAACAGATGGGCAAACAAAGATTGTGAATAAGTGGATTGAGGGATATTTAGGGAATTATGTAGCAGAACAAACAACATGGATCAAATGGCTAAATATGGAGGAGCATTGACACAATACATCATATCACATGTCCATTGGTATGGCTCCATTCAAGGCCTTGTATGGTTATGACACACGTACTTTTGTGGATTTGGTTGACACAGATAGTAAAGTGCCAAGGGCAAGAGATTTGGTTGAATAGAGTCAAGACATTTTGGAGACACTCAAAGAAAATCTCTGATGAGCACAAAATCAATAGAAGTTGTATGCATATTAACATCGTATTGAGAGGACTTTTGAGGTTGGAGACATGATTTTCTTGAGGTTATAGCCTTACTAAGAATCTTCTCTCAAGAAAAGTGGAGCTGATAAGATCAAGCCTTGCTTTTATGGACCTTACAAGAACAGGCAGAGGATTGTACGTTCGCGTAGAGATGTTGGCTACATTACTTTGACTTACGACGAGGCTATCTATTACAACCATTGTAGAAAAACTCGTGCTCGGCAATTACTCAGTAATCAAAAAATTTGACCCATACTCATGACGCGACAATTACTCGGCAATTTTATCGTTACTTTAAAAAAATATATATAAATTCATAAAATACACTGAAGCACACAAAAAAATGAAACGAATGCGCGCCCATGATCGAAGGTTGGAGCATAGTTGACGTTGAATCTAACGGATCTACCGCTGGATAGATCCCCTTAGTAGCTAATCCTCTCGATAGCACAGTAGTAGCATCTAAATGTGCGAATGTTGTAGCAAGAGCAGGGTTGGTCAAGTCGTCTGCAGGTACATAAACTGCTTGAATGGAGGTTATAGATCCATCTTTGGTAGAAGTGATTCTCTCTTGCAAAGATCTCATTTCTGTACTAAGAGTTGGCTGATAATCAACGGCGGAGAAATGATTGTAAAGAACACACAACTCAGAGTCATAAGCATATTTTATATTATTTTTTGAGCAAATAAGAGTACAATGCTTTATTTTAAACAAAAAAAAGAGTACAATGGCTCATAGAACTAGAAGTATATGAACTGCTATGTATTAATGTTCATAACTTTTAATCATAATTTCTGTATATGAACTGCTCTGTATTAATGATCATAACTATGACGGTATAATGATCAAAATGAATGGATATATAAAACAATTTATATAATCTCTGTATTATGAAGTTATGAACTACTGTTCTATTCTGGACATCAAAATTTTGGTTGTCGAGTAATTGTCGTGTACAAATTTTTCTACTATGGTTATTGCTAGCAACTGACTGTTGAGGGCGAATAGGAGTACTTTGTATTCAAATCCTGCAAATTCAAGTGCCAACAATGGGGACGACTGCAAGTTATAAACCCTACAAAGCTCTGTATTACAAATTTTATAATGACGACAACTACAAGTTATAAACCTTGCAAAGTGCAAACTCTAAATGTCAAATCTCTATATTAAATACTGCGTGTACCCTAGTCAAGTTACAAATGCCAACTCGAGTAGCAAATGTGAATGCAAACGCTGGACGAAAATGAGCCAAAGTTGGACAAAAAAGATAAAAAACGCAGACTGCTTTTGCATGTAGCAAAATCTTCCAAAAATCACAATTGAAAGCAAATGCTAGGTCACGGGTGGGTAGGGAGCTGAAACACTCGGTTAACGGTGAGTAACCGCAGTTAGTTACTTGATGTTAACCACAGGGTTCGGCTCCCTACATAACTGTGATTAATGGCGATGAATAACTGTTTGTATTTTTTTATAGTTTTATCATGGGTACCCATGTTTTTTAATACAGTGTTGACAGCTATAGAGCCTACTCATAGTTGCATGTATCACGATGATTTACTTGTTGAGGTCTTACCCATGCCAAAACTTGATTCTCCACCTAGACGATGGGTAAATGAGCCATCTTGTGAGTTTCATAAGAAAGTTGGTCATTGGGCCAAAGATTGTCGAGCAAACCAAAGATTCTTAGCACAACAACAAACACATAACTTTGTTCCTACCACAAATAGTATACCTCCTCACTTAGTTACTCCTAGGTGCACTTGTTTTTATGGCATAACTATGCATACTTCGACGCACTATTGATAGCTTTGACATTACATTGATGCGCTTTATCCTGAAACAACATAACCCTCTAATGATAAAAACTTACCACCTCCTAAGATATCTCCAGAATATATTCCCAAACACGGGGAAGTCTATTGCCTTTGGTATCAATGTACTACACATCATATAGATAGATGTAAAGTAATCCAACAACATTTTTGTGATTTTCTACTGTTAGGATTTAATATTTGTAACATTATTAATTATTGTATGTTATATAGGTTTAAGTATTTTAAACCTATTATAACATATTAGTTTGTTTGTTATTATTGGGAAATGTATTCCTTAAGGTTTGTTATTACCCATGTGTATTATTGGGTAAGTTGTTATTTGTCCTCTCTATTTATTAGGAGGTGGTTGTGCTATCTTGATGGTTATATAATAGCCAAATGTATCGTATCAAATTAATATGAAGAGAGAATATTATTTTTGTGTGATTAAGTTTTTGTGTGATACGACCTACACCTTCCCCTTCGTGGCAGCGTCATCAAGATCGTTCTCGGATGAAGGCTTAGCCTTCTTCTAGATCCATGCATTCTCACAGATAAGAGGATATCAACGATATCCCAATGTAGGTTCCTCGTATTGATTATCCCTCGTAGGAGGCATCACGTCTGCCGCCTTATTCTTCTCATTCTCCTACTTTCTCCATAGAGCACGTGCATCAGGGAGTCCTCACATGATTCTCTGCGAAGATAAATGAGACCGTGATCAGAGTTTCCCTTAAATCAAACATTACAACTAATTATCAAAACCTATGTTGACAAATTCCATCCGCCCATCTGTTTGAGGATGATATGTTGAATTGAATTATAACTTTGTAGTCAGCTTCTTCCACAATGTCCTCTAGAAAAGTCCAACAAATTTCACATCCTTGTCTGATACCATGCTGTGTGACAATCCATGCAATCGCACAACCTCCTTAAAAAATAAGTTAGCAATGTGCTTTGCATCATTAGTCTTCTTGCATGCAACAAAATTCCATGCATTCTCACAAATAAGAGGATATCGACGATATCCTAGTGTGTTAGAGGTACAATCACTGAGAGGGGGTGAATTAGTGAGTCTAGATATTTCAATTACAATTACAGTCCTTTTAAACTATTAAGCAATCAACATATATCAACTTGATCAAGCAACATTAACAAGAGAGCTCATTCATTCAATGCATACACAAGATCAAACACATAACACATAGTTCTTGTGGGAAATCCTTATGGGGAATAAAACCCACTTTCAAGTCTATAACACATGGACTACTGTTCTATAATAAATTACAAACAAGAGACTGATAAACTCCTTTAGACCAACAAACCTTGATCATGTTCTCTTGATCAAATGTATTTAGTGAAACACCTGTTTCACAAGGAGCAACTGCCAAGAAGAAAGATCAAGTCCTGTAGACCATTTTTGAAGTGAACACCTCCACCTTGGTACTAATGTCTTCAACACCTGATGTTGGATCTCTAACCTCTGCACAAATTTCCTTTCTATCTCATGCAGACCTCTCACATAGGCATGCCACAGTCTTTCTCCTTCAATCAAACTGTCCTCATATGCACACTCAGACCTCTTCGCATATCCTCAAATTGCAAGAGCACTATTTTGACATTAGGAACATGACCTATAGGTCATGCACACAGTCAACAAATTGTGCTGCTCATTAACTCAATCAATAGGCACACTACCTATCCTTCTTCGCTTTAACGCATACTCCTCACACAAGCCTTCTCTAAAATCTCACATCCAAGTCTAGAAACCAACACATTTGGTTTCACTATATATAGAGCAATCATGAATCAACAAGATCACAATATTTCTTGTCGGCCATAACACATGCCTTCACTCTTAAGGCATCTCTCATGGGTCACACTTAAGCACAATCCACTTTCAAATAGGCCTAAGTCACTTTTAGGTCCTATGGAGACCCATTTAGTGCTTTGACACTTCTCTGAATAAACTTAGAACATAGGAACACTTTTCCAACTTATGAACCCATGCCATGTGATGTATAAATCCTTTTTAAATGTCCATATCCATCACAGTACCCTTCTATTTAAGCATAAATCACCTAAATAATACTCTGTGCACATAGTCACCATGAACGAATACACAGTCGATTTGTAAACCTTTGTTCATACTGCATACGATTGGTCAAACCTTCATAATGCACAAAAAGCATCCTTATGGAGTCTACAACACTCCCATATAGCTAATTCAATATGAGATATTGAAACAACATTAAAGCGAGCTCAAATACCCTTTGTTGGGTTACTTGCAGAACATAGTTGAACACGTAGTCAACTTTGAATCTTAATATCTTTGTCTGTATATACAATTAGACCTTCAAATTCATATACCTAGATGCGCCTTGGAATCCTCTACAAGTTCACTTTTTACACCATGAACAAATTTTGCATAGATCGAAAGATATGACCAAAATACATAGCACGGGTTTTTTTTCTTTGATAAATTCAAATATTTGAATTCGAATGGTCACAGTTAAACTTCAGACAATTGACCTCATCTCGTGCAATCTTGCAATCTTGACTCAACGCACATCGTCGATCTTTGCGGATCAGCTCGGTCTTTATCTTTGCTTGACGTTAAACATCAAACACTTGTCCTCATCTCGTTGCTTCTAGACATCTTGGAATGAACACGTTCCGTTGATCCTTTTATAAGGAATTTGATCTTTACTCAGTTTAAGCATTGAACACTTTGACCCTTTTGACTTATTGCGCACCGTAGATCTAGATCTCTACGATCACCCGCTCATCGTTGATCTTTGGAAGAAGCTTGATCTTTAACTTTGCACAACATTAAACATTGAACACTTGGCACCATCTCGTTGCTTCTTGACATCTTGGAGCAATGCGCTCTGTCAATGATGTTCGAACTTTACCTTGTGCAAAATGGACTATGGGAACCATTGCAATCTGTTTGAGAAGCTAAATTTGAACCTTAATAACTTTTACCTTGCTCACTCGCATGTTGTCAAATCTGGACCATATGATCTCCTCACATAAGAGAATCTAACCATGTTTCAAACTGCTTTTGAAACCGTCACACGTGTGAGATATAATGACATTAAAATGCTTACTCAGATTTTTTTGCCACAGAGCCAACTATGTCAAAAACTTGTTTAGGAGGCCAACTTTGAATATGCATATCTTTTGTCACGCTTCAGCGCTTGACCTGAAAGTTAGCGCAAATCAACTAGGTACAAAACTGAACAAACCCATATGATCACCTCTTGAAATGTCCACACGTGCGAGATATGCCACCATCAAAATGCTTACTCGGCTCTTCTTGTCACATTGCAAAATTGGCTAAGTATGGGAAAACAATGTCAAACTGTCTGGGAGCCCAACTTTGCACGCACATATCTTTGACTGTGCTTAGGCGCAATCCTTGAGTTTTAGCGCATAGCAGCTATGGACTAATGTGATCACAACCATATGACCAACTCCCCCTGACTCATCCACACGTGGCAATTGTGACGTCAGCAAACTGCCTACTCAGATTTTCTGTCACTAGACCCAAACTGTCTAGATGAAAACTATGGACTACTAGATGAATTTCACTCATGCATACAAGCTCTCCAATCATTTTTGATCATTGATAGGACCCCTTGCACATGCTCCAATCACTATACTCATCCCTGAACATCTCTAATCATGCCAAAACTGAAGATCAATCAAGCCTCCTTTAAGCACACTAGGACAAGCACATTGCACACTTTGTCATTGTTACTTAGGCTATCAAAGCACTTCATCCACTCACCAGGACACCTCCATGACATCACCGACAACTCTCCAACATAGTGTAGGTTCTTCGTATTGATTATCCCTTGCAGGAGGCATCATGTCCGCCTCCTTATTCTTCTCATTCTCCTACTTTCTCCATAGAGCATGTGCGTCAGGAAGTCCTCACATGATTTTCTGGGAAAATAGATGAGATCGTGATCATAGTTTCCCTTTAATCAAACATTACAATAGATTACCAAGACATATGTTGACAAACTCCGTTCGCCCATTTGTTTGAGGATGATATGTTGAACTGAATTATAACTTTGTAGTCAGCTTCTTCCACAATGTCCTCCAAAAAGGTCCAACAAATTTCACATCCTTTTTTGATATCATGCTGTGTGGCAATCCATGCAATCACATAACTTCCCTAAAAAATAAGTTAGCAATGTGCCTTGCATCATTAGTCTTCTTGCATGCAACAAAATGTGCCATTTTTGAAAGTCTATCCACAATTACAAATATGGAATCAGGGCCTCTCTGTGTTCTAGGCAATCCTAAAACAAATATGGAATCATGGTCTTTCTAAAATAGGCAATGGTTGATACAACTTCACATTCTGAGTTCGCCTTTTCACCTATTGGCAAATTCTACACTCTTGAACATACTTGTGCACATCCACACTAATCTTCGGCTAATAGTAGTTTTCAACCAACTGTGCATATGTTTTGTCATAAGCAAAATGACTTGTTAAACCTCCACTATGCTTCTCCTTAATCAAATTTTCGCACATCAAACTTCTAAGAATGCACAATTGTGCTCCTTAGAACAACAATATTTTTTGCATGAAATAATCTAACCATGGTGTTCTATCACTACTCACTGATTTTGTGCATGCTTTCCATGCTCTTTGAAATCTTCATTTTCCACATACAACTCTTTTATAGACTCAAATCTTATGACTTCCACTCGCATCTCATTCAACAAGAGACACCTATTCAACGCATCTGCTACTCTGTTTGACTTACCGCTACTATTTTCAAACACAAATGAGTAACTTTGCAGAAACCCAACCTATTTCATATGTCTTTGGTTCAATTTACGTGGACTATTTATGAATTGCAGTGCTTCATGGTTTGTATACAACATTAACTCAGACAACAATTAATGCTTCCACTTCTTGAGTGCTTACACTATGTGTCATGTCCCCTTTTCAGAGTCAATTTAACTGGGAAACTTGTAGCCTATTCTTTATTTTCCGTAGGCTAAGGGATAAAGTTAGGGAAATAATTTAATAATAATATTTTAAGTTGTCCTAGGTAACTTTATTTTATAACATTGTAAAATGATGACTTACGTATTATTATTTAAAGTGGGCTTAATATAATATTTATTAAAAAGTGTTTTTAGACACTTCTAGAGGGAAATTAGGTGGAAAAAGAAATCGGAATGAAAAAGGTAATTATAAAAGGCGCTGGACTCAAAAGAATACATCCATTATCAATTGAAATCAAACATTTTTTCAGAGCTTGAACACTTGTGTTCATCTTTTCACTTGAGGTCGAAAACCCTTTGGTGTGTAGGATTGGAGGACGAAAAGTCCCTGTCCATTTGTGGTGGTTCCATCCAAGGATCGCATTTGTGTCGAAAGATTGAAGTTATTCCAGTTTCAGTTTGCTACAATGCCGCTACAGTACTTTTGTACCACCGTTACAATATTTTCATATTGTTGCTATAGTGCTGCTACAATAATTCATTTGGGATAATTTATGTATTTGTTAGTGGTGGTCGTTTACTTTGTATAATGTTGTAGCATCCTCAAGCTCTTGTACGACATGCTGCCAGCGGTATCTTGTTCCCATATCAAATGTAATCCTAGTAAGCTTTTCTGTTGCTGTACAGAGTCAATAAAATTAGGTTTTTATGTTGCATAAAACATGTAAGGGTTTCCAACGGTTTATCTTTGTTGTTTAGTAGTATCATCATCTGTGTTTGCGGGCATTCAATACGTTATAATAAAGGTTTCAGTTGGGTTTAGTACTTTAGTATTGTATGTTGTTATTTGGTAATTTTATTGATATTCTAGTATTGAAAAAGAATCACTAAAAAGAGAAATCAGAATTAATAAAAATACTAGAAAGGGATATTGCACTATGGCATAGAACCCCTGAACATAAACTGAATATTTTTTCTTTGCATCTTTTAGTTTCTTGTTGAAGTAAGCAATAGGCCTACCTTCTTGACTCATCATAGCTCCAACTATTCCGCCACTTGCATTGCAATCTACATGAAATGCTTTATTGAAATCTGGGAATGCCAACACTGGTTGCTCAGTTATCTTTTTTTTCAAATGCTAAAATCTATATTATGCTTTTGCACTGCAAGAAAACTCCTTCCTATCTTTGTGCATCACCTTAGTGATTGCTACACATGTCCCATTGAAATTTATAATGATTTTTCTGTAGAAACTTGCAAGGCTATGAAAGTCTTGTGCTTCAAATGTGCTCCTAGGTGATGGCCATTCAAGTATAATGCATGCCTTTGCTGGATCCATCTTCAACCTTTCTCGAGAAATTGTAAAACCCAAGTATACCAAATCCTCCTTCATGAAACTACACTTCTTCAAGTTTACCAACAACTTTTCATCTCTCAACGACTACAACATTTGTCACAAGTGCACTAAGTGTTCTTTCTTTGTCCTGCTGAAAATCAATATGTCATCTATATATACTAGAATAAACTTACTTAAAAATGGTTTCAACACTTCATTCACGAGTCTCATGAACATACTCGTTGCGTTAGTCACAATCTAAATGATATGACTAGCCACTCATATAATGCTTCCTACGTTTTGAATGTAGTATTTCACTTATCACCTTCCCTATTGTAGACTTGGTGATATCCACACTTCAAGTCTTTGTTGAAGTATTGCGTTCCACACAAGCAATCCATCAAATCATCCATGTCTGGCAATGGAAACTTGTACTTAATGGTAATCTTGTTGATGGCTTTGGAATTAGTGTACATCCTCCATTCACTTCCTTTCTTAGTCGCCAACATTGTTGGAACTATGTAATGTCCCCAAATTGGGACAATGATGAAAAATAGGGTTTTCCAACAAACCCTTAACAAACCAGACTAAACTGAATTTTGAAAACTTAAAACCAGCCAACCCTAGCTTGGAAAGTTATAGGATATCCAAGCACAAGCACATCCAAAATAACTCCACAATAGCTGAAATTTATTAGAGAATAAAGTACCTTTTTTGGATCAAATAAATTGATGATGCAGTTGAAAAGACACCTTGTAAATAATCTGATTTTTACTTGAATGTACAATTGCGTTTTTCACCCTTCAAACACTTCAAAAAACTTCACAAGTAGTTCACAACACCTCAAAAAAATAGTAGAAATAATTCTGAAAATTATTCCTTGGAGTTTGCCCACCAATTCCCTTTCCGAAACTCTCCAAGCAAGTCGCCCAAGTGCCAAAAATATTATAATAAATTCTGGTATATTTTAGGGCCTAAAATGTTCTTTCACGCATGCAAAGTCATCCACACAAATCATTGAATGACTGAAATAAATTATAAAAATTACCTCAACCGTAGAAAAGGGTTCCAAAGACCAAATTGACTTCTTGTGAGGAGTTGCCACCATCCCAAAGGAGGTCGCCACTTTTGAAATGGCTTCAAACTTTTCTTAGGGCTCCTCCATTGAGTTCACCTACCTCCTTGACCTGTAATTTGAATATTTCCAACTTTTTGAAGGATTGTACCAATTCCTTGATGAAGGTGGTGTCCAAAGATACCTTTGTAGAACCTCTTGTATACATTTATGCACAATTATGACGCAATTACAACCCTTGAATAGAGCTGCCTTGGTAGAAGAATGGAGGTTTTCATCCCTAAATTCTTTAGTGCACTTAAAGGTTTTCGTCCTCAAGTCACTTGTTCAAGTTTTGACATACTTGTACAAGATTTCTAATATCAAAGTTGCATAACCTTTACAAAAGAGTCCTCCTTTACCTTTTATATGCCTCCAATTGTGGTGCCCAAAATTAGAAAGGGAGAGTTACTTTTTCTTTAAAAAAAAAGATATATTACAAGCTTTCTTATAATAGCACTAT
The DNA here is from genome assembly GCA_037957365.1 of Torreya grandis. Taxonomy (NCBI): domain Eukaryota; kingdom Viridiplantae; phylum Streptophyta; class Pinopsida; order Cupressales; family Taxaceae; genus Torreya; species Torreya grandis. The sequence continues at coordinate 3,964,353 of JARHVA010000898.1, forward strand.
AAAGTGACCTTTTAAAAAATGTCCCAAAAATTAGATAATAAAGTGCTTTTACAAAATCTAACCTTGAAGCTCACCAATGTCCCATTTTTGCTTTAGAATACCTTAGCTCTTCGGAACACACAAGCTAAGGGTCTTATTCCAATGATTAGCTTGAAAAGGGGGACATTACAGTCTTCCCTTCCCAAAATTGCTTGCCCACAAGCAATTGTAAATTGGGATGTTGAAGGATGGCTGCCCCTTTTCAAGTTGCATCTTCCATAGGCATATTGTTCCATTGTACCAAGTATTCCATGATAGTGCGATTGTGGAGCCTCCTCTCATGAACCTCAAGTATAGTTTCGGGAACCAAAATCAATTTATTTATTCATTAAGTGGTGGCAATTAAATGGAGGGTATGATATGTTTTCCAAGAGATTTCTTAAGGTAAGAAACATGGAACACATTGTGAATCTTACTCCCTTCCGGTAATTCCAACTCATAAGCCATCTTTCCCACCCTTAATTGAATTTTATAAGGTCCATAGAAATGTGGCTCAAGCTTTTTCGCTCCACTTTGCTTGAGAGAAGATTGCTTATAAGGTTGCAATCTCAAATAGACCATGTCTCTAACCTCAAATTGCCTCTCCAACCTATACTGATCTACATAAATTTTTTGTTGATTTTGAACTTGTTGCAAGTTTTACTTGAGCTGATCCAAAATTTCAGAACTTTGTTGCACCCAATTGGCAGCCCCAGGCACCCTACTATCCCCCAAAACAAGGTCAAAAAATGAAAGAGCCTCATAACCATACAAAGCCTTGAATGGTGACATACCACTAGACATGTGGTAGGTAGTGTTATAACATAATTCTGCCATGTACAACCATCTATGCCACCTTGTTTGCTGCCTTGAAATGTAATTCCTCAAGTATCCTTCCACCCATTTATTGACGATTTTAGTTTGCCCATCTATTTGGGGATGATAACTAGTGCTTGGAAGCAATTCGGTACTTGTTAGCTTGAAGAGCTCTTGCCAAACGTGGCTCATAAACCGGCTGTCCCTATCACTTATGATGCTCTTGGGCAACCCATGCAACTTGAAAACTTCTTTGAAGAAAATTTATACTTTATAAAGAGCACTATACATAGCTGGAATTGCAAAAAAATGAGCATATTTTGTCAATCTATCCACAACAAAAAAAAATTCCACATTTACCTTGTGACATATGTAACCTCGTGATGAAATCCATGGATATGCTCTCTCATTTTTGGTGGAGATTTGGAAGAGGTTGCAAGAGACTAGCTGGAAATTTAGTCATCCATTTATTCCTTTGACAAACTATACACATTCTAACATGTAATAAAACATCTCTTTTAAGCCCCTCCAAGCAAAACTTTCTCTAACCTTCTTGTATGTTTTGAAATAATCTTGATGACCTGCATAGAATCATTATGAGCAGCCATCATTATTTGGTGTTTTAACTTGGATAAAGGGGTCAAGAAAATTCTGCCCTTATGCAAAATCAGTGCCTCACTCACCTTTTAAATTGTTGTCAATGACCTTCCTTCCAAAACTGCGGTAGCCCACTCATCCTTAGCACATTCAGCGATAATTACAGCCCTCAATCAGCGGTTAATTCTCTTAGTGAACACAAATAGAGTCTCCTTGACAAAGCATCAGCCACCTTATTCTTTTTACCCTTTGTAAACTCAATATTGAAATCATAGGATTGAAGTTTGCTCACCCACTTTTGCTGCTTATCATTCGAATCGGATTGTGTGAGGAAGTATTTGAGGCTATTGTGATCCATCTTGACTATAAATCATTCACAAATTAAATATTGACGGAATTTGGCCAAAGCATGCATGATAGCCATCATATTTTTATCATAAATTGAAAACTTCTTTTCCCCTTCCTTGAGTTTCCTACTCTCAAAAGCAATGGGATGTCCTTTTTGCATGAGGGCGGCCCCTATTCCTTCTCCCGAAACATCACATTCCAATGTGAAAGGGTGTGAAAATTCAGAACAACCAACATAGGGCAAGAATTCATCACTACTTTGAGTTTCTTAAAGGTCTCCAAAGCGGTCTGAGACCACACAAAGGCACCTTTCCTTGTTAAATTTGTAAGGGGGGCAGCAAGTTGGGAGAAGCCCTTCAATACCTTCTATAATAGATACATAATCCAAGGAACCCTCTCAAATGGTAGTAGTGGGAGGTGCCCATTCAAGTATGGCTTGAATTTTTTGTTGGTCCACTTGGACTCATGCATTGATCACATGCTACAAATACAAAATTTTAGAAGTGGCAAACTTACATTTGGATTTTTTTGTTAAGAGGGTTTGCTGCTGTAACATTTTCAAAACAATATCCAAATGGTGCAAGTGTTCCTCCCAGGCCTTGTTATACACCAATATGTCATCAAAGAACACTAGCGCAAATTTCTTTAGATGTTGCTTGAAGATGTGGTTCATGCAAGATTTAAATGTAGCAGGAGCATTAGTGAGTCCAAAGGGCATGACCAAAACCTCATAATGCCCATAGTGACAACGAAAAACTGTTTTTTGAACATCTTCCTCCCTCACACGAATTTGGTGATAACAGGACTTCAAGTTTATTTTGGAGAAGTAAACTGCTCCATAAAGCTCATCAATCCTAGGTGTAGGATACCTTTTCTTGATGGTCTTCTTGTTCAACAATTTATAATCAATACACATCCTCATGGTTTTATCTCAAGCACTACTGAAAAAGCAAAGGGGCTAGAGCTTGGTCTCATGTGCCCCATCTCAAGTAACTCTTGGATAGCCTTCTCAATCTCCTCCTTGTAGATCCGTAGGTGGCGGTAGGGAGTAGTGATCACTGCTCTTGTGCCTTCCTCAAGTTCAATTATATGTTCAAATCCCCTATCCGAGGGCAGCTCGTGTGGTATGTCGCCAAACACTCTTTCATGTTTATCTAGGATGGCTTGAATATCCTTGTGGTGCAATTGTTGTTTCAAATCAGACCTTGTATCATGCATGAATAACTCCGCTGCCCAAGTAATCTGCCCTTCATTAAAAGCTTGTTCCATCCTTTTTGAAGTCACTAACATAGGTGTTCCATTGCTTAGACCATGGAGAACAATTTCCTTGTTGGCTGTCATAAATTTCAGTTCTGATTTTTGCAAGTTATGAGTGTATTCGCCAAGGGATTGGAACCATTGGGCTCCAAGCACAACATCTAACTCATCATGATCAATTACATTGAATTCTCGTTTAAAGGTGTACCCACCCAAGGTTAGTTTTAACCCCAAAGTGCTGGAAATGCATAAGATGGAGGAGCCATCCCCCATGGTTACCTCAAATCCCTCATTTGCTTTAGTGGGCAGCTTATGTCTTGCAACAATTTTGGCATTTATAAAGTTCTGAGTGGCTCCATTGTCCATTGACACAATTACCCTTTTGCCACTAATGGGTCCCTTCACACGGAAAATATGGCGTCTATTGGCGCTTGATAGGGTAACAATCACTTCTTCCCTTGTCACATGTTGGCTGTCCACTTCTTTTTGACGTATCTGCCATTCGTTTTCAATTTGGTTTACCTTCACATACTCATTTCCTTGCTCCCAATTTTCAGATTGTTCTTCCTTAGGTGGCTGCCCTTCTATGCCCTTTTTGCATGCCTTTGACTCATCTGAATTTTCTGCCTCTAATCTCAGCTGATTGCTTATTTCTTTGGGTCCATTATTGACCAATTTTTTATGCTCATTCATCAAGGACTCTTCATTAGGTGGCTGCCCTTCAAAATCAGCCTCACTTACCCTTGTTTTTTTTGAATTTTCTGAGTTAGTTCCAAGCTGTTCACACCTCACAAAGGAGCTTTGTTTGACTGATATTTGGTTATTGGCAAGCTTGTGGAGTGGCTGCCCCTTGTACAATTGAAAATTAGGTTTTGTTATTTGCTTTAATGGCTGCCTTTCACCCGATTGGAGTTTTTTGTTATACGCCCTTGTTGATTTAGGTGTGGGTGGTTCCCTGAACTTATCAATTATCTCTTCCAACAATTCTTCATGCGTCCCAATCATGCTATGCTCTTGTGTCACCCTTCCACGATGCCACCATTCATGGGCAGCTCCATCCAAATGTTGGATAACAAAAATTAGTGCCTCTTTTTGACCTCTAGGCCTCAAGTCAAGATATTCAATCATCATATCAACCTAAACTCTTACCAGAATACCTAGATCACCATCAAAAGTTGGAAGAACTATTTTTCCTAAATCATCTTGCGTATTCATGTACCCATGGTGCCTCTTACCATATGTCAAACCTAGCCAATCTTTGAAGCTCCTTCCCTTGTGGTGTTTGGGTGCAAGTGTCAAGTACTCATCATAATCCTCCATAAGATCCCAACGAACCAAGCGCTGGTCCTCATGATCCTGGGCTTGTGTAATACCTTTCAACTTTCCTTGTTCCTGTTTGATAGACTCTGAATTCCACAAATATCCAAGATATGGCTTTGATGCCACTGTAATGTCCCCAAATTGGGACAATGATGAAAAAGGAGAGTTTTCCAACAAACCCTTAACAAACCCAAACCAAATTGAATTCTGAAAACTTAAAACCAGCCAACCCTAGTTGGAAAAATTATAGGATATCCAAGCACAAGAACATCCAAAATAACTCCATAAATAGCTGAATTTTTTTGGGAATAAAGTACTTTTTTTGGATTAAATAAATTGACGAAGCAGCTGAAAATACCCCCAGTAAATAATCTGATTTTTACTTGAATGTACAACTGTGTTTTTCACCCTTCAAACACCTCAAAAAACTTTACAAGTAGGTCGCCACACTTCAAAAAAATAGTAGAAATAAGTATGAAAATTATTTCTTGGAGTTTGTCCACCAATTCACTTTTTGGAACTCTCCACGCAAGTCGTCCAAGTGCCAAAAATATTTTAATAAATTCTAGAATATTTTAGGGCCTAGAATGTCCTTTCACGCATGCAAAATGATCCACACAAATCACCGAATGACTGAAATAAATTATAAAAATTACCTCAACCATAGAAAAGGGTTATAGAGACCAAATTGACCTCTTGTGAGGGGTCGCCACCCTCCCAAAGGAGGTCGCCACTCTTGAAATGGCTTCAAACTTGTCCTAGGGCCCCTCCACCGAGTTCACCCACCTCCTTGACTTGCAATATGAATATTTTTAACTATCCGAAGGATTGTACCAATTCTTTGATGAATTTGGTGTCCAAAGACACCTTTGTAGAACCTTTAGCATACACTTATGCACAATTATGATGCAATTACAACCCTTGAATAGAGCTGCCATGGTAGAAGAATGGAGGTTTTCGTCCCCAAACTCCTTAGTGCACTTGTAGGTTTTTGTCCTCAAGTCACTTGTTCAAGCTTGACATACTTGCACAAGATTTCGAATATCAAAGTTGCATAACCTTCACAAAAGAGTCTTCCCTTACCTTTTATATTGCTCCTCCAATTGTGGCATCCAAAATTAGAAAGGGAGAGTTACTTTTTCTTTTAAAAAAAAAGATATATTACAAGCTTCTTTATAATAGGACTATAAAGTGACTTTTTAAAAAAGGTCCCAAAATTAGATAATAAAGTGCTTTTACAAAATATAACCTTGAAGCTCAGCAATGTCCCCTTTTTGCTTTAGAATATCTTAGCTCTTGGGAACGCACAAGCTAAGGGTCTTATCTCAACGATTAGCTTGAAAAGGGGGACATTACAAACTACGCACAGGGTCAAACTTTCTCTTATCAACCCTTTATCTAACAACACCGAACTTGTCTTTGTACCTCTGCATTGCCATTGTGTTTGGTAAACTTGAATTAGATCCATGCAGTGGCTTATACTCCTCATGGGTGGCAACCCATCTAGTAGATTGTTTGAAACAATTTTCAAAAATTCGCTCAACATCACCTTCACGTCATGCGAAAGTGTTTCTTCTATTGCACTTGTGCTTACAGTTTGCACAGGTTTTGAGATCAATGCATAACATGCGTGCTCCTTCACTTCTCTAAGGAATTGTTTTGCAGAAATCAGTAATATCCTTGGACCTTTGCCCACTTCCTTGCTTTTATCCTTAAAAGGATTTAAAATTTACTCCCATCCTTCATCAAAGTGTAGGTATTCACACGACCATTGTGTTGCTCCTTCCTATCAAATTGCCAAGGTCTTCCAAGTAACACATGACAAACATTCATGGGCATTACGTTGCTCATGGTTTCATCCTCGTATGCGTCGATCTGAAACTTACTAGACATTACTTGTTCACCAAAATCCGATCTCTCTTCAACAACCAAGATACCTTGTAGGAATTTCGATGCACAATTCTCTTCAGACCAAGCTTCTCAACCATCTCTTGCGAAACAAGATTATCTATACTACCACCATTTACAATCAATTTGTAGCACTTACTTGCAGATTTGCAAATGGTTTTGAATAAATTCTTCCTTTATGCGGAACTATTTTCCTCTTTTGCTGGTTTCAACAACACCCTCTTCCTCATGAGAACTTATCTTATTTCTAGTTCTTCGTCGTGATATACTAATGCAACAATTTCCTCATCCTCTTGCGCGATATGCGCATTCGCATCCCTTCTCTTACTGCTTTCATTGTGCGCATGTGGGCACTTTAATGCTCTATGTCTAGTGTCACCATTTTTAAAATATGTACCCATGAAGTCTCTTCCTCTACTTCATCCATAGGATCCTCTACCTCTGCCTCTTTGCGCACTACTACCATTGTGCTAAGAAGTACTAGCTTCTCCTTGCACATAATTACTTCTGCTATTGTTTCCTTGTCCTCGCATGCGCGAAAACTTGCCTCTCCTTGTGCTACACGTCGTTTGCGAGACAACTTCTCCTCAACCTTCAATGCGCACTGATAGGCTTCTTCAACTAAGTGCACACGAATTATACCAAACCAAATGGAAATGCACAATTCATTCATGTATCTTGAGATCTTTGTTTCATCTTCAACATGACCCACTCTGGATAGCGAGTCTATAAAATTCTTCGGTGTAATCCTTTACATTCATCTCCTTCTGTCACAATTTTTTTAACTGATTGAACAAAGTTAATTGGTAATCAACAAGCTCAAATTTTGCCTTCAACCTTGTGAGTAATCTATCTCAAGTTGTTATCTTCTCTTTTCCTCTTTGTAATCTTTTTTAGTCAGGGCATGCTCCCACCACAAGGATGCATGACCCTTCAACTTTTGGTGCATGAAAATTTGACTTTCTTGGGATCTTCCATACTCCATTAACCAAAGTATTTTTGTAACTTAGTGATCCAATCAACGAGTTCTTTAGGACTCAAACTCTTTGAGTAACTAGGAATGTCCAACTTCAACATACTATTCATCCTCGTGATTGCACACCGAAATTTGGCTCCACGTTCATTGACCTCTTCTTCTTTGGCAATTTGGTTCTCAAGCACTTTTTCTACGTCTTCATTGTCGCTCTCATTATTCACTACAACACCTTGGCATTGCACAGTCTCCATAGCCTCTAAAAGGGCCTGCATAGTTCTCATCAATTCTGCCAAGTCTACAAATCTTGGCGCTCTTGCAACAAAACCTCCTATCGGAGGATTCGCCAAGGTCCGAATAACGAGGATGCACGAGTCGTGGTTGCACGGGACGAAGCAAGTGAATACCACAAAATGCTAAAGTAAATGAAATCAAACAAGAGACAATTGCATAGACAATTTGGAGAAAAGCCAATATTCCATTAACATAAGATGGCCAACGTGAAGAATACATATAGGAGAGCACGTAAGTAACTCCTCCACAAAAGGTGGTCAAGGCACCCCAAGAATAGACTGTAACTCTTCCATGAAAGGTGGTGACAGGGTGCTAAGAATAGAGAAGTAACTCCCATACCCGGAATAGGCGGTCAAAGGAGTTACTTATGACGTTCTTATGACACCTATGACACATCTATGACACACATCTCCACATAAGTTAGCCTATCCCACGAATGTAGGAAAACTCCATGTATGCACAAATATATAATTTTCCTAATTAAATAATAGGGAAAAATAAAAACCTACACTAACACCCCTCCATAAGCGCAGCTTAGGTGGGCAATGTGGAAATATAAAATGGGTCCCGACAACTAGGCTTGATGAGACATAAAAGAAATGAAGAGGCTAGAAGGTCCCCCTGAAGATGATGCTGCTGCAGATGTAGACCACACCCCAAGAAGAGCTCGTAGATGAATGAACTTGCTCTCGGTGAAAGGATTGGTGAAGATGTCTGCAACCTGCTCCGAAGACTGGCAAAAGATTAAGTCAATGACCTGACTATGAATAAGCTCCCGAATGAAATGCATGTGAATCTCTATGTGATTGGTCCGTTGGTGCTGAACTGAATTCCTGCAAATCTGAATGGTACTCTGGTTGTCACAATAAATGATGGTGGGCTACCTGATAGGAATGCCAAACTCAGAATGAATCTCTTGAAGCCAAATAGCCTCAGTAGCTACATTAATAGCTCCCCTGTACTTTGCCTCTGTGGATGATATAGCAATAGCATTCTGCTTCTTGTTAGACCAACTGATAGGACCAAAACCTAGAGAGAAACTGTAACCAGCAGTGGACTTGCGAGTCTGTGAATCGCCAACCCAGTCTGAATCTGTATATCCAACCAAGTCAACCTCTATGCCAAATCTGTAATGAATCCCGTATCTATGTGAACCCTGTATGTAATGTAAGATCCTCTTAGTTGCTTTCCAATGCAGCTCATGAGGTTCCTGCATAAATCTGGAGACAAGTCCCACTGTATATGATATGTCGGACCTGGTGTGAGTCAAGTAGATGAGACTGCCAACAAGTTGTCGATATCGAGTGGCATCAACCAATGGTGAAGAGCAGTCAGCGTCAAGCTTGACTCCTGATAGAAAGGGAGTCGGAGATGGCTTGCAATCAGTTATGTGAAACCGAGCCAATAAGTCAAGAGCATACTTAGGTTGTGCAAGAGAAATCCCTGAATTTGACTGTGAGATCTCGATGCCAAGGAAGTAGTGCAACAAACCCAAGTCTGTCATGTCAAATATATCCTGGGGAGATGCCTTCACCGCTGCAATAGCCGATGAAGAACTCCCGGTGATCAAAAGGTCAACATAAAGAACCAGAATCAGGGGCGAATCATCCTGCCACAAGTAGACATTGGGGTCAGAATGGCACCTAGTGAAATCCGCTGTGAGAAGGAAGGAATCCATCTTGGCATACCAAGCCCGAGGGGCCTGTTAGAGGCCATAGATAGATTTCCTAAGTCTGCATACTAAGGAAGAATCCTGAACAAATCTTGGCGGCTGCTCCATGTAGATCTCCTCTAGGTCTCCGTGAAGAAAGACACTCTTCACATCCATCTGGTGCACATCCCAACCATGTGCTGCGGCAATAGCTAAGGTGAGTCGGATAGAAGTCATCTTTGCAACGGGTGCAAAGGTCTCTGAGTAGTCAATGCTTGCCACCTGTGAGAAACCCTTAGCAACCAATCGTGCCTTGTACTTATCAACCGATCCATCTGCTGCAAACTTGGTCCGATATATCCACCTACATCGAACCATCTTCCTTCCCTTAGGAAGTGAAGTCAAATCCCAAGTGTGATTTTTGATTAAGGAAGAATATTCTTCCTCCATAGCACTATCCCACTCAGGTACCCCCGATGCCTCTCGAAAAGTCCGTGGATCCGAAACTGAAGCAAAGAAGGCATGTGGATCTCTCAAAAAATCCCCCCTAGTTCGTCTGTCATTTGCAGGATCTCCTGCCCAAAGTGCCAACGCTCTCAAGTGTCTGTCTGGCCCAAAGTGGCCCGGAAGTGGGCGAGTTAGGTGCTAACTCCTCATACTCTGACCGACTAGAGGTGGATGACTCTGCATCACTGTCCTCGCTGTCTGAACTCGAAGATGTCTCTGGCTCAAGAACCTGTTGTGGCTGATCTGAATCTGATGAGGAATCATCATGAAGAAGTAGATCCAATGAGGGAGAAGAAGTGCCAAGTGTTGAGTCTCTAGGACTCTTGAAAATGGACACTTCTCTCGATGAACAATTCATGAGTGACTGGATCTAAAAGGCGATACCTCTTAACACCATCCGGATATCCTACAAAGATGCAAGGCTTGGACTGACGTTCCATAGCTTTGCATTTCTTCTTCGGTATGCGGGCCATGGTTGGGGATTCGAAAACCCTAAGGTGCTCAACATGAGGTTTCTTTTTATGCCCAGCTTCAAAGGGTGTTGTCCCTTTCAAAGCTTTGTGAGGAACCCTGTTTTGAATGTAGCAAGCACAATTGATGGCTTCGGCCCAGTACTGTGGTGCTAAGGATTTGGAGTGAATCATACAGCTACCCATCTCTTTCAAGAACTTATTTTTGAATTCTGCAACCCCATTCTGTGAAGGACTGTAAGTGATTGTGTGCTGCAAATCAATCCCCTCTGTGGTGCAAAACTGTGCAAACCTGTTGCTGACATACTCCCCTCCATTATCAGTTCGAAGAACCTTTATGGATTTCTCACTCTGTTTTTCAACAAGAGCCTTGAAGTCTAGAAAATTTTCAAACACTTCAGACTTTTGTTTGAGAAAATATATCCAAGTGTACTTAGAGAAATCATCAATGAAAGTGAGGATGTACTTGGCCTTTGTGAAAGATGGTTTGGAAAAGGGTCCCGCTACATCACTGTGGACTAACTCCAAAGGTTGTGAAGCCCTCCAAGCTTTGCCTTTGTCAAATTTTGCTTCGGGATGCTTCCCAAGGGAGCACCCCTCGCAAAGTCCTTTTGAGAATTGGACACGAGGCAAGCCAATGACTATGTCATGTTTGCAAAGTTGCTCAAGGTAGCGGTAGTTAAGGTAGCCAAATCGCTTATGCCATAATTTGCTAACTTTATCTGAATGAGTCAGCAATGCTGTTGGAGAAGAATCAGGGGCAAAATGTGAAGTGTATAACTTTGCTTGGTGATCTGCCCTACCCACTGCCACTGTAGTATCACTATGCAACTCCTTGATAGCCACTGAATCTGGTGAAAACTCAACTCTCATGCCCCGACCAATGTGAGTGATTTGGTACACTGATAGGAGATTGGTTGAAAGAGAAGGAACACTTAGAACATTATTGAATGTTTCTCCTTCCATTTCAACTGACCCTCTCCTTGCAACGGAAACTGAGGTGTCATCACCCAAACTAATTGAAGTCATGCTACAAGGCTCTAAAGATGAAAACTCAACTAGGGAAGAGCCTATGTGGTGAGCACCCGAGTCAATGACCTATGAAGATGTAGAAGCTGCTGCAGCTACAAGGGCCTTGCCCTTTTCTTTCTCTTTACCCTTGCCTTTTGCCTTAGTAGAATTTTGGGTAGATGAATTCTGCTTGATGGACTCAGGAACACCTATGTTGTGCTTTTCTAGAAGATGAGTTAGGTGATCTATTTGTTTCTTCATGCATTTGTGTTCATCATGCCCTGTCTTTTTACAATAGGCACACTTAACCTTCTCCTTCTTAGGTTTAATATTAGAGGAGGAAGACTCAATGTTGTTTTTGGCAGGATTGTGGTTTTCTTTCTTTTCCGCCTGGTCCTTGTTCTTTTTCTTCTTCTCCTTTGTTGAAGTTTTATCCTTACCATTTCCAACTATCAAAGCTTGGGGTTGATTAGACTTCATTGTGCCCATTTGAATTAGCTTATCTTGCTCCCTAGTCAAGTCGGCAATGAATGAATACAAAGAAGGCATTTTCCATGTAGTGCCAAGGGCATTTTTTGTGGCATGGAAAGTGGAGACAAAGACTGAATAGCTTGGACTTAACTTTGCGAGAATAGAAAGGATGATTTGATCATCTTTCTTCTCTATCCCGCATTCTTTCAATTGCAATCTAAGGGCCTTAAACTTAGTGAAGAAGTCCTGTAGAGTGTCAAAGTTGCTAGGACTTAGACTTATGAGTTCGTTTTCGAGCTCATGACCTTTCATTTCATCAAGCTTCCCAAATAAGGTTTCTAGGGTGTGCCATATGTCTTTGGGAGTCTTGGAGGTTTCTAAATGGAAGAGAAGTTTTGTAGACACGGACAAGCTCAGTAATCTATAGGCTTCATCACTACGGTTGTACCACTTGACCTTTTCAGCATCAGTGCTGGGTTCTACTTCAGTACCCATGGTGATCCTATACAACCCTTTGCTTCTAAGAATGATTGACATTTTAACCTTTCATTCATGATGGTTGAAGGGTGTTAGGGGTTTAAGTTGAAAAGAATCTATTTTAAACTGAATTTAGGTGAAGTTGTGTTGATTGCAAGTTGTGAAATTATGCAAAAAGGAGAATGAAAGCAAAGATTGCAAGTGCTGAAAAGCAATCACACCCCCACGAAATGTTGAGCTCCCCCCAAATATGCAAGTGCACGCTCAAAAGGCGTTGGACTCAGCAAAAAATGCGTCTTAGAGCAATCAGTGGAAGATTTTAAGCAAACATGACGTCGGACTCAGCCGAAAATGCGTCCTGGGAGACCCAAATTTTAGGCACTTTATAAACTAGTGCGTTTTTAATAAATAACAAGCCTACGCTGTGGAGAATTGAAATACAAACACTTTTGCAAAAAATGGCATCCGAATCCAAGCTATCGTTTGCAAGATATTAAAGATTCAATTTCCTGTAAACTAGTGTTTTTGAAAAAGACAGCACTAAAACGTTAAAAAAATACTTGTTTTGAGAGAGAAAGTGGCCTTCCAACCACTCGTTGGACTCGGCATAGAGCGAGGAATCCAAAGGAGGTCTTTGTGAGGGGGAATTGGCCTCCTGCCAACCCGGGCCTCACCCTTCGTCTTTGACAATCAAATATACAAGCTTTAAAAAAACTCAAATATTGCTCAATCAAAGAACCCCCCCAAAAAAATATGATTTGGCACTTTATATTAGTGCGTTTACAACTGCCACTAGCAAGAAATACTAAGTGGTCTTGATTTCAATGCATTACAAAACCCTCATGAAGAGCATATGCTGAAAATACAACTTTGACATAATATTCAGAGAAATAAACAGCACCACTGCGATCTACTCAAAAAATCATGCACTTTAAAAAAAAGAATCGTATCAATACGAGGTCTTATGTGAAAGTTATGATCCTCCGAAGTTTCGAAAACGAGAACTGTGTAATGTCACGACTGAGAATCTGCTATTTCAGAAAATTCTTAGCATCAAAATTAAAAAATGTCTGCACTAGTGCATAGAGCATGAAAAAATAGCCAAAATAAAAAAAAATTTCGTGGGAAAAGGAGTCTATATGAGCAAGAACGAAGCATTTGAAAACTGCGTTCAAAATTGCAACTGCCAACGGAGAGGGGCCCTGCTGTAGCTTTTTGAGCACGTTTCTGCAAAGTATACAGAATGTATGCAAAAACTGAAAGATACCCAGATGGTTTTTCTGGGTTGCGAACAAAACCCAAAAGGCGTTTTTCTTGCTGATGTACAGAAGATGCAGACCTAGTGTAAAACAGACGCCTTTAGCTGAAAAAAATGACTCCAACAACCAAAAAACGACATGCAAAGGTAGAATCAGCTATCAAGAGATCGCAAAGTGATGTGACAACCTGCAATTCTGACTAAAACACAAAATATGCAAGCCGATTGACAGAAACAAGATTATTGGATCTTGCAAAATCCCGCTTGCATGTATATGGAGAGATTAAACAAGCCATGGAAGGAACAAGAGCATGGAGAACTAGCAATATCTCTCATAAATTTTTAAATTTCACAAAAAAAATGCCTTAACAAAGCTCTAGATTTTAATGAAATCAATAGCAAAATAGACAACCAGTTACCGGGGTGGCTCTGATACCATATCGGATGATTCGTCAAAGTCCGAATAACGAGGATGCATGAGTCGTGGTTGCACGGGACGAAGCAAGTGAATACCACAAAATGCTAAAGTAAATGAAATCAAACAAGAGACAATTGCATAGACAATTTGGAAAAAAGCCAATATTCCATTAACATAAGATGGCCAAAGTGAAGAATACATATAGGAGAGCACGTAACTCCTCCACAAAAGGTGGTCAAGGCACCCTAAGAATAGACTGTAACTCCATGAAAGGTGGTGACAGGGTGATAAGAATAGATAAGTAACTCCCATACCCGGAATAGCCGGTCAAAAGAGTTACTTATGACATTGTTATGACACTTATGACACACATTTCCACATAAGCTAGCTTATCCCACGAATGTAGGAAAACTCCATGTATGCACAAATTATAATTTCCCTAATTAAATAATAGGGAAAAATAAAAACCTACACTAACACCTCCTTTGTGTGCCATTTCCACGATATCAAAGAACAATCACTACACCTTCTACTCAACACTTGTGTTGGAAGATGTCATCATTGCTTTTTGCCCACACTCGCAAATATGGAAAATAGACTATATGCGCTTACTTGCAAGGAAGAAACCTTGCTTTGATACCAAATGCTGCATTCACAATTAGGGGTATCAATGAAGAAATGCCTTAGACCATGCAACCTTCAGAGTCACACGACGGATAACACAATGCAATAAAATGCAACAACAAGAATGTTCTTTATTTGATTTCAATAATGGAAATACAACTTGCACACACACTGCAACAACTTGCAATTTCAAATGAGATGTGTTAAACATCAAATCTTTAGATGTTTGCTTGCTAACTTGTAGTCTTTGCAAGTTGAGCTATCTCACAAAATACTACTTACGATCCTCAAGCTCATTGACTCGCTGAATCAAGTGTAGGGCCATGTTTATGTAGGCACAAGACCTAGCTACTTACACTAATGCACTTGAGAGCCCACTGCAAACATTAAATACATATTACAATTTGAATGGTAATACATCATGGTATACCACATCTCGACATACATCACAACGTGATATTAAATGAAATCACAACTACCCTCTGGTATTCAAGGAATTAATTGCAAATGCCTAGGAATTGCAACTTGAAATGTCCCTTTTTAGGGTTATATTGCTAAACAAGCAATTATTCAACCACTTCAAAGAAATAATTAATATTCAGAATTTTCTCAAACCTTAGCAAATTGAAAATGATTATACTGTTGTAGATGCCTTGAAAATAACTCAAAATATATTATTCTAGGTTCCCAAAAATAGCAGAAAAGATTACAAATTATTTGCCAAATAAACCAACCAAAAACTTGTTTTTTGGCGAAGTATATTGCTGGGAAATTATTATTAAAATTCTGAATTATTGTGTTGCTGATCCACACCCTCCTACAAGCTCAAAGTGACCTCCAAGTTGGTCGCCAACCTTTAGAAAGAGTTCGTTGCCCTTGGAACCCTAAAAAATGTAGTTCGTTGCCCTAGGGCAACCTCCAAATCCACTCGCGCAGCTCACAAGGTGGTTCACCTACCTGCAAATGACCAATTGGTGTTGAAAATACCTTAATTCTGCAATTGAAGCACTCAACAACCTTCTTACGAAGTTGTTCCCGATTGAAATCAAGGGTTTTTGTCCTTGTTCAAGCGACTTTGAAGGGTTTTCATCCTCAAGGTGCAAGTCAAGTTTTTCGTGCTTAGACTTCAAGAAAAACAATTATCCAAATAAACCATGAACCTCTCCAAATGATTCATCTTTTGCCTTATATAGCCTTCCCAAATGTGATGCCTAAAAAAGGGAAGGGAGAGTGACTCAAATATTTAAAAGACTTTTTCCTAATGATCTTTTTAAAATCATCTAAACATCTATGACCCTTAAAGGTCCCCTCTTCAAATGAAATAAGAAAACATAAGTGCCTTTGTGAAAAGTGCAAATAAGACCCATGTTTCCCTTTTTCTCCATTCGCCCCTTAGCTTATTGGGAAACAAATTAAGCTAAGGGTCTTTACGATTCAATTTGAAAAGGGGGACATGACAATCCTTCCTTCCCAAAATTGCTTGTCCTCAAACAATTGCAAGCTAGGATGTTGAAAGATCGTTGCCCCTTTCCAAGTAGCATCTTCAAAAGGTAGATTTTTCCAACGAACCAAATATTCAGTGATGACCCTGTTTCTAAGCCTTCTCTCATTCATCTCCACAATAGAATCAGAAATAAAACAAGCTTACCCTCTTCATCAAGGGGTGGTAGATCCATGGAGGAAGTAATGTGCTGCCCAAGTGCTTTCTTTAAGCAAGAAACATGAAAAACATTGTGAATTTTGCTATTTTACAGTAGCTCTAACTCATAAGCCACTTCTCCCACCTTAGAACTTTGTAGTTTCCATAAAACCGAGGTTTTAGCTTTTTCGCCTCGCTTTGTTTGATAGAAGATTGCCTATAGGGCTGCAATCTTAGGAAAACCACGTCACCTACTTCAAAATGTCTTTTTGTTCGTTGCTTATCTGAATAGATTCTCTGTTGGTTTTGAGCTTGTTGTAGGTTCTTTTTAGTTGATCTAAATTTTTTGTGCTTTGTTGGACCAAATCAGCAGCCCTGGGCACTCTACTATCACTCCAAATTAGATCAAGGAAAGAAAAAACATCATAACCATACAACACCTTGAAAGGAGACATACCTATTGACATATGGTATGTCGTATTGTAACAAAATTCAGCCATGTACAACCAATTATTCCATACCTTTTGTTGCCCTGAAACACAATTCCGAAGATATCATATCACCAATTTATATAAAATTTTGGATTGTCCATCCGTCTGGAGATGGTAGCTAGTATTCGGGGTCAATTCGGTGCCAACCAAATGAAAGAACTCTTGCCAAAGGAGGCTCATAAATTGGCCGTCTCTATCACTTACAATGTTTTTAGGTAACTCATGAAGCTTGAACACCTCTTTGAAAAACAAATCAGCCCCCATAGGAGCATTGCAATGGGCTGGTATTGCAAAGAAGTGAGCAAATTTGGTGAGTCTATCCACCACAACCAATATGAAATTCTTACCTTGTGTCAAGGGCAGTCCTGTGATGAAGTCCATAGAAACGCTCTCCTATTTTTGTTGAGGAACTGGTAGAGATTGAAGAATACCAGCTGGAAATGTGTGCTCCCCTTTGTTATGTTGAGAAACAAAACACTCTCTAACATATTGAAGCATCTCTCCCTTTAGACTTTTCCAATAGAATCTTTCTCTTACCTCTTTGTCGGTCTTAAAATACCCTTGATGCCCCTGTTGACAAATCTTCCACGAGTCAGATTTTTTCTTGCCACTTGGAAAGTTCTTGTCTCTGCTCAAGGAAGGAAGGATTCATTGTTTTCCTTTGCTGATTCTAAGGACTCACTCAGAGAAAATCTACGGACTCACTCAGAAAAAATCTACGGACTCACTCAGAGAGAAAATCTACGGACTCCCTCAGAGAAAATCTACGGACTCACTTAGAAAAAATCTATGGACTCACTCAGAGAAAATCTACGGACTCACTCAGGAAGAGTTTCTACAGACTCACTCAGGGAGAAAATCTACGGACTCACACTCAAGAAATTTTCTACGGACTCACTTAGAGAGTTTCTGCGGACTCACTCAGAGAGTTTCTATGGACAAACTCAGCCAAAGAATTCTACGGACTCTCCCGACACTTGAAGAAATTCGGAAAAAGTGGCAAAAGGCAAGGAAAAGATAGTTTCAAGAGTTTCGAAGGGCAGGGTACCCTTCGGATGGGACACTTACAACAATCCCGAAGGGCACCTTCCCTTCGGGCAGGTGGAAGACCAAAATCATAGGGTTTTGCAAAAAAGTCCGGGTGCCCTCCAATTTTTCCGAAGGGCATTGCCGGAGGACACTTGGGTTGGCTGTCGAAGGGCACTTTTCGGAGGGAAAGGCAAAGAAAGAATCCTTCGGACTTTTTGTCCGAAAAAGTCCGAAGGAATTCGGAACTGGCGTACACAAAGAGAGAAGTCGGAAGAAATACAAAGAAATAAAAGCAAAGGCAATGATATATCCTTCGGACAAAAAGTCCGAAGGAATTCGGAAAAGGCAGGAGACAAGTCCGAAGACCAAGCCAAGAGAAAAAGACAAGATAAAACTAAGCCAAAGAAAATGAATTCTTTCGGACTTTTTGTCCGAAGGAATTCCTCCGGACAAATAGTCCGAAGAAATTCGGAAGTGTCCACGGAGGCCTAGACAAAACAAACGGGCCGCAAGATACAAAGAGAAGGAATTTGGACAAATAGCCCGAAGAGAATAAACCGCAAGAATATGACTCAGCGACCAATACAAAAGACCCGATAGAGCAACAGAGCGTAGAAATAAGCCCGAGGAAATATTGCCAAAAGAAATATGACAGTTTTTGGTGACGTCCTACAGGCCGTCAATTTTTTCTTGCAGGAAGTAACCGTTGAAACTAAGGAGATAGCAGGAAATCCGAAACAAATGGAAGCCGACTTTGCAAAAAAGAATAGAAAATAGATAATCTGACAAAGAATTGAATACGAAATCCTGCCGGAAATAGACATGATCAAAATTAGAACGAAATACATGCAAACGTTGGAGCTATTTTCGAACATCGGAGCTATTTTCAAATAAACGGTCAAAGTTTCGGTTGACTGATCATCAAAGACGTGTTCGTCTTCATTCAGTGCATGCATTCGAAGGACTAAATCCGGCTTCAACAGGAGTTCCGAGTTCGAGCGAGGAGTTGACTAGTCCATATTTAGAGTTGACTAATTAATCAAACGCCACATCCACTAGAAGATTTCCATGCAAAAGGAGGTGGGTGGTTCATAACAAAGATAAGTTCGCTTCATCAAGTGAATACGCTTCATGCAAGGACAAAAGGGAAAATATATTTTATTTTAAGGCCAAGTAAAGCTTGGAGTTAACCAAAAGTGAATCTTTCTCTTCAAGTTTATACGCCTATCTTTGGCCTCTTGTAATTTGCTATATAATGGCTTTCAGCCTTGTTTAAAAATCATCCTATCTCTCTTGGTTAGACCAGACTCTGCGATTAAGAGTTGTGTAACCTCTTCGATCAATAAGGACTGTACTTTCAGATTTCAAGCGTGGCGTAGTGTATATTTCTTCAGCAATTTGCATAAGTGGTAGAGTTTTCTCCCTTCCCAAATTTTGTTTCGTACCTAGTTGCTATATTGTCATTGTGCAGGTCATGTTAAAGTGTTCTTTATTGTCTTTTGCTGAGACTGTAAGTGGATGTTAGGCCGATGTAAAGTGTTTTTTATCAGATCTGTTTCCACCATTTTCCCTCAGGGTTTAGTCATTGGATCGAACCTCTGCATGAAATATGTATGCATAAGTAATTATTTGAAGTCTAAGGTCTTCCTTCTCTCTTGTTTGTTCAGTGTTCAAGGTTCAGAGCTGAGTAGGATCATAATTTTGGTGTATCACCCCCTTTTAGGTAGGATTTCCCCTTTAAGTTTTCTTTCTTCCTTTTCCATGGTAGTCAGTAGCGTAGAGTAGGAATCTTCATTGATACATCATACAGGAACCAGCCTTCTCTGGAGGTTCTTCTCACTATTGAGGCACACACGCTCGTAAGAAGATCACATTGTTTCAGCCGGATAGAGGATTGGCCGTTTTGCGCACGTCTTCGAATCAGGCGCAGGATCCAGGTTGACAACAGTTTTTGGCATGCCCGGTGGGACCACAAAAAGAGTTCTTTACTGAAAATCTTCACGGCAAAGGAAGATATTTATTTGCAGAAGAGCAAGAGAGTTCATAGCATCATTCAGACAGTCAGTTCATGCCAAAAGTTACTACAAGATCAGCAAGCAAAGGTATTCCTTTTGAATTTTTGACTTATAAAAGAGCAAGATCTAGAAGAGCAAGTCCATATCCTCAAAGGGAATATTTAGCTCCCCTTCATCCTATTGTTCTCGACGCTGAAATCTCCACCATTTAGATGGCCATAAGAAATCAAGTATTTGCTCCATTCAATAGGGGGAGTCCACTAAATTTAGCACAGCTAAATGATATATTTATATCTGCTCTCAAAAGTATTCCATTCTTCTCAGGGGAAGATCAAACAACCCCTGTTGAGCATATACAGGGTGTTGCTAATCTTTGTTCAGTTCATAATGTAACTGAAGATAATGTCGCTATCAGATTATTAGTTGCTTCTTTCAAAGGAAAATCATTACAATGGTATAGAACCCTCCCACTTAGATCTATCTCTACTTGGGATGAATTAGGCACTGCTTTGGTCAAACAGTTTGAGGACAAGTCTGACCACTTATCTTTGGTTGAGCAATTAACAGCCATACAAAGAGCCCCTCATGAGTTCATGTCCGATTTTAATCTCAGATTCCAAAAGACATGGCACAGGATACCGGTCTTAATTAGGCCATCACCAGAGTATGATTTTTTATATTTTTTGAAAGTTCTGAATTCTAATATCAATGTGATGATACAGTCAATGGGCGGCACTACCTTGCCAGATGCCTATGACGTGGCAATAAGAGCAGAGAATAGTCTGATTCAGGCAAGAAAGCTTGCTCCAAGGCCTCCAATGCCCATATTTTTGGAGATAGGTTCAGCACCAGCCCTTCATGTCCCTCAAGTTCCATCCTTGGCTCCGATTCCAGCACCTCAGCGTCCAATTGCAGCCTCTACTAGTCAGTCTAGTGAGATAGGAGAGTTGAAAATTTTGTTACAGTCTTTCGGAAATGAAATAGTACAGCTTAAGAGGCAGCAATTCCAGTGAAATAGACCTTATCAACAGCAGAATCAGAACAACTATCAGCCCTTCAAAGATCAAAGATCTTATCAGGGTTACAGAGAGAACCGACCACCCTATCAAACACAAGGGGCTATAACTCCAGCTAAGCCATATGCTGCTCTTGATCCAAGTGCTCCTACTTCAAAGGCCATCGTTCCAACTCCATCTCAAAACAATTTAGTGCAGGATTCAGGTTGGCAGCGTTCAAATCTAAATGATTTTCAAAATCAGGATTCAATTCAGACAAACAGCGCCATGCCACAGATGACACAAGAGTTCTCTTTTCACGAGAGCCAATATCAAGATACAGGACTAGCATCACAAGGAACGACCCAAGGGCAGCCTGATGCTGTTAATGTAAATTGGCAGGTAGATGATCATATTGCTTTTTCTCAAGATGCTAAGACTAACACTTCAAATGATCAAGTTGCAGCTCTAACCTATCAGAGAAATAAAAGAAGAGCTGTTGGAGAAGCTCAAGCAGTGGCAAGTACGTCCAATGCTTCTAGTGCAATTGCTCAATGTGAGAAAGAACAACTTGCTGCCCCCACAGTCACAAAAAATCAGAATGTAGAGGTTGGCAAAGTGCAACAAATACCTCTGATTCGTGAGCAGCAAGTAACACACAAGGTTCAATCAAAGGTTAGTACATCCCAGTTCAACATTGTAGATCAGATGAAAAGGTCTAACATCAATATTAGCATGTGGGATACTCTGTCGATTCCAGGCCAAAAGGACAGACTCATTCAAGAACTTTCAGCGCTTGAATTGTTCCCAAAATTAGTAGACAAAGGAGGTACTGTTTTGACAAACTCAGATCTGCCAACTAAGCAGCAAGTGCAGCAAGGAAATAATGTATCAAAGGCGGACAAAATTGAGGTAAAGGTAAAGAAGACTCCCCCTTTTTATCTTTCCTTGATAGTAAAAGACACCTTAGTTCATAATTGTATGGTGGATAGTGGAGCCAGCAGTACAGTCATGCCTAAACAGATTGCAGACAAGCTCGGCCTTGTCTATGAGCCAAATACTAAATGAGTACTGCAATTGGATGGTTCACCCGCAAAGATGGTAGGGATTATTAAAGATTTGAAACTAACGTTACATGCCTGTCCTAATGTAACTATTCAGCAGGACATTGTAGTAGTAGATCTACCTCCTTATTTCGCCATGTGCCTTTCAAGAGATTTCACCTCAAAGATTGGGGGATACCTATCAGCGGATTGGACATTCCTGCTGTTCAGAACCAGATATGGCACAAAGGTAACCATTCATTCAGAACCTATTGCGCGTTTTCACATGGAACCTTATACGCCAAGTGTGGTCAATGTAAATTGTATTATTTCAGATGTAGTACAAACTAGTGATGTAGAAAAGGACTCACCTTTGGATGGAGTTCCAGATTTATTTCTTGCTGAGTGGGCCTCTACTTTGCATGAGTATGATCCCTACACGCTGATTGAAGAAGATCTTGGTGTATATTGTCTTCATGAGAACAATGCACAAATCCTAGCCATGGTCAAAGAGGGCGAGTCTAGTGAAGGCTTGTGGCAGCTATACTTCGATGGATCAAGAAATAAGCATGGGACAGGAGCTGGAATAATGTTAGTTTCTCCTACGAAACAAAGGTATTTCTCATCCATTAAATTTCAGTTTCGCTGTTCGAATAACGTTGTTGAATATGAAGCACTAGTCCACGGTTTGCAATGGGCTAAGAAGATGAAAGCAAGCTGTCTACAAGTGTTTGGAGATAGTGAATTGGTGGTTCACTAGGTAAGGGGCTTAAATGTATGCAAGAACATGTTACTTAAATCTTATAGACACAGGGTATGGGATTTACTTGAAGACTTCCAGGCTTTTAATATTCAGGCTATACCAAGAGATAGAAATAAACATGCTGATAGGTTGGCTGCTGTTGGGGCGCAATTTGATATTCCAACTAATGTTAAAAGTGACGCTTTTCAGTCACATATAAGGATAGTCGTAAGGCCTTCTGTTCCAGATAACCAGGAAAATTGGCAGGTATTTGAAAGTGACGATCAAATTGTGAGGTTTTTACAGGAAGACGCTGAGTTTTCTCCAAAAAATCAGGCAAAACACTTGCAGCAGTATGGTGACCAGATTGTACAGCTGAAAACCAATAAACTACCCAAGGGATTGGTTACCTTTGAAAATATTTTCAGTGAAGACGATGAGCTAAGGAAAGAGAAACCAGCTTTGTCTACAAAAGAGGAGCACTACGCCAATGTAGAGATTGCAGTTGGTAAGATATTGAAATTGGGCAAGGTATGCACTCCACTACAAAAGAAAGATTTCGTTGAATTATGCCAAACTTTTGCCGATATATTAGCATGGCAGTATAGCGATCTCAAAGGGTTTGATCCAAGCTTGGCTCAACACACTATTGAGCTAGAAGACGAAACTAAGCCAGTACGACAAAGACAAAGGCCAATTAATCCAAAACTTGAGCCTTTAATGAACGCTGAGCTTCACAAGCTTATAGTCTGCTATTATATTTCCAATCAAGCACTCAACTTGGGTGGCGAACCTCATTCTAGTACGGAAAAAGAACGGTGAGATTCAGTTATGTGTTGATTTCCGTGACTTAAACAGGGCCTCGCTTAAAGACCACTATCCATTGCCATCAATGGAACAAATCTTACAGCTTGTTTCAGGTTCAGAGAAGTTTTCCTTATTAGATGGGTACAGTGGCTATAATCAGATTTTGGTCAAAGAAGACCAGTTCAAGACGGCTTTCACAACCAAGTGGGGAACGTTCGCATACAGAAAGATGCCGTTTGGTTTGTCCAATGCTAGAGCAACCTTTCAGAGAGCCATGGATATGGCCTTCCAAGGCCTTCTTAACAAATTTGTGCTTGTCTATTTAGATGATATAACAATATTCTCAAAGGACGCAGAAGATCACGTGGTGCACCTCCAGCATGTTTTTGAAAGGTGTAGACAGTTTGGGACATCTTTAAATCCCAAAAAGTGTGTATTTTCAATTCATGAAGGTAAGCTTCTTGGACATGTTTCAAAGCACGGTTTAAACATAGATTCTGAGAGGATTCAATCTATTCTAGCACTCTCCTTGCCTAAGAGCAAAAAGGCTTTGCAAAGTTTCTTTGGAAAGATCAATTTCATAAGGAGATATATTTCAGATTTTGCTACTATAGCTAAGCCACTTACAACGATGTTAAAGAAAAATCAGAGCTTCAGCTGGTCCAAGGAGGGAATAACAGGATTTGAAGATGTTAAGAAAGCCATAGCAAGTGCCCCTACGCTCTTGAATCCAGATTTCAAGAAAGATTTCATTCTGTATACGTATGCTAATGTGGACACCATTTCAAGTATTCTTATGCAGCAGAGCCATGAAGACTTGGAGCAACGAATAGCCTTCTACAGCCAAGGCCTGCAGGAGTATGAGACAAGGTACTCTTTTGTTGAAAAACACGTCCTTGCAGTTATAAGATCTCTGAAGAAATTTAGGCACTTACTGTCTAATAATAAAATACTTCTAATGGTTGCTTATCCAAGCATCAAGGAATTTCTTCTGAACAAGGACATAAATGAGAAAAGCGCTAGTTGGATAACCAAAGTAATGGAATATGATATAGAAATTAAGATCACGAAACTGGTTAGGGGCAAAGGACTTTGTGAGCATCTAGCTCAGGACTTACAAAAAACCAACGAAGCTGTTCTAGTGTCAAATGATGTAGAAGTCGCTGCTGTACAAACCTCACCTTCCAGCTAGTTCCATGATCTGGTAAGCTATCTTCAAGAAGAAGGTATTTCAGACTGCAATCAATTCCATTTTTGCTTGTTGACGGTGTTTTGTTCAAGAAGGATATCAATGGAATGTTACTAAGGTGTGTAGAGCCAGGCCATACTCAAAGGTTGCTGGAAGAGTTCCATGATGGATTTGGTGGAGGACACTTTTCTGCCAGAACTACAACACTCAAGATCATGAGAGGTGGGTACTTTTGGCCTACTATATTTGGTGACTGCCATGCATGGGTTAGGAAGTGCAAACAATGCGCTATGTTTGTAGGGAAAATTAAACTGGCAGCCCTGCCCCTACAGCCAATTACAGTGGATCAGCGATTTGTCCAGTGGGGATTATAATTTATTGGTTTCATCAACCCTCCTTTCAGTTCAGGGCATAAATGGATTCTAACAGCTACGGACTACTTCTCTTGTTGGACAGAAGCAGTTGCATTAAAGGAGGCAAACGAAACTAGCGTCCTTGATTTGTATGAGGGTTTGGTCACTAGGTTTGGAGTCCCTTCAACCATTATTTTTGACAATGCAATGGCTTTT
This sequence comes from Torreya grandis, assembly GCA_037957365.1. Taxonomy (NCBI): domain Eukaryota; kingdom Viridiplantae; phylum Streptophyta; class Pinopsida; order Cupressales; family Taxaceae; genus Torreya; species Torreya grandis. The sequence goes on from JARHVA010000898.1 coordinate 3,989,290, forward strand.
GTGGGATCTAGGATCAGCCAATGGGCAGTCCAACATGGAATCTATCTCAACACTTCATCAAATTATTATCCACAAGGAAATGGCCTTGCTGAGTATACAAACAAGAACCTATTGAGGATCATACGAAGGACCATTGAAGACAATCAGAGATCATGGTACCTCAAGTTGAAGTCAACACTATGGGCTGATAGGATTACCTACAAAAGGTCAATAGCCAACTCTCCCTACAAGCTGGTCTATGGTAGGGAAGCAAGGTTACCGATCTCTCTCGAGTTTCCCGCTTTAGAATTAATGCATCAACTTGAACTGTTAGAAAACGAGCCTATGGAGATCAGATATGCAGAACTTATGGAGCTGGAAGAGACAAGAAATCAAGCCATGCTAGCCATGGAAAGTCATCAGGCATAGGTGAAAAAGACATTTGACAAAGGAACTTCCTCACGAAGCTTCAATGAAGGAGATTTGGTCCTTAAGTGGGATGAGGATCGGGCCAAACCAGGAAGGCACACAAAGTTTGATTCACTTTGGAGTGGCCCATATACAATCTCTAGCTGCAAATCCCACAACGCTTTCCAACTTGCTAAGATGGATGGCGAAGAGCTTTCAATCCCAGTAAATGGGATACATTTGAAACATTGCTATTAAAGAGCAAAGTTCCATGTACATATTTAATTATTCTTTGCTTTCCTCCAAGTGCTGTAAAAGCACAGTGGTTTGCTTCAGTTTTGTTCAATAAGGGCTTGTTTGCACATTCGCTTTTAGTTAGTTTTCCGCTTTCGTGTGTTTCCCTTCTTATTTTGAAGGAGGTTATTACGGCAATGATCAGAGCAGGTTTTCAATCTGAGATCAGGTTCACCATTTGGGAATTCGAATAACGTCTATACATGGCCTGGGCCCTCAAGCATGGCAGGCATGCTTCCCAGCTGAGTCGCCAGAATGTTGACAAATCTTCCACAAGTCAGATTTTTTCTTGCCACTTGGAAAGTTCTTGTCTCTGCTCAAGGAAGGAAGAATTCATTGTTTTCCTTTGCTGATTCCAAGGACTTACTCAGAGAAAATCTACGGACTCACTCAGAGAAAATCTACGGACTCACTTAGGAAGAGTTTCTACGGACTCACTCAGAGAAAATCTACGGACTCACTCAGAAAAAATCTACGGACTCACTCAGAGAAAATCTACGGACTTACTCAGGAAGAGTTTCTACGGACTCACTCAGGATGAAAATCTACGGACTCACACTCAGGAAATTTTCTACGGACTCTCCCGACACTTAGAAGAAATTCGGAAAAAGTGGCAAAAGGCAAAGAAAAGACAGTTTCAAGAGTTTCGAAGGGCAGGGTACCCTTCAGAAGGGACACTTACAACAATCTCAAAGGGCACCTACCCTTCGGGCAGGTGGAAGACCAAAATCACAGGGTTTTGCAAAAAAGTCTGGGTGCCCTCCAATTTTTCCGAAGGGCACTTCGAGAGGACACTTGGATTGCCGGAGGACACTAGGACTGGCTGCCGAAGGGCACTTTTCGGAGGGAAAGGCAAAGAAAGAATCCTTCGGAATAAAAGTTCGAAGGAATTCGGAAATGGCTTACACAAAGAGAGAAGTCGGAAGAAATACAAAGAAATAAAAGCGAAGGCAATGATATATCCTTCGGACAAAAAGTCCACAGGAATTCGGAAAAGGCAGGAGACAAGTCTGAAGACCAAGCCAAGAGAAAAAGACAAGATAAAGCTAAGCCAAAGAAAATGAATTCTTTCGGACTTTTTGTCCGAAGGAATTCCTCCGTGGACACTTCCGAATTTCTTCGGACAAAAAGTCTGAAGGAATTCGGAAGTGTCCACGGAGGCCTAGACAAAACAAAAGGGCCGCAAGATACAAAGCGAAGGAATTCGGACAAATAGCCCGAAGAGAATAAACCGCAAGAATATGACTCAGCGACCAATACAAAAGAGCCGACAGAGCAAAAAGCGTAGAAATAAGCCCGAGGAAATATCGCCAAAAGAAATATGACAGTTTCCGGTGACGTCCTGCAGGCCGTCAATTTTTTCCTGCAAGAAGTAATCGTTGAAACTAAGGAGATAGCAGGAAATATGAAATAAATGGAAGCCGACTGTGCAAAAAAGAATAGAAAATAGATAATCCGACAAAGAATTGAATACGGAATCCTGCCGGAAATAGACACGATCAAAATTAGAACAAAATACATGCAAACGTTGGAGCTATTTTCGAACATCGGAGCTATTTTCGAATAAACGGTCAAAGTTTCAGTTGACTGATCATCAAAGCCCTGTTCGTCTTCATTCAGCGCATGCATCCGAAGGACTAAATTCGGCTTCAACAGGAGTTTCGAGTCCGAGCGAGGAGTTGACTAGTCCATATTTAGAGTTGACTAATTAATCAAACGCTTCATCCACTAGAAGATTTCCATGCAAAAGGAGGTGGGCGGTTCATAACAAAGATAAGTTCGCTTCATCAAGTGAATAAGCTTCATGCAAGGACAAAAGGGAAAATATATTTTATTTTAAGGCCAAGTAAAGCTTGGAGTTAACCAAAAGTGAATCTTTCTCTTCAAGTTTATACGTCTATCTTTGGCCTCTTGTAATTTGCTATATAATGGCTTTCAGCCTTGTTTAAAAATCATCCAATCTCTCTTGGTTAGACCAGACTCTGCGATTAAGAGTTGTGTAACCTCTTCGATCAATAAGGACTGTACTTTTAGATTTCAAGCGTGGCATAGTGTATATTTCTTCAGCAATTTGAATAAGTGGTAGAGTTTTCTCCCTTCCCAAATTTTGTTTCGTACCTAGTTGCTATATTGTCCTTGTGCAGGTAATGTTAAAGTGTTCTTTATTGTCTTTTGCTGAGACTGTAAGTGGATGTTAGGCGACTGTAAAGTGTTTTTTATCAGACCTGTTTCCACCATTTTCCCTCTGGGTTTAGTCATTGGATTGAACCTCTGCATGAAATATGTATGCATAAGTAATTATTTGAAGTCTAAGGTCTTCCTTCTCTCTTGTTCGTTCAGTGTTCAAGGTTCAGAGCTGAGTAGGATCATAATTTTGGTGTATCACCCCCTTTTAGGTAGGATTTCCCCTTTAAGTTTTCTTTCTCCCTTTTCCATGGTAGTCAGTAGCGTAGAGTAGGAATCTTCATTGATACATCATACAGGAACCAGCCTTCTCTGGAGGTTCTTCTCACTATTGAGGCACCCACCCTCGTGAGAAGATCCCATTGTTTCAGCCGGATAGAGGACTGGGCGTTTCGCGCACGTCCTCGAATCAGGGCGCGGGATCCAGGTTGACAACAGTCCCGCCATAGGTCCATCATGAAACCCCTTAAGATTTGTGTCTTAAGCTTGGATTTTGGTGTCAATAAAATTCTATTTTTGTATAGTATCAGCTCATCCACAACTGCATACCTCTCATCATTCATGCTTGCTTCCATCACTGCTATAGCCAAAGCATCTTTAACATACTTTGCGGTTAGGACAACATTTCAATCCGCTGTAATCTTACTTATGGCACACAAAATAGGCTTCCTAGACAATGCATTAGACACACCATTGTTTTTTCCTTTCACTCACTCAATGTCAAAGTCATAAGATTGCAATTTGCTTACCCATTTTTGTTGTCTATCATTCAAATCAGCGTGGTGAGAAAATGTTTCAAACTATTACGATCGGTTTTCACAATAAACTTACTACAAATCAAGTATTGATGAAATTTAGTCAAAGCATGCATAATGGCTAACATCGCTTTATCATAAATTGAGATTTTTTTCTCAATTTCCTTGAGTTCTCACTTTCGAAAACAATTGGATGTCCTATTTGCATTATGACAGCCCCTATATCTTCCCCTGAAGCATCACATTCCAATACAAATGGAATAGTGAAATCCGGAACACCCAACACGGGGCAAGAACTCATGATTTTTTTTAGTTTTTCAAATAGTTTTAAGGCTGTTTTTGACCAACTGAATGCACATTTCTTTGTCAAATCCGTGAGGGGGGCAGCAAGCTGAGAGAAACCCTTCACAAACCTTTTGTAGTAGTTGCATAATCCCAAGAAACCCCCCAATTGCTTAAAAGTAGTAGGAGGTGGCCAATTAAAGATGGCTTGAATTTTTTGTTGATCCACATGGGCTCCTCGGGAATTGATCACATGCTCCAAATATAAAATTTCAAAAGTAGCAAACTCACATTTTGTTTTTTTGGCAAAGAGAGTTTGCTGTTTCAACACTCCTAAAACCGTGTCCAAGTGTTGTAAGTACTCCTCCCATGTCTTGCTATACACACAAATGTCATCAAAGAAAACCAAGATCAATTTTCTCAAGTATTGCTTGAATATATGATTCATGCAAGATTGGAATGTAGTGGGACCATTGGTTAATCCGAAAGGCATAACCAAAAATTTATAGTGCCCATAATGACATCTAAAGGCTGTTTTTTGCACATCTTCATCTCTTACTCGGATTTGGTGGTACCCTATTTTCAAATCAATCGTGGAGAAGAAAGCCGATCCATGGAGCTCATCAATCCTAAGTATGGGGTACCTATTTTTTATTGTCTTAATCTATCCATGGAGCTCATCAATCCTAAGTATGGGTTACCTATTTTTTATTGTCTTCTTATTTAGCAATCTGTAATCAATGCACATTCTCATAAACCCATTTTTCTTCTTGTCAAGGCATCATCTTCTCTGATTTGATGCAATGAAAATTATATGTCCACCTTACCAATCCAAACCCTAGCTGAATTATTTGTAGCACCATCAAAAGTAGGTAGGTTAAATTTCCCTATCTCCTTATACCACTCCATGTGGCTATCTCACCCCTTGTTAGATCCTCCTCTACCTTTTTTCCAAGTCATAAACCCATTGAAACTCATCTCTTCCCTGAAAGGAGGTGGATATGTCATTCATTCCTCATATGATGCTAACAATTTAGATTTATAGAAAGACTGTTTCTTTTTTTTCATGAAGTTTCTTCCCCTGGAAGAACCTTGGGTTTATGTGTAGATCCTATACTCATATCCATGGTATTGCTTGCCAAACCCTGTGCTTTATCTCCCCTCGTACCCTTCACTGTTTGAAGAAATTCGCCCATCACTTCTTTCATCTGTTCTTGTGCTCGAGATTACCTCTCAAGCCTAACCCCATCCATGTCATTGTTTGACATGAAACCTTTGTTGTCCCACCACTGGTCAAGAATTTGGCTCTGATACCATTGAAATGCCCCTTTTTAGGGTTATATTGCTAAACAAGGAATTATTCAACCACTTCAAAGAAATAATTATTTTTTAGATTTTTCTCAAACCCTAGCAAACTGAAAATGATTATACTGCTGTAAATGCCTTGAAAATAGTTCAAAAAATATTATTCTAGGTTCCCCAAAATAGCATAAAATATTACAAATTATTTGCCAAATAAACCAACCAAAAACCTTATTTTTGGCGAAGTATATTGCTGAAAAATTATTATAAAGATTTTGAATTATTGTGTGGTTGATCCACACCCTCCTACAAGCTCGAAGTGACCTCCAAGTGGGTTGCCAACCTTTAGTAAGAGTTCGCTGCCCCTGCAAACCTACACAACCCTCAAAAATGCAGTTTGCTGCCCTAGGGCAACCTCCAAATCCACTCGTCCAGCTCACAAGGTGGTTCACCTACCTGCAAATGACCAATTGGTGTTGAAAACACCTTAATTATGCAATTAAAGCACTCAACAACTTATTTACAAAGTTGTTCCTGACTGAAATCAAAGGTTTTATTCCTTGTTTCAGCTACCTTGAAGGGTTTACATCCTCAAGGTGCAAGTCAAGCTTTTCGTGCTTAGACTTCAAGAAAAACAATTATCCAAAAAAGCATGAACCTCTTCAAATGATTTCTCTCTTGCCTTATATAGCCTTTCCAAGTGTGGCGCCCAAAAAGTGGAAGGGAGAGTAACTCGAATATTTAAAAGACCCTTTCCTTATGATCTAAATCACTTAAACATCCATGACCCTTAAATGTCCCCTCTTCAAGTGAAATAAGTAAACATAAAGTGCCTTTTTGAAAAGTGCAAATAAGACCCATGTTTCCCCGTTTCTCCATTCACCTATTTGCTTATTGGGAAACAAATTAAGCTAAGGGTCTTCATGATTCAATTTGAAAAGGGGCACATGACACAACTGCTCTTTATCCATAGCAAATCACAAGAACATGTGTGCTCATAACAACCTGCACAGAGATTGCAACCTCGCAAGCCAAGTCACAACACCTCACTAACGTAACTCGTGCGAAGGAAGCCACTTTCACATGATGCGCGTGGTCCATCGACTCACTTTTGTGCGCTAACCTGCATGAGACATCGCAAGCTTCACAAGCAAAGTTGCGCATTAGAACACTTCGGCATTGCAAGACTCTAAGCCTTCTACTTTGCATGGAACTAAACAAGCAGCTGGAACAGAAACTGCATGCATCAATAAACTTGCACTTAACAAAAAAAAAACAACAAACATGCATGCACAAGGCTGCACAAAACAACACAAACAGAGTTTGTGTGCAACAAGTCTTGCGCACAACTGCAAACATGCTTATTTTCTACTCATTTTTGGTTGATGTAAGATTACAAGTGAATGCTGATGCTTGTGCATCATGTTGTCAGTTTGGGTTGGATTGGCTTTGTGATAATGCCAAATCAGTGGCCATGGTTGCTGAGGTTTATCCAACAGGGCTACACTTCTTTGTGGAATTGAAATCATGGGACTAGTTTGAGAAAACCAAGCCTCTATTACCTTTGGAAACTCAAATGCTTGCTTGGTTATGTAGGTTCGATCCACATGTTGGCAAAGGGTGAACTGTGAAAGGCTGGTGGTTCACTGGTAGAGTGCCCAGCGGTGCAGATAGGGGGTCTTAGGTTTGAGTCCTAGCAAGGCCATGCCTTACAACAGGCTCTTGGGTTGAACCGTGAACCCATTACATATTTGTTCCTCAATTGTATGGTGTGCATTGTTTTTGATGTCTCAATTGGTTGCAGAGTGTGGGGCAAACTTTGCAAGCAGCAAAACATAATCATGTATTTTATGGTACTGATTCAACCCCCGGCCGTAATCTGGGTTCTGTGATTGTATTGTAAGGGTATGCAGAAAGAATTGGATGTTATGAGGAAAATAAGCTCCTGTAGTTTTTCACAGGAACAAATGTTACATAGTTTGTCTGCAATTCCACAAACATGTAATGCTATTTTTGACTGATTTGTGGTTTGCAATTTGATTGCAGGCTTCTGACTCCACCAGGCACTCCACTATTTCCTACATTGGATAGGGAGACTCCACATGTTGAGATATCTGAGATAAGTAAACTGCAGAGCAAACCCAGAACCATTCCAAGAATATCGAGGGTGATTCTTTTATAAATTCTGTCCTGTGGTCTATCTCTTGAGGCATACTCTTTGATTTTTCTTCTCATTTATTGTTTCGCTTTGTATTTCACTTACAAAGCGTGCTTCTTTGGTGTGTGGTCTGACGCCAGGGTGGTTCTTTATCCATTGTTTGTGTGGATCTGTTGTGATTGAGAGCAAGTAGCTGACTGTTGCTTTATCTTAAACTTTTGATTCTAGGACAATTAGGGTCCTTTACATGTTACCTTTTCATTTTTGACTAGGATGAAGATTCAGTTACAGTTGGCTGTTTGGGTGCATTCTGAACTCAAAACAACTTTTTGTGAAATGCAGCCTATTTCCTGGCTCATCCTAACTGTACTGCTTATTTCTTATTGCAGACAGGGCTTAGTCCAAGGAGAATGCGAAGCTTTTCTAGTCCACAGTGTTCAAGCCCAAACTCTTCTTCATGCAGTATCAATAGCTACTCCAGAGGCAGAGCATTATCCTCAACTCCATCTTGTAGAGGAAATCTCAACTCCCATCATTCAACATCTACAGTCAAGTCATCTACTGCTATAGCCAATTCATCAACTGCTTCAGCCGGGTCATCTGCACCATCTTCAATGTTCTCATCTTTGACATTTCAGAGGTCTAGCACAGGTTCCACTTCCAGTGGTTGTTCATCATTGGTAGGAAAAGCTGCACCTTCGCTGCAACAAAGAAACTGCCGAGGCTCCTCCTCACCCCACCAACAGGCACGGCAGATGACTATTTCTGGTTTTTCCTCTCAGTCACGTCCAAATTTATGCTCAAGAACATTAGATCCCAATGCCTTGCTTAAAAGGTGCTCTTCCTCAGCCTCAAGGTACAGAGGGAAGACTGAAAAGAAATCCAGACGTCAATCTGCATTCCCAACCTTTTCCAGAACCGGGAGCTCATCAGAAAACCTTGATTGTGATCCTTATATTTCAGAAAATAAGGACTGCACACTCTCATCAAACACTGATGTTATGACGGAACTGAGGCTTGAAATAAAAAGAGGGTCATATGCAAGTAACAAAGTTCAGTCACCTTCAAAAGGCCCAGGAAAATTAGAATCTGCATCAAAAGTTTCAGGCGTCTTAATGTCCAAGAGGCTTCCAAATTCTAGGACACGACAAAGGGTATGTTTCATGATTTAAGGAAATTACTAGCTAAATGAGTTATTATTGATTTTGCAACTTTCAATGGCCTTTGTAATGCTGGTGGATGCATTTTTATGTTTAGATAGGAGATTGTGTACATGCTTCCATTGGTGAGATTTATGCAGATGATATGACAAATCTCCAAACTTGAAATTATGTGGTTATCGTTCACTGTTAACACTATTTTTCTAATTTTGAAAAGGATTTTTGGAGAAGTCACAAGAATTTTACAGCAAAATAGATAGCATGATGGCAGAATTCAAGCTTCTAGTTCTAGGCTAAAACATACCTTGTGGAAAGGGATGATGTATCAAATGTATAACGATGCCAAAAATAATAAGCATGGAATAGAAGCAACTCAAAGCAAATCTTGCCCTAGCTACCAAGATCTGAGGAAGTCAGCATGCCATTTTGATGGCCCTGCCTAGACTCATCAACATTTGGGATTCTCTATTCATCCCTTTGATCCTTCTACCCATCTTGTTGCTCCTTGCCTTCTTCTAAGGATTCACAGGTAGGGAAACCATCGACATAAATTACAGGAGGCTATCTAAAATATTTGCCTCTCTCGTCATCATATTTTGTGGTTTTCAGACAGATCACATTCAGGTGAGACCTAAATATCATATTTTTGGGATGACCGTGATATATATGCAGGCAATGAATTTTTTGTTGCTTATATTGAATGTATGTGAAACGCATTATCTACCTTCAAATTATGTGCATCTTGTAAAGACGGTACTGAATATTCCTATTTTAAGTGATAATTCTGTAGAACTGGATAAATAGAATAGGTTGTTAAACAACTTATGACTGTATTTCATATTTTACTACCACTCTTTTGCATGATTTGTGAGGAAACTGTTAAGTGTTTCTGCCAAGATTTGAGCATGGTACAATACACGACAACCAAGACACATTCACAGCATGCCTGCCATTTTGTCATGTTCTACTGCTTGAGATTTTGCCTAGCCTTTAGTTTGACATGTTGTTTTCTGTCAGTTGCTTTTGCTTCAACAAATGCCAATCTTGTTTAAGTTTTTCAATGTTCACGCAGAACCTTTGTCAAAATTCACAACGTATGTTCAGGCCTCTACTATCAAATGTACCTGTTACTTCTTTCTATGCTGAAAAAGCAACTCCCTTACAAAACCAGGGAAATACCAACAACTCATCAGTGTCTACAAATGGTAATGGATGCATTGCACCTATTACTGAAGTTCCTGATCATGGCAACAAAAATCGAGGAAGTGAAAGTACCAAATTCTCCTTTTCCCATGATCAAGAAAAAATCAAAGACATCGAAAAGATGGAGGTAAAGAGTCAGGGAAAAATTGTATTCAGGGAAGATTCTAGAATCCAAGATTCTCAGTCTTGTTCAGTTCAAATGCCCCAATGTTTTCAAGACAGCAGAAGTGTTCAATCAACTTTGGAAGATGAGAAACATGACATGATTGGAACTAGCCAACTGGACATTAGATCTGAATTCCAGAGGAAGGAAAAAAGTACGTGTTGCCAAGACAGAGATGATGGCCAAAATTGCATTTCAAGAGAAAATGCTCCCATACAGGATGTGCTTGGCAAGGTGCTTCTAGAAAGCAAGTCTGAACTGTCTTCTAAGTGTGTTGATTCGTTCAAGTTATCAACTAGAAAAGCCAAAGATAATTTGCGAAATCAGGAGGCAGAGGCTCTGGATTTTTTTGATTTACCTGGGAATGCGTTTTATTTCAGAGGTTCTTGCAATGGGTTGAATAACGATGAAATTGCATCAAGTGCAAAACTTAATGACACAGACTCAGACAAATTGGATATTGGCAGACTGGATTTAGAGGATTTGGCAAGTAAATCACACTTGGAAGTCACATCTGGAGAGCACAGTGGCACACTTGAAGCTGAAATTCTCATTGAGGGTGGTACTATCGAAGGTTCTATTGACTTGTTTGCTGATGTTGTTGGTGATAGATGCATTCTAAAATACACAGAATCAGAGAATGCTGTTGCTGAAACTGAAGGTCGGACAGATGCTTTTAAACACAAAGATTTAGAGACATACTCAGGGAAAGATACACTTTTATTGTTACACAAAAGCTTGTTGTCCAGTCAAAAGGATGAGAAACCAATTGAAGGAATTGCACAAGCCTACAATCAAGATGCAACCTGTCTGTCCAAAGACATCTCAAGTCTGGAAACACAGGAGCAGACAAATTGTTGCAGCAAAAGCCATGAATTGTCTGAGAATTCTGGGTGCATTGTTTTTGAGAAAAACAGAGTTGATTCAGTAACACAAACATCACTTGGACCTTGTAAGCAAGAAAAACATTGTACAGACAGTGGATGCCGTTCCTTGAAAACTGAAATTGGTGACTCATTTCAAGCTTCTGGTATTCTCTTATTTTCAAATGAATATACATGCAGATAAGAAACTTATCTCTATAATTACAAATATAATAATTTTATCAACTTTCAATCTGATATTGTATCAGTTACTGTTAGTCCAAGCAATTTGGAGTCGGAAATGGAGCATCCTGCTTCAGCAACACCTGAAGGTAATACAAGTACTGACGGAAATGTAATACTTCATGTTCCAGAAGGTGACATGGCTCGACAGGGTTATGTTTATCAAGGTACGCCTCAGTTTATTTTTTCCTCTTCGCTTATTATGAAACCATCCAAGTACATATTAACTCTCAAATCTTGTTTTTCTTGTTTGTACTATCTTGCAAATTATATTTTACAGCAAGGCAAGTCCTAATACTGGCAAACTATGTGTACCTTTTTTGAGTGGGACATGTTTTCTAATAATCTGGTTTTCTTATAATGGTGGATTCCTAATAATTGTCGTTCCTCCCCAGTATTAACAAATTCTTAGAGGCACTTGTGTGCTTTGCGGGTTCTCTTGCCTTGTGGTTATTCCCTAAATACATGAGAGAATGGTCAGTAAAGAAATGACTACTCATGGAAACTGGTCATCTTAGAGATGACTTAAGTATACATGGGTCAAAATTCCACAAATATTAAATATTTGACAAAAGAATCTCAGGAATCATCAAATGATTATGATTTTGGAGGTAAATTCACATAAGTCACATATTCAAAGTTGGAAATGGAATAACTTCGGATTTTCCAATGTTAAGTGTTTCTACCTGATTGGTTACAAGGAAGAACTATTGACATGTTGGGTACATTTTAGGAAATTGTTTGGGAAGACCGTTCAACAGTACATCGATCAATTCAATCTGGTTCATTATCAAAATAGAAGTTCAAGATTTAGATGAGGTACTTTGCATAAAATTCATTTCGGGTCATTTTTCACATCTAAAAAAGGAGTTGGTTGGAACTTTTTAGGGTTACATCCAAGACGACTTAGGCATTCATGCAGTGTTTGCAGAGGAAAGGCCACATGCCTACATCTAATCCCTCTGCCAATTTCTCCAACCCTTCCTCAAAGAATGAAAACAACACCTTGTATGGCTTCACCAAGTGTTCGGCCAATTGGAAAAAAGAACTAGTGTAATTACCACTAATGAACCTACCATTCCATTTTAGATTGAAGATTGACCCTATAAGAGCAACAATAGATGTATTTGTCTAATCCCATTTATTACTCCACCAACAATAGAGAAGCCCTCTTCAAATCAAGGACAATTTGGTGGAACTCATCATTGACATTGTTAATAACAAAAATTTAAATTTTCAAAAGTTGGTGACTGAGCTCCAATTGTTGACTAAGCAAATCCACACCTATTTTAAGTTGGGATAGGTCAAGAAGGAAAATCAGCTCACTTTGGTTTGCTACAAATGGTCTGTTGCATTTTCCATTGAGCCTTATTTTGACTCAGTTGAGCACGATTTCATTCCACATGACTATTATGACACGGTTCTTGGCTCAATTTGCCATTGCAAACACAGAGCTTTTGTTGACAAGTATGACAATACTTATTTGTCGCATAAAGATGGTAAAATGTAGAAATGTAATTTCCCCAAATGAGACAATTAGGCAAATTTGGGATTTTCCAACAAACCCTACCTAATCGAAAACCCCTTCAAAGTATCTGATAGTACAAATTCAGCCAATAACACACTTCAAAAAATGAAACAATATTCAACAATTTTCTCCACCAAACCCTTAGGCGATTAGGGCAAAAATTAGATTTAATACTTCTAACCCTCCAAAAAATATGAATTGGGCTTTATATTGTAGCCACTAATTTTAGAAGTCAAAATATTCATTCAAAAGTCAAAACTTAGAATTCTGGAATTTGTTATTGCAAAATTACAACGGAATTTTATAAATTCACAACTTCCACAATACTTGGAATTTCAATGCAAGTGATAGCTCAAAATAGTCAAAAAAATAGTAGCTATCAAACAAAAGTAGAATCAGAATTTTCTCATTATGGTAAGCCCACCAAATGCTGTCCATAAATTCTCAAAACCCTAGTTCACTGCTGAAATAATATAATAAATTCAGAATATTATCAACCAAACTCCTCAAATCATTTTGCCAACCCCTTTGACCTGCAAATTACCAATTTTTAGCTCTCTATAGGGTTTGAAACAATCTTTGATGAAGGTAGTTTCCAAAAACACCCGTGTAGGTCCAATTGCATGCAACCATGCAAATTTGAAGCACAATTATAGCCCTTGAATAGAGCTGCCCTGAATGTAAGAATGGAGGTTTTCGTCTCCAAACCTTTGTCTCACTTGAAGGTTTTTGTCTTCAAGTTGTGGTAATCAAGCTTGACATATTTGATCAACAAATACAATATCCAATTTGCATAACCTTTTCAAATGAGCCTTTCTTTTCCTTTTATATCTCTCCTCCAAGTGTGGCGCCCAAAATAAGGAGGGAGAGTTTAACTTTTTATTTAAAAATAATATTATAAAAATCTTCCTTATAAAAACACTTTAAGCCTTAAGTGACCAAGACCATCAAAAAGGTCCCAAAATTAGATAATTAAGTGTTGTATCATAAAATGCTCTTGAAGCTCACAAATGTTCCTCTTTTTGCCTCTAATCTCCTTAGCCCATGGGAACGAAAAGACTAACGGTCTCCTCCCAAGACTAGTTCGAAAAGGGGGACATTACAGTCCTCCCCGCCCAAAATTGCTTGTCCTCAAGCAAATGCAGTATCCAAAGGGGTATACCAACCTCCCTTATTATGTAGTGTCCATTTGTAATTGCTTTCCAAGGAAGGGGAACCATCTCTAGTTTCTTCTTGCTGCCATACCTATTGTTGTTAGGCATGTATCAGCTGTAGTCAATCTCAAAATCAGTCACCAATGTCATTCTTCTTTCACACAAATGGCTGCCCCGACTGTAGTCTTCAATGTGCAACCAACAACAGCTGTTAACTCTCTCGAAACCACCTTCCAAGCTTGTCATTTCAAGTTCCATAAGGGCTGAAAACTTCCTCATAAAGGCTGTCACCCAAATCTTTGTCACCTAAGCTCAATTGACCCCTTATCAAGTAGAGGATCCTCCCAATAACAAACTTATACCTTCTGACATGTCGGTTGTATATGTAATGTACAGCCGTGCCATTGCCCCCAAACGTCAACTTATTCCTTATCAAGTTGACCTCCCATGAGTCCATATCTATATTCTTCAAGGATGCAATTATGAGCTCAAACACTTTACACAAAGAGCTAGGGCTGCCAAAATGAATCAAACTGAAATGTGTGATAAACCTGCCCCTTATGAAAATTTTCCTTTGAAAGTGTGCTAGGGAGTGTGTGCTCCCATGGTATACATTCCAAAACTTGTTAGGATCTTCTATATGCCATGCCAGTCTCTCCCCAAACTAAAATGGTAGCCCCCCTATTTGCAAAGAGAAAACAAACTTGAGCCAATTTGAAAGCATACCTTGTGAGGGGAAGTAACCTTGCAATGATGTCCTCATGTGCCCAAGCGTTGGCTGCCCCTTCTCATTGTTTTTATGCATGTGGGAAACAAAATAGGAGTCAAGAGAATACTCATCATGCACCAAGAAGTAGTGCCGTTCCATGCCTTCAATCTTTGCTCTTCTCTCATGCAACTTGTGCCCCAATACGTGGACACTTCCAGAATTTAATGATAGCTGTAAACAGACAAAAAAATCAGTCATCTTGCTTATGTGTAATGGCTGGAAAAGTGCCTCAAGATGAATCAAGACGTAGTTCTGCTCTGTGCCCTCAAACTTCGTCCATTTCTCATGCAAATCATGCCCCCAAACATTGATACTTTCAAAATTCATGTGCAGCTGTAAGTACTAAAAAAAAACAGTCATTTTACCCAGGTGAAGGGGCTGGAATAGTGTCCCCACATCTGATTTCTCTGATTGAAAAGAATCAGATTCGATTGGTGCATTGTTTTTTTTGGGCAAGGGCTGTAGTATGCTTCTACTGTCAATTTTTTTACTCCAAATAGGGGTCTGTAGTATCTCCCTTGACTCAGGAATTTTGGTGACAAAAAATTCAGACTTTATGCTAAAAATTTCAGTTCCCTTCCTTGGCTGTACTATGCCACAAAATCTGCCATTTGTGTATGATGTTAGCCATGAATGTAGCAAGACAATTTCAGAACTTTCCGGAAGAAAAAAAGACCGAAATTCTTTCAAAATCATACCTTGTAACTGGCTGTTCACCATTTGGGCCTTTGCCCAATCCATGAGGGGTCTCATGCCCTCCTCAATTCACTCCACATTACCCTTGCCATATGGAATAGGGTGCCTCTCATGGCATTATTTGGACTGCCTTTGCAAACTGAAATTTTTACCTCTTCCAATTGGCTGCTCATGTGTGGAAATCACCTCACTCCTTGCATTGCTCTTTGCCATTGTAAGTGATCTCCCAAATGAACCTATACATGGAACAAACACATTAGTAGAAACAATAGTGTTTATCAACACTTTCACAATTACTCCATTATGCCTTATGAATATGACATGGACTTCCTTTTGGTGTCTTTGCTTTTCCTTATCATGGCTGTAACAAGCTTCTTCCTTCTTCCAATTTCCCTTTGTAGTGGATGGAAACCCACTTATACATGCTTGAACCGTTTCCATGGTGTTGAAGTGTGAGAAGCACACCTTCCTAGGGCCAATACTCACCCCGACAACAAGAAATCCTATGGAAAACAAACTGAAAATTGTGAAAAACAGCAGTTAATGCATTACTTACAGCTCTCCCTTGATCCTTGGATCATGATATCTCTTGCTTATGCTCCTTTTCATGATGGTCCAAGTTTTATCCCTTGTCTTGCCATATGACAAAATAACAAATTTATGCTTGTAAGGCTCACCTGGATCCCACATCTATGATAGACATTTGCCAAGCATATTCCTTGAATTCTCTTGGGAGAATCTCTCCCTCCATTTAGTGCCCTTCACCTCAGCCTCATCGTTAGCACAAGGCTTAAAACAATGAAAGAACCAAGTATGGGGAGAAAACAATGAACACTTACCAAGAGGATAACCCAAATGCTTACCCTTATGTGAATTTGATTTTTCCTCTTTCTTACCTTCCTCTTCTACTTGTTCTTTTGGTTGCTCATGAAGTTGTTGAACAACTTCGTATTGTTGGCTATCTTCTTCTCATCTTCTTCTCCACAAGTGGCTGCTTCTAGGAACCCTTCTATCCCAATCCTTGTTTTCTTTTGGCTGCCCTACATTTTTGGATTTATGAATTTTAGAAGATTCATCACTTGGCTGTCTCAAGGTGCTTGATTTTTCTTCCTTGACATCTCCTATTTGTGGCTGCCCTTCAACTTCAGTTTTACATGCCTTCAATTTCTCTGAATTTTCTGATTTTAATTCCAGCTGATCGCCCACCATAAGAGACCCACAATTGACTGAATTTTGGTGTCTAAACTTCAAATGTCCTTCACTTGGTGGCTGCCTTTCAACTTCAGCCTTACATGCCTTCATTTTTTCTGAATTTTCTGATTTAAATTCTAGCTGATCGCCCATCACAAGAGGTCTATGATTGACTGAATTTTAGTGTTTAACAAGCTTGTGGAGTGGCTACCCCTTGTACAATTGGAAATAGGCTCGGTTAATTGTTTTAAGGGTTGGCTTTCATCCAGTTGGAAACCCTTGCTTGGTGCCCTTAGCGATTTTGATTTTGATAGCTCCACCTTACCAAAATCATCATTGATTTTCTCAAAGAATTCCTCATGTGTCCCAATGATGTTGTTTCCTTGTGTTTCTCATCCATGACATCACCATTCATGGGCAGCCCCATCCAAATGTGGTATGACAAAAATTAGGGCTTCCATTCTACTCCTAGGTCTCAAATCAAGGTACTCACCTTGTCCACCCAAGCTCTCACTGGAATACTTGGATCACCATCAAAAGTTGGAAGAACTATCTTCTCCGAGTAAGACTGTCCATCCTTCCTTCGTCCATGTTAATGTTTGATAAAAACCTTGAATCCTACATATAACCAAGATATAACTCTGATCCCATTGTAATGTTCCCAAATGGGAGAATTAAGCAAACTTGGAGTTTTCCAACAAACCCTACCTGATCCAAAACCCCTTTCTTCAAAGTATTTGAAAGTACAAATTAAGTCAATAACACACTTTAAAAAATGAAGCAATATTCAACAATTTCCTCTACTAAACTTTTAAGTGATTAGGGCAAAAATCATATTTGATACTTCTAACCCTCCAAAAAATATGAACAGAGTTTTATATTGCAGCCACTAATTTTCGAAGTCAAAATATTCACTTAAAAGTCGAAACTCAAAATTTTGGAATTTATTATTGAAAAATTATAACGAAATTTCAACTTCCACAATACTTGGAATTTCAATGCAAGTGATAGCTCAAAATGATCAAAAAAATAGTAGCTATCAAACATAATTAGATTCAGAATTTTCCCATCACGAAAACCCCACCAAAAGTTGTCCCAAAATTCTCAAAACCCTGGTTCATTGCTGAAATAATATAATAAATTCAAAATATTATCTAGGACACAAAATCACTTTAAATCATGTGCAAATCAACCCTCAAACCATTCGTCAAGCTGAAATAAATTGCTAAAAATACCTCTAACCCTAAAAGAGAGTTTTGAAGCCAATTAACCCTCTTAATAGGGGTTGCCACTTCTCCAAAGCAAGTTGCCACCCTAGGGATGGCTTCATAGATCAACCAAACTCCTTAAATCAAGTTCGCCCACCTCTTTGACCTGCAAATTACCAATTTCCAGCTCTCTATAGGGTTTGAAACAATCTTTGATGAAGGTGGTGTCTAAAAACACCCTTGTAAGTCCAATTGCATGCAACCGTGTAAATTTGAAGCACAATCACAACCCTTGAATAGAGCTGCTCTGAATGTAAGAATGGAGGTTTTTGTCCCTAAACCCTTGTCACACTTGAAAGTTTTCGTCCTCAAGTTGTGGTAATCAAGCTCGACATACTTGATCAACAAATTCAATATCCAAATTGCATAACCTTTTCAAATGAGCCTTTCATTTCCTTTTATATATTTCCTCCAAGTGTGGTGCCCAAAATAAGGAGGGAGAGTTTACCTTTTTCTTTAAAAAAGATATTATAAAAAACTTCCTTATAAAAGCACTTTAAACCTTAAGTGACCAAGACCCTCAAAAAGGTCCCAAAATTACATAATAAAGTGCTTTATCATAAAATGCTCGTGAAGCTCACAAATGTTCCCCTTTTTGCCTCTAATTTCCTTAGCCCTTGGGAATGAAAAGGCTTAGGGTCTCCTCCCAAGACTAGTTCAAAAAGGGGGGACATTACAAGAAAACCACATCTTTTGTTGGCTCTTTATTTTTTGGTACGAAAATTGTCAAACAAGTTAATTTAACCAAATTTATGGCTATTGATATTGTTTAGGCAGCCAAGGAAGATATTATTGTGATAAGAGTGCAATTGTAACAATGAAAAGAACATGAGATTACCGCCACTATACAATTACACTCACACAAAAAGGGGGGACATTACAAGAAAACCACATCTTTTGTTGGCTCTTTATTTTTTGGTACGAAAATTGTCAAACAAGTTAATTTAACCAAATTTATGGCTATTGATATTGTTTAGGTAGCCAAGGAAGATATTAATGTGATAAGAGTGCAATTGTAACAATGAAAAGAACATGAGATTACCGCCACTATACAATTACACACACACACACACACACACACACACACATTAGTGTTTATTGCCACTATACAATTACACTCATATATATATATATATATATATATATATATATATATATATATATATTAGTGTTATGCAGGGGCACGCCCTCCCCATTATTTTTTCGTGACATTTCAGGGATGGGGGTTGAGGACGGAACATCCCCCTTGTATACCAAAAACTTAAAGGTTTTAGGAACGTCCCCCTTTTTAAGTTGACGTTATGTCCCCAAACGTTTTTTAATTTTTGTAAAATTTATTTGTTTTTTAAAGATTTTAGTACTATTTTTTAATATTTTGTATATTATTAAATATTTCAATAGATGTCCCCCAACCACCCCCCCATTGTCCCCAAAATCCTATTTTTTTGGGTCATCCTCAAGACTTTGGTAACTATGATATATATATATATATATATATATATATATATATATATATATATTCTGAGAGGAGAAAGATGTACATAGAGAAGTGTAATATTTAAAAATATACAATAGCCCATGTGATTATATCTCATCATTTAATAAAATAGAATATCCCATTTCCCCCCATGAACCATACAACATGTGTTAATCTTGTTCTAGGTTCTCAACTGCTGAAACGCCACAACAACTAGTCAGAGTGTAGAGATTGAGCGACAAATCAAACAATTGCTAAAAGGAATGGGCTTCCCCCTACAAGCCATACAACATGTTGATCTTGTTCTAGGTCCTCTCAACTATGGAAACATCAACCTTAATGCACATCCATTTACAGTGTGGAGATTGAGTGACAAATAAAACAATTGCTAAAAGGTAAGTTCCAACCCAAAGCCTCTCTATGCGGTTTTGTTGTTGTAGTTCTTTGCAACCATTTGCATATTGCCGATTCACTCAGTGAACTTATGAACAAGAAGGCTCTCACATGGGGCCAAATCCAATCGAGCACTTACAAATTGAAGGACACCTTGCTTGTGGAAAATGAATAACAATCCAAACTTAAAAGTAGCCAGCCACCACAAAGCGCTGGTAGCTTAGTGGTAGAGCACCCCAACATGCAAATGGGAGGTCTTTAGTTTGAGTCCTAATTGGTCCATGCAAAATGACATGATATCAGAGCCAAGCTAGGATCCCCGAGCACCAAAGTGTGGATCGAGGGGGAGTGTTGGAGAAAATAAGCCATACTCTAATTGTAACAAGGAGCCTACCAAAAGGACTTGGTTAGAAAGGGTCCGATAGCTCAACGGTAGAGCACCCCAACATGAAAATGGGAGGTCCTAGGTTTGAGTCCTAGCTGGACCATTTCTTCAATTTCAAAGCTTCATTGATAGGGGTTGGTCTTAAGGAATGAACCACTACACTCATCATTGCCAAATTCACCTCTTCTTGGGATGCAATTTTCGTTGGTGACTTCTCCAAATTTTCTTGCACCTTCTAGGCTGGTTGTATTTTTGTTGATTGACGAAGCTCAGGAGTTTCAACAGGTTTCATTTCGAACACTCCTTTGCCCTTTAGATTGTTTTGTCTTTGGAGCTACCCTTTTTGGAAGATCAGTCTTAGGAATTGAATCATCGTCCTCTTCTTGAATATTACTCAACTTCTTTGATGTCTTTTTGAACATTTTGTTGGATATCTTCGTCAAGAAGAATTGCGGATGTTTGTGTATGTGGACATTCATCAAAGACCACATATATGCTTATTTACATCTTTTGGTTTGTAGGATCAACGAGTTGATAGGTTTTATATTTACTACTATACCCAAGAAAAGTACACTTCACATACTTTGCATCAAGCTTCTTCCGCTTCTTTTTTTGTATGTAGACATAGACTATGCTTTCAAATATTTTGAGGTGCTTCACTGGAGGCTTCCTTCCCGACCATTCTTTTTTAGGTGTTAAGCTGTTCCATGCCTTTGTTGGTGCTTGGAGTAAATAAGTTGATGCATTCATTAAATAGGCCCAATAGTGGCTATCCATGTTCATGCCTTTTACCATTCATGTCCAAGATGATTTGATTATTTTTTTTGAGACTCCATTTTGTTGTTTGGGTGTGGCTCAAGGGGGTGTGTTGGAGAAAATGAGCCACACTCAAACTGTAACAAGGAGCCTACCAAAAAGAACCAGTCACAAAGGGGTTGGTAACTCAATGGTAGAGCACACCAACATGCAAATGGGAGGTCCTAGGTTTGAGTCATAGTTAGTTGATGCAAAATGACATCGTATCGGAGCCAAGCTAGGAGCCTCGAGCACCAAAGTATGGTGCAAGTGGGTGTGTGGGAGAAAACGAGCCATACCAAAACTATAAGAAGAGCCTTTCAAAAAGACCCGGTTGCAAAGGGGCTGGTAGTTTAGTGGTAGAGCACCCTAGCATGTACATAGGAGTTCCTAGGTTTGATTCCTAGTTGCTCAATGCAAAATGACTTGGTGTACGAGCCACTTTTGATCTTGTGCATGTGATGATGCTATTGTGAAGATGGTGCTTCCGTTGTGAAGAAGATGCAGCGCATGAGATGAAGTTGTTGTGCAATGAAGAGCTGAAACTGGCAATATTATGTTGAATTGGGATTTATCACCAACTGCTCTGTTGCATCATGATAGGGGTCATGTTTTTTGATTTCCCTTGTAGAAATTGCAACAACAAATTGAAAGAAGGGGCCATGCCAACAACCACTCAAACAACGAGAAATGACATGGTGGAGTCCCAAGCACCAAAATGTGGCTTGAGTGGAGGTGTTGGTAGAAAAGAAACCACTTTGAACTGAAAAGGAGCTGGCAACGACAGAGGGCTGGTAGATCAGTGGTAGATTACCCCAACATGCAAATGGGAGGCCCTAAGGTGTGACTCCTAGCTAGTCCATGCCAAATGACATGTCCTTTGTTCTACTCTAGTTATTGCCCTTTTAGGCCTGCAACAAACCCTCACGATTGAAACCAATGTTTAACAATATGCCATGGTCATAGTACTTAAGCATATAGGACATTTGATGGCCTACCATTTAGAGACTTGTTACAAGATAAGTTAAAATATCTCCAATAATTTTTTTCTGCCCTGGTACAAGATTGAAGAAGTGGGGACATTAACTTCTTGTTAAGGAGGTAATTCTTGAATACCTTGCCAAATATTTAGGAGTATTGACAGTTGAAATTGGCTCCCTTTATTCAAAACTTAAAAGCTCTAATTGGTGATAAAATATGAGAAGGGCACTGCAAACCAAGTGGCTGATTTCCTTAATCATCCCCTTGTTCGAGTACTTAGCATATTTGACATGAAATACTTGGCTTATGAGGAGTAGAAGGATCTTTATCCCACCTATCCTGATTTCAGTCCTTTTGTTGTAGCTCTTCAATAGGACACGATAGACAACCATACTCTTTTCTCGATTACACTTTAGGGGATGGGTTACTATACAAGCACAATTAGCAAGCATGACTTTGGGGTGAAAGTCCTTGGGCTGTAGTGTTAGCATCCTCCCTTATTTTATTAACATCGCTAGCGGTTTTGGAGTCATGCCTTGTGGGCCATCTCTAGCTTGTGGTTGTTAGCATGTGATGTAATTTACAAGTATCTAATTTATAGGCAGTTCACAAACAAAGTGGCATATCCCACTAGTTGAGGATTTCACTGCGCTAGAATATTTCCTGATATGGTGGACACTTTGGCATCAAAAAGACATTGCAAAATCTTTAGTACTTTTTTTGTTGGCCCTTCATTAAGTCAAGGACTTCATTTGTTGATATTCTCTTTCCATTTAATGTAAGCCTTCCTCAACTATTATCAACTAAGTGCCTTATGCCCATGGGAATCTATTTCCATGGACTTTTTTGGTGCAAAATTTTACATCCTTGTCTTCTGTTGGAAAAAATGGCAAGATCTATATTTATTTTAATCAAAGGCAAGAAGGAATAGTTTTTACACTTCTGATGAGCACGACAATTTTGAATGTTGTGACCTTGTCCATGACTGCGGAAAGTTATTATTCAGTTTGCTTGGGGATTATCGAATTTCCCTGATCGTGTCGTATTTTTAGCAATGTTTTTGGCGTTTGATCTTGTCGTTTTCCATTGGAGAATCTTAGTAATGCGTATGGGTTTCCCTAGCGATATTTCAACCTAGCCCTTCCTTGCATTTGCTTTGTGGGGCAAACATGAAAAAACTGGTTATGGCAGAAAATCGATGGATATAGGGGACTCCTCGAAACCCTCTTTTGCAGCTGCTCTTCGAGGAGATTCCAGAACCCAGGGACTAGGAAGGAATTTTCAGAAAAGACCTCTGAGATGTCTGAACTTTTTGGTTTTATTTCAGTCCCCTAGGTCATTGTGTATCATGTTCGACAATAAAGTGAAAAAATCATACGTAATAGGGTGAATTTGTTCAACACATTTTTCAGGGCAACACAATGCAGTTTATCTATCTCATGGTCATTATTCTCCTCTAAGACCTGGTATAGGATAGACATGGTGACTTGGAAATATCCACAAAACATACCGATATTGAAAAGCTCCCTAACATTGTCATCCATGAATCTCAAATGGTGAGGTCTATTATTCTCATAACAGATGTGCCATTTGTTGGATTATTTTAATGATCCAAAGTCTTTTAATTATTATTGTTGGATTATACTAAAAAGCTTAGAATCAGTTGAGGCCCGTAACCACTTGTGAAAGCCTATAAAGCCTTTTACCCTTTTTGTAAATACAACTCGACATAATACAATTTTATATTATTGTCAAATATTTTATTAGCAATGTAAGTTTACAATTATTTCTTCAATTACCCGAGCAAACAGTGGTATCAGAGCATGGTTAATGGCACAAGAGGTAAAATGGAGGAACCATGAATATTTGCACTTGAAAAACTTGCTTGGAAATTATTGGTAAAATTCTACTCTGAATTTTTTAATTATTATTTTTGCTTGCTGGGAACTTGCAAAAATTATTTTTCAAGAAATTTCAATTTGATGACTCCAAATCTCAATTGAAGTTGTTTCAAATCATCTTGTATGGCCATATGCAATCCAAAAGTTATTTGTAAGGCGTTCAAATGTTTTTTTGCACAACAAATACAATTTTCATTGATATACACAAAAAAAATAAAAATCAGTAATTGAACAGATTAGAGAGGCTTCAAAAGCATTTTGTATGGATTAGTATGGCCATATCCATGAAGTTTTTTTTTTTATTGAGGAACGTAGTAACAGTTTGAAAAACTTGTGATCAAGACAAAATTTTCTCTTAATCCGCTTTGTACGACCTTGTGTGATCTCTAGCATTCACCTGTAATATTTTACGGCATTGTACGGAATTTTGGAGCAAGGCATGGCATTTGATGCTGGAGCATGGCGTTTGGTGCAATAATGGTGCCCCATTTGTTTAAAATCTAATCTGTTAGTGATATTCAAAAGCTTAAATTTGTTTTGTACAACCTATAGCTCATCTTTGTGACAAGTATACAAAAGTCTGAGCATGGATGGCGTCCCAAGCAGTAGTGAGGTGTAGCAGTAGCAAGAGAATGGCGTGACATTGATGTTTGGAAAGCTTTAAAACTCGTATTTTATTTAATAAAATACAAACATTAGGTTTATGTGAGGCCCAACTCAGAGAAACAAAGCAAAGCACAGCTTTTACATGCAAGTAAAGCCAAGTAAAAAGACAAAGCAAAGCGCAACTTTTACATGAAAGTAAAGCCAAGTAAACAGCTTTCACATGCAAATATATTTTTATTTTTATTTTTTGCAAATCAGAGAAATCAGGAATAAATAGAATATTCTCTATTCATATGATCAAATTGGTTGATGGTACAGTGGATTGAACAATTTTGTTAGTCACATGTAAGAGGAGAGATCAAGAGTTCAAACCTTCAAAGTATTAATTTTGTCCAAATTTATGGTCGTAATTTTGTCGCGTTTGTAATTGAGTGACTCGTACTACGACAATTTTTTGACAAATCACTATTTTGTCTGAAGGTAATCGTGTGACCAGGTGATTTATAGGTTTTTAGACATTTCAGACACATTAGAATGGTTAATTTTGTAATTTGAAGTGTCCTTGTATGATTTTTACAGCAAATGTATTAAAACTAATTTATAAAGGTGTACTTTCGGTTGAAACTGACACCTTGAAAATGAAAATTTTCATAATATTACTTCATGCTTGTGCTCTCGGAGACAATACTGTCCATTACAAGTCCCAGGATCCTTTTGATTGACACCATCTAAGTAACAATTGGAGGTTGGAGGATCCCTTGGAGACTGGAGGGCAATTACCCTCTCCAGTTAGCTATTCGCTTGGATTATGGGTTCAATGCTTGAATGGGAAATTTTAGTTTGTGTTCTTACTTTCAGTTCCATTTTTGGCTTTCTATATTTGATATTCATGACATGGAGCAAATAGAGTTGTTTTTGTTTCTCTCAATGCACAACTTCTCACATTTTGTGTGATAGGGGGAGAACATTTAGGCATTGTTTGGACTTTGATCAGTTGTTAGTGATAGTATGAGTTGATAGGGTTTGCTAGCATCAGCAGTGTTGAGCAAAGGTCGTCAGCGCTTTTTGGACATTAGGAAGATGTGCCATACAGAGTACGGGTTTGTCACTTGGACTGGTTCCTGTGTGGGACCTTATGTGGGTTGATGTAGTTGGACATACTTGATTGTATTCTACTGTAGTATGGTATGTTGATCACTGGGGATGAACAGACTTTGATTGTGTGTTCATTAGCTATTTTTTGCCACAACTCGCAGGGGTGGGCTTCTTTATGGAGCGACATAGTTTTTGGTTAGTGCCAGAGGTACAATGCACCAGTTGCAGTTGCAACAAAGTTCCTTTGATGACTTTAGAGTCATCACTCTAGTTCTTTCTTTTTCTATACCCATTTGGATCAAGGGGGAGTTTGTTGGATTATTTTAATGATCCAAAGTCTTTTAATTATTTTTAGTTAGTTTGTTTTAAAGTTTATAATAAAATTGGTTCATGGGAATCGGTTGAGGCCCGTAACCACCTGTGAAAGCCTATAAAGCTTTTTACCCTTTTTGTAAATACAACTCGACATAATACAATTTTATATTATTGTAAATATTTTATTAGCAATGTAAGTTTACAATTATTTCTTCAATTACTTGGGAAACACAATTGCAATTCAACATTTCACATTAGGCTTGGATATTTGTCATATCCGAGCCTACATATATTCTTGTTTAGCTTTATTAGGTCTTTTCAATGAAGACCAAACACTTTTCAGATAGCCTCTGCCCTAATGTCCAATGCAATATCCGTGTTGGAATTTTTGAGCACTCTCTCTGTTGGGAGTATCCGTTAATGGTCCATGCAATAATGTTGGTATACAAAAAACAGTTGGACACAACAAGGCGACCTCGGTCAAAATCCAACATGTTGCTTACTTGACGCCTAGTGGCCTTACGGTTCCACACATTGAAAAATATTTATTTGCCTACAAATCTCAATGCAGGTTTGGGATAGTTTCATTTTGTATCAATGAAGTAATTCCAAGGATGAGACTTTTTGGGGCGTCCAAAGGTGGTGAGAGACACTTCAAGCTTGTCTAGGGCAGTGGCTTCTTTGAATTTCCGCATTTATCACAACTGAATTCTTTCCACTAGCTCTTCAATGCATGCACAGTTAGAATTTGAGCGGAATTTTAGTAATTACACAATCTATCAAATTGAATTGCTCTGACTATTGTTTATGTTAATATGCAATACACGGGGCTTGAAATAAACTTTGTTTTTACCAAAACAGAGCATTAATGGTGGAATCCTTCCCATAATGCATTGGTACATTTATTTCATTCGAGACCATTGATTTCCTTAATCAAGGGCTGTCGTTGATTCACTGTTTAATATATCAAAGCCTATTGAAAATTGCGAATGAGTGTAATTAATCAAATGTGCCAATCCTAATATTCTTATAAATCATGCCCATCTGTGAGATAACGAGTGTCGTTGATTCAAAGTTTCCCAAAATGCTCAACACTTAACAATGGGAAACCGACAAATAAGGCCTTTTATTATGGTTTTCTTTGAATTGGTGATTCAATGCCATGCATCCTTTGATTGGTCCAATTCATTATCTTAGGGACTCACAATGCTTGATTAATAATATCCACGTATATTCTGTAATGTCCCAAAATGAGACGATTTGACCAAAAAGGGGTTTTCCCCAAATTCCACAAATTTTGAAAATTAGCAAACTCTAGCTGCTGCAATTGCACCCCCAAATTGAAAATTAACTCTAATTCACCTTGAAATAAATACCAAATAAATACCTTGTGAATTTGGCCACTAATGGCTCTTGCCACAACGAAGAAAGAGCTTGAAATGGATGTTTCAGCCATCCAAACCCTAGCGTCACATTTGCTGAATTGAAGTCCTTTCCCTCTCTAATCCCTGCTCAAGCTTTTAGTTCAAACCAATCGCCAAAACTCAAAAAATTACTGCAATAATTAGCTCAGAACGAAACCCTTGCAAATCTGCCCTCAACAAATATTATTTCATGAGCAGCGGAAAATTTCAAAAATTCATAACTCTCAATATTTGGAATTATGATGCAAACAAGAGTTCAAACTGATCATAAAAATAATGACTATCAAATAAAAATAATTTCGGAATTTTCTTTCCATGGGAAGGTCCCATGGGAAGGTCATCAAAAATTGCTCCGAAATTCTGAAAACCCTAGTTTCTTGTCAAAAATAATTAAATAATAATCTGAAAATTATTATTTAATTTTCTATCAATTTAGGGCTTCAAATCTTCTAAAAAAACCTACACTAATGTGCAGAAAATTAGCAATTAATTTCAGAATATTAATTTGCATAAATAGACCCTAAAGGGGCAATCAAGCCTCTTAAAATAGTTCGCTTCACTTGCAAAAATCGTGCAAATATTAATATGAAATAATATGCAAGAAAAGAGCCTTAAAAACTTCATCAAACCCTCACAAGAGCTCTTCAATGCAAATTGCCCCAGTCTAGGACAAGTAACAAGATCTCATTAGCAAAGGTGGCGTCAAAAGACACTTTTTGTAGATTGATCAACACCAAAAACTGCAAACACCTATTGGGCATGCATTCCAATAGTTTCTTCAAGCATGAAGAACAATTATCAAATTCAACATATCTTCAATTGTGATTTTCACCTTGTATTTGTACCTTCCAAAGGGGGGGCGAACAATCTTGGAGGTAAAATACCTTATAAGCCTCACTTGTCTTCTTTAGAATATCTTTTCCTTTCCTTTGCTTTAGCTCCCATGCCGACATTCCTTTTAAATTCACTTTAGGTCTTTTTTTGAATTAATTAAATAACGTGCCTTAATAAATTAGTAATTAAAATTACTTTTTGGCAAATTAAATAATTTGGTCTTTAAATAATTAATTAAATGGCTCTAATAATTAAAGTGATAAAAATCACTTTCCAAGCAATTTATTAATTATAAAGCTCCTTAAAATAATCATTAAAATTACCTTAATTTTTCAAACGGTTAAAACCACTTTTCTGGTGATTCGAATAATTATCCATGATAATTCTATTTAAATAATTAATTAATTACCTTATATTTTTGAATGAGTAAAATCACTATTCGGGCAATTTTATTAATTATTAAAATTATATGGAAAGGGGACATCACATATTCCCAAGTACACGTGCATTATCGTTTAGTCTAAACTCAAGATCGGACAACCACTGTCCATCTAGAGATCCACAACTAGGATGACATTTACAATGGTGAACTGATGACCGTCAAAGTCTGACCTTGGTTAATTGTCCTCATCATTCAACGATCATTGCTATCCATTAGCTAGATCAATAGTTTACGTTGTTTTGCTGATTTATATTATGCCTAAATGTTTAATCAATGAATTGCCGAAGAAGGTCCATATATGTAGACCATCATCAAATCATAATATCCTATGGTCATCCTTAAATCCGGAGGGAGGTTCACAAGGTGCTTGATGCTTGAGACTTACATTGGCGAACTGGCAAATGAAGGCCCTACCTTTGAAAAGTCCAAATCACTTCATATCACATTATTGTATTCTTGTCAATGGTCAACATTCATTCATTCTTGTATCTACAACGCACATCGTTCGGATGACTCACAAAGAATTCAATCATTACATATCTTATTCTAACAAAAAGTACTTAGGATCTTATCAAACGAAGCTCATTGAACTATTGATTAAAAAATTCCCAAACTATACAATGACGAACCATTTGAAGAATGGTAAAAGGACTACATGATCATCCATTTAGAAATAAATCTATGATCGATGTTGAATTGTGGATTACAAACTTGCTCAATACTTGTAATGATGAATTGGCGAACATGTTAAAATGTGACTTAAGCATAAATGCATTTATTCCAAAGGTAAACTATGGACCAAGGCATAAATATAGGAAAATGACAATATAGACTAATGTAAGGGGATAACACGGTACTTAGGCGAACGTTTAACATTATATCCTCATGAATACATTTTTAGACCAGGCTTGACACCCCTAGGCAAATTGGATATATATTAAAATGACAATTCCCCGAAGAGGACCAAGGCATATTGAAATAACCTAAGGTCGCCTCCCCTAGGTTTTTGCGTGTATGCTTCTTTTTCAGAATGAAATTGTATGAACCAAGGGTATTCAAATGTGTGCAAAGCCTTCTACTCTATTTGTGTGAACACAATTGACCTTTCTGGTATAAAAGAACAAATGCCCCCTTGCCTAAGTACAAAACTGTCTTTTTTCATATTACAAGGGGCCTTAGACCTAAGTAATGCATAATAAAAATACTAGAACATTGATGCATGGGCTACATTTAGAATTTATCCTTGGGGACTTTCTTAGTGTGAACAAACTTCTTTAGTGGTTTTCCTAAGACTCCAAGCTGCCACAATTGCATCTTTGTTGTTGTTTGCTGCTTTTCCAAGATGGATGTTATCATTCCCAGTATGAAATCCATCAATGCACCCAAGGCTGCAAACTTGTTTACTAGACATATAAGGAGCAACTGTGGGCTGCTACCCACCACCAGCAGTTTTTGTGACTCAATATTTTTAGTCATTTTTGGTGGTCATTGTTGAAGATTTTTTTTGATGGAGGTTAAATCTGGCATCAAAGTAGGGTTATGAGCAAGCTTATTGCTTCTCGGATGGGGAACTTCGTGCTAAACTGCAGTTAACCACAACACACATTGTGGCATCCCTCTAGCCACATTAACATGGCGGATGCATTAACACAACATCCGGGCATAGGGGTATCCATTGAGCAGGGGCAAGATTCGAACCTGGGTCTTCCCCATGTGATCGAATGGATAAGGTCATTGTGGAAATTGCTCGGCTGTGAGTTATGTTTTTCCACTTCCATCCACAAACTGATTGTTGTACGAAGGTTGTTAACCATATCTTAGTTCATGCTCTTTACATTTATAACTAAGAAAATAAGCATAGGGATAATTATCTACATGTTTTACAACATAGCTACAGCCTATAACCTGTAATACCTATGAAGACACCCATGATTGTACATGCACTACTTGTATCCTCGAGTCTCCTATTGTCGTTCATGTGTATGACCCGTTTGGATTATGACTAGTACATATGTGATGACATGAGGTCTGTATGTGATTGGTATGCGCTGTCACTAAGGAATACCTTATCTGCATTGGACGCCGCACCCCTTTGTCTCCCCATTGCCCATTCATAGGACCAAGAGAGAGTATCTACGTCTCTTGCAGATGTATCTGACGTTTGCACTATAGCTTACGACCACACCTCTACTTTCTTAAGAAAGACAAGAAAGTTCTGTAGATTCTCTCTATGTTATGTGATGGGTCTAACAACTATTTTCCATTTTTTTATATGGAAAGAGTTTTTACAAAAGACACTATATGTCCATCACGGACAAACAATCAAACAAAAAGAAAACACTGTAGCAGCTGTCAAGAGAGCACCATCCAAAACAATCTACATTAAACTAAGTTCAGCCACAATAGAGCAATATAAGCACTATCACAATATTAAAAAGAGTAGCAAAATAACAAGTATCACCTAAAGCTCTAACACAACACAGGCCTCAAAGAGAACATTAAGTTATTTGGCAGCACCCTATTGATTGCTGCCACCATCATTCACAGGGCCTAGACTCACGTACTCAGGTCCCATACTCACATTATTAGGGCCCATATTCACGCTACCAGGCCCCATCACCCCTTGACTGGGTCCCCAACTGGTAGCTGGGAGTTCAGTAAGCCCAGGTTCTTCGGTTCAGGTCCAACTACACACTCCTCAGCACTGCTCATAGTCAATTGTTTTCTCACATGCCCCATTTTTAAATTCTATATTTGAGCAACCAAGCCTTCTTTTCTATTATGTACACCATTTTCAATGATATCCTGCAGCCTAACCAAAATACTAGTCAAATTGTCCTCAATAAATGTTTCCATCCATGGATCAAGAACACTTCCATATCCAACTTCAGGAACACGCTACCCAGCCATAGAGGACTGCGAAGAACAATTACGACCAACTGGTCCCTTTTCTTTTCCTTGTGCTGCCACCTCAATCAGAATACCATTATTAGATCCAAATAAGTCCTATACCTGTTTAAAGTGCTTCTATAGACATTCAAAGCATATTTAGAAGGTCCTCCTTTCTATATGCTACACCTTCTCCATTCTACCCAGATTTAGAGATTCCAACCAACGCTGGGTCCAGGAAATTAGCTTATTCAAAATGAGTGTCTTTCAATAGAGATTCTATATGCTGCACCTTCTTTTCCTTGTGCTGCCACCATATTTAGAAGGTCCTCCTTTCTATATGCTGCACCTTCTTCTCCATTCTAATTAGATTTAGAGATTTCAACCGATGCTGCGTCTAGGTAATTAGCTTGTTCATAATAAGTGTCCTTCAATAGATTCCACTCAGCTTCAGAAACCATCACCTTTGTTGTAGAGGGACGAAGAACTTGACTATGAGGGGAGGGACAATGCTGTGGAAACCCTCCTGAGTCAATAAGGAAGTTTGAAATAATTTTAATCATCCCAGTCCTCAAAAGCTTTTCCATCTCTATTTTAGGTACCATCAGCTACAAAAAAATCTGCACATGTACAATATGCAGTATGACTTCACTTGAGAAGCTAGTAAGTACCCTGCCCTTATGTTGAAACACCTCTAGATTCCTTTGTTTCTAAATAAACCACATAATTTCAGTAGAGAAGACCAGCGGCAACTTATTAAAGAACACGTGAAGTTTATTTTTAGTATAAATATAACCAAATGCAATGTTTATCCATGTAATTTCTTGTGCAGACAACTTTGCATCAAGCTTATTCATGTAAGGTATGTGCAGTTTGATGCAAATTATGTGAAGCTTGAGCCACAGAGGACTACAAAGAACAATTACAACCAACTGTTCCCTTTTCTTTTCCTTGTGCTGCCACCTCATTCAGAATACCATTATTAGATCCCAATAAGTCCCATACTTGTTCAAAGTGCTTATAAAGACATTTGAAGCATATTTAGAAGGTCCTCCTTTCTATATGGTGCACCTTCTTCTCCATTCTACATAGATTTAAAGATTCCACCCCTTGCTGGGTCCAGGTAATTAGCTTGTTCAAAATAAGTGTCTTTCCATAGATTCCACTCAGCTTTAGAACCATCACCTTTGTTGTAGAGGGATGAAGACCTTGCTAATGAGGGGAGGGACAATGCTGAGGAAACCCTCCTGAGTCAATATGGAAGTTTGAAATAATCTTCATCATCCCAATCCTCAAAAACTTTTCCATCTCTATTTGAGGTGACATCAGCTACACAAAAATCTGCACATGTACAATATGCAGTATGACTTCACTTGAGAAGCTAGTAAGTACCCTGACCTTATATTGAAACACCTCTAGATTCTTTTGTTTCCAAATAAATCACATAATTTCGGTAGAGAAGACCAGCGACAGCTTATTAAAGAACATGTGAAGTTTATTTTTAGTATAAATATAACCAAATGCAGTGTTTATCCATGTAATTTCTTGTGCAGACAACTTTGCATCAAGCTTATCCATGTAAGGTATGTGCAGTTTGATGCAAATTATGTGAAGCTTGAGCCACAGAGGACTATGAAGAACAATTACAACCAACCGTTCCTTTTTCTTTTCCTTGTGCTACCACCTCATTCAGAATACCATTATTAGATCCCAATAAGTCCCATACTTGTTCAAAGTGCTTATAAAGACATTTTAAGCATATTTAGAAGGTCCTCCTTTCTATATGGTGCACCTTCTTCTCCATTCTATATAGATTTAAAGATTCCACCCATTGCTGGGTCCAAGTAATTAGCTTGTTCAAAATAAGTGTCTTTCCATAGATTCCACTCAGCTTCAGAAACCATCACCTTTGTTGTAGAGGGATGAAGACCTTGATAATGAGGGGAGGGACAATGCTGAGGAAACCCTCTTGAGTCAATATGGAAGTTTGAAATAATCTTCATCATCCCAATCCTCAAAAACTTTTCCATCTCTATTTGAGGTAACATCGGCTACAAAAAAATCTGCACATTTACAATAAGCAGTATGACTTCACTTGAGAAGCTAGGAAGTACCCTGCCCTTATGTTGAAACACCTCTAGATTCCTTTGTTTCCAAATAAACCACATAATTGCAGTAGAGAAGACCAGCGACAGCTTATTAAAGAACACGTGAAGTTTATTTTTAGAATATATACACCCACATATGCAAGGATCACAAAAGGACCACTTATTAGCCAAGCCAAGGTAAATCTTTTGGGAGAACGAGAGTTGAACATAGAGATCCTTAGTAGTGATTTCTCCTAATGGAGGACCTTTCACTCATTTAATAGTATCCCAGAACACCACATCATCTTCCATGATCAACCCAACAGAGGAGCTCTTAATTGCCATAGATATCATTGTGCAAGTTCTAAGATGGGTGAATGAAATATTGTATTTTATTCTCAATTCTGCCCAAGAGAGCCAACAACTATAGGAGTGGATATTTTAAAAATTTCTAATCCCCTTAGAGAACCAAAAGAAGGCAAAACAACCTCTTTTCAAGGCAAGAAGAGTGTTATTGTGTTTCAAATTCCACCAGATAGACCTATAGCACTGACACTTTGAGCCAAACCCACTAAACAAAGGTTGTACAATCATTAGATGCTTCATTATCTCCCATGCCGTCCAAAAAGATTGGAAGATGGGATATCTCACAACTCTAATTGAGAAGGAACCCAACAATAGATAAAAAATAATCAGTCCCTTCCATTGAGGTTTATGTTTTGGGGGTACCGCTAAGATATTGTTTCGAACACACCTTCCAAGGCTCATTACCACTTAGAGCACTAATAATCCACTTGACAACAAGACATATCCCTTGAGTTTTCACATTTTTAATGCCAAGTTCACTCTATACATTGGGTTTGCAACATACATCCCAAGCAACTTCATGTCTTTTCCCGTTACCCCTTAGCATCAGACCAACTATTGTCCCTTACCATTTTATGCAATTTGTCAAACTGGTAATTACTAAACATCCAACAAGAAGAAAAGTAAATACTGAATGCAGAGAGAACTCTCTGGCACACCTAAATTTTGCTAGGACGAGACAATAGATGTCCATGCCACTTAGAATTTTTTTGGTTAATCTTCACAAAGAACCATTCCCACATCTCTTTTAAGGTGGGGAAGAGGGCTAAAGGAATTCCTAAGTATCTAACCAACCTAGTAGGGCCTTGCCAAGACCATACAAGACTGTTAAGCCATCTAGGGGGAGAGTCATCCCATCCAATTACAATTGATTTATGTAGCGCTACTTTAAATTCAGAAGCAAAACAATAGATATTCAATCTGAGAGCAACCTATTGGAAATTTCTTTGTTCAAGGACGAAACAACATGGTAACATTGGCAAATAGCACATCAATAAGCTCCTCCATGAATGAGAGAGTAATCCAATAGATGCACCCTTCAGCTGGAAATGTAAAGCTTCAACAACTATTACAAATAGTGTAGGGGCCAGTGGACATCATTGCCTAATAGATCTTTGAAATTCAAGAGGCTCAGTTAGCTTCCCTTTAACTTCAATCACTGTTGAGGCATCTCGGAAAAGAACATTGACCATTCTGCAAAATCTATCCTGGAAGCCAAAAGCTTTCATAACCATTTCAATAAATGACTGTTTAATTTTATCATATGCTAAATTCCAATAGGGTCATACAAACATGCTGCTTAGTAGCTTTTGCCTAGTACGTACCCTTCCAACTGGTTATGAGGTTATCTAAGATATATATTCCAACAAACCTTGTTTGTGTAGCTGAAATAAGTTTTTGGAGTAATTCTTCTAGCAATCACTTTAGCAATACTTTTATAGGAAACATTTGACAGAGTAGTAGGCCTCTAGTTCTTAACCTGAGTGGACTTACCTTCCTTTCGAATTAATTTAATGACTCCTTAGTTAATTCCTGTAACTAGCGAACCGATCTGAATAGCCTCCTTATAAATCTTCAAGCTCTCCATAGCAATCCATCCTTATAGCCTTGCAGAATTCTGGTGGGAACCCATCAATGTGAGGCGCATTATCATCTTTAGACTTTTATTGACTCAATAGTAAAGATAACTTCATCAAGTGAGAGCTCACTGTCAAGGGAAGCAGCGTCTTCTGCAAAATAATTTTAGAACACAGTTTCCTACCTTGTTCTATTTGATTGCTATAACCATCCAAGGTAAACAACTTAGAATAAAAGGAGGAGGCCGTTTTAATCTCACTAATGTCTTCAGAAATCACTTCCCCAACATCAATAGCTTTAATTCTTTCTCCGACTTGTTTGGCTTCAAGGATCCTAAAAAAGTATTGTCTTTGTATCTATATAGTGTCCCTTTTAGGGTAGAACTAGAACAAATAGGGTTTCCCAACAAACCCTAGCATAAACACATGCAATTTTGATCTTTTGATTCAAAACCTAGGCAAATAAAAATTTAGAATTCTGAATATACGAATTTAGGTCACAAATACAATATTTTATTCACCACAATACTTGCCAAAAATAATAAATATTACATCCGGAAATAAGACCTTCGAATATGAATTTTTCTATCAATAAATATTGGGAAAAATATCAGCTTGGTGAAGGTATGAACAAATATCAAATTAGGCCTCAAAACAGCCTTAAAAAACACCTTGAAACCCTCGAAGGGGTTTTGCTACTCCAAAAAGACAGATGCTCCAAAAAGAACCTCCTTTCCCTTTTTATATCCTCTCTAAAAAGCTCATGACCAAAAAGTATCCTTAAGTCAAAAATAGAAAGGAGTTGCGGACATATTCACTTTGGGCAACTAAGGCATATTATCAATTTTATTTGAAGTATTTAAAAACATAGTCACCAAATCCAGCTGGATCCAATTTTTTTGCCCTGTCCGGATAAGTTTGTCCGGGTCGTCCTTTTTTTTTCAATTTTTTTTATTTTAAAAGTTTTTTGTGGAAAAAAATGCTAAACAACCATAAACATTATATAATATTAACATTTTATATTACTTCAGTAATGTTTTTCATTGTATTTGTCAGTTTTGCATATTTATAAAACTATCCGCACATATATATGTATATATTCTAGATCGGATTTTTCTGAACTTTTTCAAAGATTCTGGATTTTCGGATTTTTTTGCCCTCTTGAACTGATCCGAATTTTCGAACTTGGTAACTATGTTTAAAAATACTTTTTATTTTAAATAATAATATTATTTTATTTTTTAAAAAGGGGACATTACAATCCTCCCCTCCTGAAAATTGCTTGTCTTCAAGCAATGTTGTTTCCCACTCCCTGAATCCCAAATCCATCTTTGGGATTTGTAATCTTAAACACTTGCTTCATGGCTATAGCCTTGTGCTCCAATGATTCCCTTAATGCTATTATGGGATGTACAATGG
The DNA here is from genome assembly GCA_037957365.1 of Torreya grandis. Taxonomy (NCBI): domain Eukaryota; kingdom Viridiplantae; phylum Streptophyta; class Pinopsida; order Cupressales; family Taxaceae; genus Torreya; species Torreya grandis. The sequence continues at coordinate 4,025,876 of JARHVA010000898.1, forward strand.
TTGTAACAGTCATAAATTATTCAAATTTCTCTCCAAACAGTGATATGTCGGTTGGAAATTGGTACTTGAGGACCCCATATTGTGAACCCTACCACACACAACATCAAGCAAAGAGTTCTTCATATCATGGCTGTTACACTGTGTTTTTCTATTTGCGATTTGATTTGCAAGGGTTGGAAATGATCTTTTAACAGCTGTACATGCCTCAATATTGACCAAAGGTTGGCAATTCTTCCACCAAGTAACTAGAAGCTCTTTTATAACTGTCATGGCAGCCAGGAAAAGTACAACAGTTGTCATTTCAAAAATCTTTTACAAATTTACTTAACGTGTTAGAAGCAAATGCATCCTTGGCTTGATTCATTATGATAGGCAATTTCCAATCTCTATGAAAGCGTAGAAACATAACAAAAAGTAGTCATTCTGAAAAGGATATCAACACCTATATTCTTTTCCTTTTTATAATAAAATCACAATTTTGGATTGCCCTTACCCCGTTATGTGGCTCACTATGTAGATCCAAGGGAGATTTCAATTCCTTGTAATCTATACCCTTGTAAGCTTCTTACACTGCCTCCTCATGCATGCCTTGAACACTAATGACTTGGCCCAAGTGTGTGGCATCAAACTCCCATGTAGAAATCTTGGCATGTCTATTAATTTTGGGCCGAGTATCATGATATGACTGCTGTTTTGAAACTTCAGATCTGAAACTTATCAAATGATGAGATGCCCCTTGAGATCTCCTTATGGTGCTCATAACTTCTTCAATAGGAATGATGTATCCCACATCATTCGCCAACTCGTGATGGCATTTTTCACCCAATAGCAAACTCATAAATGCAAACTTAAACACCATGTATAGCTTATTAGGTTTAGCTTAAGGAGTGATCAATTCACCATTCAAAAATAAATGTAACTGAGTAATGTTTTATTACTCATGGTAGTTTAGATGATTAAATAAGTTTGTTTATTTGAACTTTCTATAGTTCGTTTGTACTATGCTTATTATATCTCCGAGGTTGCATAGCTTTTGCATTGGGATAAGATAATGCCTACCCTATTATATAGGGAATATTTTTGGCATTAATGTTTGTATAAATTCATGATTGTAAACATTTTCGTAGGGTATGGAATATAATAATATTATTTCTCCATAATAACTGGTATCAGAGTTGGATGTTCTGAACTTGTGAAGAATTCGAGAGAAGCCTGTGTACTCCATGGATGTTTAAATCAACTTGCAAAAGGTGCAATATATTTTTTCAGAGCTAGACTGTTAAAATAATTTTAGTGCACTAGAAGATTTTTTTAAAACCTATTTTTTTGCACCTTTCCGTACGATTTTCTTTAGTATGAGCCGTACACAAGTCATAGGAAGGTGATTTCAATTGAAGGTGGTAAATTATTCTGTACTTCATGTGCCAAAATCAACAACTCTCATTTGGACCAAGCTGTACAACCTTTTGGAGGCAAAACCGTCCCCTGGTCCCTTGCTGTCTGAAAGCCTACAAGCTGCAACTAAACGGTTTTTCTTCATATCTCGTCATAGAAGCATCATTTGGACCTGAATTTTTTTTGCAAACCTCTGTCACTCCCCTTAAGACATTTTGTAATCAGGTCGTACAATTGTGCTTCAGGGCATACCATCCTTTGGACACCTGCAATCTATCTTTCGCCAATCTCTACAGCTGGAGGGTTTTCTACTGCTATGAGCCATACATTCAACATTTTTGGAATCTGATTTTTGAAGAGTGATCCTTGCTCAGTGCTGCATCATCCCAAGCTTAGAATTACCCCTGTGCACATGGTCGTACAACATTTTGGGATCCTCAAAGGTGATTGAGCAGTTTACAGTAGCAGATTAACCAGCACGTCGGTTTTTCTCCATTATAGGCCGTACAAAAGTGATTTCTTAGATCTGAGGACTGTCTGAGATTCCTTGCTTTGTCAACTTCCACCTCAAAGCCTGACATATAGTTGTGCAAAGTGCTCATACATTTGTTTTGGCACTACAAAGTTGGCCTATCATTTAGGTTGCCATGTGGAGCAAAGGGAGATTAACGTGGAGTAAAGAAAGTTGAATGACTTGTTAACCAAGGAGATCCAAGGTGAATTTCACTTCATAAGGCGTGTTTTGAAAATCCATTTAGCCTTTTGTTTCCCCAAATTAAAGTGAAATTAGTTGGCAAAATATCTCAAAACCACCTATAATTCAATTGGCAAGTTATCCTTTTATCAAAATTTTCATTTACAAAAGGTGCAAAGGTCAAATCCTTCCAAATAGAACGTTTAGTGGAACCCCCAAACTTAGCTATTTAGCAACAAAAATCATTTTTAAGGGGGAATTTAAAAACAAAAGGCCCAAAAACAAAAATTGTGTATATTTATTTCTTTCATAGCATTTTAAAAATCTTTTCCATATTGTATTACATATTGCAAGACGTAAATTTCATGATTCTAAAAAATGACACAAAATCACTAGTTTTTTAAACTCAATGCAACATTCGGTAAAAGCTATGCCTCTGACTCACGTTTACGGGTAAAGCTATCGTGCTTGAGTTATTATATACATAGCCTAATATAGCTGCAACAACGATATTTGGGCATCGATTCTATAAATCATCGGGGAGAAATAAGGCACATGCACTCATAGCCTTCCTTTCATTTACCCGTTCATTACAATCGAAAGGTATAAATTCTGAAGGTGGAATTTCCAAGTATATAGCGAAGTTACGTACGCGTATGCAAAATTCCATCTAAGTAGGTGCTAATGATTGGACGAACCCCTTTCAATACTGTCTTGGTACCACGTACCAGATTCTTTCACATATGTTAACGCCTCTTTCACGTATGTTAACGCCTCTTTCACGTATCGACAATTATATAGAAAGGGCGAGTTTCTTTCACGTACCAACGGGTATATAGGAAGGGCGCGTATATAGAAAGGTCTTGTATATTAGTTTGATGGTATATAGAAAGGGAGATCTTGATACTTGGAGTGATAAGAAACCAATCCATCACCCGCAGTCTTAATCATGGTTGCACAAGCACCAAAATTTTTTTTGCCAGATTCTCAGTTACTCAAAGGTGACAACTACTTTGCTTGGAAGACAAAGATCAGAACTCAATCGGAATTTGAAGAAATTTGTCTTGTTGTAGATGGCTTCTACATTCGACATTTAACAGATGTTGACTAACAACGTAAACATGACAAAGCCAATCAGAAGGCGAAATTGATCACAATGTTCAGGGTTTCAAATGAAGTGCAACCACACATCCATGAAGCCAAAACTGCCAAGGAAGCTTGGGACAAGCTACAAAAAATATATGAGGCCAAAAATGAGAGCACTATTTTACACCTACAGAGTCAACTTCACTCTCTAAAATTGAGATCAGGTGAAAAGGTTGAGGCCTTTCTTAGACGTGTTGCAACACTAAGGGTATCACTACAATCCTTGGGTGAGACAGTTTTAGATGACGATTTGTACCCATTGTCTTGAGAGCTCTACCACCCTCATTAGGATTTTTGTGATCACTTTGACTGTCATAGAACAAAAATCAAGTTTTGAAAAACTGGTGAACATGTTACAACGAGAAGAGTCTTTCAGTACTCAAGAAGGAGAAGAACATGTTCTTGCTTCACAGAAAGGCAAGAAACCCATCAAGTCCTCAAAGCCATCGTCAAAACAGAGTCCTCAACATAATCCACAAGGGGGTAAATAAAAAAAACAATGTCTCATTTGTGGTCCTAAGGGACATGAACTCAAGGATTGTTGGTATAATACTTTCCAGAAGGGATCTTCTAGTGCCCAGAAGCCCACTACCCAACAATCGTCTCCATCATCTCAAAGCAAACCGCATGGACAAAAAAGGCAACTTCGCAGAAGAAATCAAAGCAACAAGGAAACATTGATGAACAGGAAGACAATGATGAAGACTTCTTGTATTCTATCGAATTCCATAAAGAATCCACATCACAAAGTCACATCTGGGATGTTGATTTGGGTGCAACCCCACACATGACAGGCATAAAATATCCATTTTTCACTTTGGACACACCCAACAAAAATCAAGTTTCTTTGGGTGATGATGCCTCATACAGTGTGCAAGGCATTGGCAACATTGCCTTACCCCTAGGCACACAAAACCACAAAATCATATATGTTCTCTACATGTCTGGTTTAGCCAAAAATTTGTTATCAGTCAGTCAACTCTTAGACCACAATTTGAAGTTTGACTTTGACTGTAAAGGTGGAAAGAAAATGTGTTTGATCAGAGATAAATCCAAAAATTCAAAACTTGTTGCATGAGCATCCAATGTGAATCATATGTTTCAGCATGATTTCATTCAAAAAAATAATCAGGGACTTATGGCAAACGACATAGACTCGGCACAATTGTGACACAAGATTTGGCCAAATCAGTTTTCGATATCTCAACACACTCCATCGCTACAACATGGTAAGAGGATTGTCACCTCTTAAAAAGGGTACAATTTTTTTTTAAGATCGCTGAGCAAGCAAATAACACAGAGCTCCATTTCAGAAAAGTATATATCGGTCCCATGAAAAACTTGATCTGGTGCATACCAATTTGTATAGACCGGTGACACCTAGTCATGTTGGGTTTAAGTACTTCATGCTCTTTGTTGATGATTATTCCAGAAAAATGCGGGTCTACTGTGTAAAAACAAAGAGTCAAACCTTTGAAATTTTCATGAAATTCAAATGGCTATTGAAATAGAATCTGGGCAAAAAATAAAGACCCTCTGCTCAGATCGTGGGGGGGAATTCACCAATAATGAGTTTAAATAGTTTTTGCAAGAAAACGACATTCGCTGTCAAATGGCACCTCTGCATACACCACAACAAAATTCAGTTGTTAAACAGAGGAATTGTACTATTGTGGAAATGGTGCGATGGATGATACACGATTCAGGGTTGACAAAGGCATTTTGGGCAGAAGCAGTCAAAATCGCTGTATATTTACTCAATAGGGTTCCCACTGTAGCTCTTGGTGGAATAACTCCACATGAAGCCTGGTTAGGTAAAAAGCCATCTATAACACATCTTTGAGTTTTTGGATGCCAAACAAGCATGCACATTCCCAAAGTGGAACTAACTAAACTTGATATGAAAGCAAAAAAGTATGTGTTCTTCGGGTACAATGAAGAATCTCTTGCCTATAGACTCATGGATCCAAAAACCAAACAAGTCTACACTAACGGGGATGTTGAGTTCTTTGAGAAGAAAGAAGTAGAAGCTCCTACAAGCTCATCTAGTAAACCAATCAGTCCCATAGAAAATGCAGAAGATGGCAATCCACCAGAAGATGACAATGATGATGGGAATAATGGTGTATCTCCACCACCCACAAGAACTATTCAAAGTATTCCTAAATGGTATACAAGTACACTAAGAGATGCTAAATTGAATTGTGTTTTAGATACATCCACCACTGGACCAAGGACTCACAATATGGCTCGAGGAGAAGTCAATTTGGCTGTAATGAGTACAATTATTGAATTTGTTGAGCCCTCTTCAGTGCAGGAAGCCCTACAATCAAAACCTTGGAAAGATGCCATGAATGCAGAGTATAATTCACTAATGAAGAACAAAACATGGCAGCTTGTAGACCTTCCACTAGGGAAGAAGCCAATTGGATGCAAATGGATTTTTAAGACAAAATACAAAGTAGATGGCAGTCTTGACAAGCACAAGGCAAGGCTGGTTGTAAAGGGATATGCTCAGAAAGAAGATATTGACTACGAGGAGACATTTGCTCCCGAAACAAAGATCAAAACTATCAGGATGATTTTTGCTCTAGCCGCATAGTTTGGCTGGACAGTCCATCAAATGGACGTGAAAAGTGTCTTCCTTAATGGAGACTTACAGGAAGAAGTCTACATGACTCAACCAGAAGGTTTTGTCAAACCAGGAAAATAAGATAAAGTTTGTAGACTTGTCAAATCACTGTATGGTCTTAAATAGGCTCCTAGGGCATGGTACATTAAAATTGATGAGCATCTCTTAAAACATGGATTCAAAAGAAGTCCATATGATCGAAATATCTACGTCAAACAACAAGGGGGGAGATGGTTATCGTGGTTGTATATGTTGATGATCAAGTCATCACTGACAGTTCAATGAAGATGATTGAGTCAACAAAGAGATCTAAATCGATCATTTGACATGATAGATCTCGGGCTTCTGCATTATTGCCTTGGTTTAAAAGTTTGGCAAAGAGAAAATGACATATTTATAGCTTAGCTCAAATATGCCAAGGCAATGCTAGAGAAGTTTCACATGATGGATATCAAACCAATTGCCACACCTATGGAGACAAAACTTCAGCTGTCTCGAGCAGATCCATCACCACAGGTAATTGCAACTCTATATCAATTTTTGATAGGGAGTCTCATTTACCTGACTTATACTAGGTCAGACATCAGCAATGTTGTCAATTATCTATCTCGGTTCATGCAAGAGCCCAAAGTCTCATTGGAAAGCAACATAGCGGGTATTAAGATACATCAGAGGAACCATGGATTTTGGCCTAGAGTACAAGAAGAATGATAGTTTCTTCTTAACAAAATATTTAGATTCAGATCATGCAGGGAACATTGATGACATGAAATCTGCATTTATATTCTTTTTGGGATCTAGACCAATATCATGGGGGAGCAAGAAACAAACTTGTGTTTCGATATCCTCCACATAATCAAAATATCATGCTGCATGAGGAGCTATCTATGAAGCGATTTGGCCCAGACGTATAATTGAAGGATTTGAGATACCTCAGAATCCACCAACAATTCTTCATGTAGACAATGAAGGAATAGTAAAGCTTGTTCGCAATCCGGTATTTCATGAACGCACCAAACACATTGAGGTGCAAGTTCATTTCATTTGCGAACGTGTTCAGAACAACATCCAACTCTAGTATTGCTCGACAGATCAACAACGTGCAGATGTTTTCACTAAAGCACTTGCATGGAAAAAATTCGAGGCATTTAAAGAATCTCTCTCTTGTTCAATTGAGACAATGTTGAATTAAGGGGGGGGGGAATATTAGGTTTAGCCTAAGGGGTGATTAATTCACTATTTAAAAATAAATGTAATTGAGTAATGTTTTATTAATCATTTAATAATTCTAACTACCATAAGTTTGTTTATTTAAACTTTCTATAGTTCGTTTGTAATATGCTTATTATATCTCTGAGGTTGCATAGCTTTTGCATTGGGATAAGATAATGCCTACCCTATTATATAGGGAATATATTTGGCATTAATATTTGTATAATTCATGATTGTAAACATTTCCGTAGGGTATGAAATATAATAATATTATTTCTTCGTAATACAGCTAACCCAAAATAAAATACTCAAAAGAGTTACCTTGCTGTAATGGCCTCTTTGGCTGCCCAAAAATTGCGTTTGAGGCTGCCTGAAAGGTGCTCTAGGTTGCCCATTTGCTGCTGTCCTTGGCTGTCCACTTATCATCAATGCCTTCAATTTTTTCTGTTTCATCTTAGATTCAATCATTGGAGCGACTCTAGTTTTATGCAAAATGAAACCATTTGCAAGCACCAACTTGTCAATCTTCACCATTTCATCTAAGATGTGGGCAACAATTGGATCCTCAATCTTTTGCAAGGACAAAGGAGTTGTACTATGGCTGTTTGTGACAAATGGCAGCAGTACAGGATTGAAAATTCTGGGACTCAGCGAAACAAAATTGGTGCAGCAGCTGCAATACTGAAAATACTTTACAAAAAGTTTTAATGTTAGTGAAATAGGAGCTGGAAACAACCAAACAATGATTGGAAATACTTTATTAGCAGCAACAAACTGAAGTTCATGCAATGAGAGCATTTGTATGGCTGCAAATGTTGTCATGTGACAGTGGAAAATGGTGATGATTTTGGCCTTCAAGCTGAAGGTTTGGAGCATGGCTGTCCCCATCATGTACTCCTTTTCCCTGGGAGGTAGAAGATCATCACTCATGATTGCTCTTATTTTCTTTCAAAACAACCTTAAGGGTGTTGGAACTTTTGTCCATGATTTTCTCAACAAGTGGCTTCTTTCATGCATCAAAAATTGCATCATACTTGCCAATCTACAGCTGTTCAAGGAGAGTACTATTATTCCAAAATGTGAATTTAGAAATAACAACATACCATGGCTGTAGCATTGTATCATCTCAATCAATCTTGGGGTTGTGGTGTCTGGGAATCATCTTGTACGGGCAGCCAAAGCCTCACTGATGTCTATGGATGGAGTGTGCATCTTTCTGGTGACAAAACTTCCTTCTATAACTGCAAAAGGTATAGGGACTAAGGCTGGAAATGTTGAATAGTAGTCCAAAAGTTTGTGACAACATTCTTTAAGAACCGTGGATCATAGTTCTTATTGCCCACATTCATAGCTATCATGCTATGTTGATCTATAACATCTTGAACAACAAGGTAATATATATTTTGCTTACCCTTAGTGGCTGAGTTTGTGAACTTACTATTTGTCTTCAAGCAAAGACCTTTCTCAAGAGTATGCTTATCAATTAGATGCTGAAAATTCTTATGACATGACTGCTGTTCTGAAAACAAACTTGTAGGATTTACCTCATCATGTGCTGTCCATGGGACTAGCCTCCTATGAGAAGTCTCCTTTATTCTTTTTCCATTCTCTGAATGATGGCAAGGTTGGAATAGTTATTTGCTGTCCTGGAAATGCATCTCAAATGGTAATGGCTCGATCTTTGGAATGCACAGAAAATGGATAGGGGCTTCTTGGAAAAGATCATCTTTCCATTTGGTACCCTTCATCTTACCCTCATTGTTAGAATGATTCTCATGCTGATCAAAATATTGTTAGGACATAGTATGATGGTGATACAATAAATCCTTGTTACGAAGATAATCAAATTGTTTTACCTTCTCTTTAAATTCCTTTAGGTGTTGTCTTGCTTGAATGGCTATCAAATTTGCCTCTTTCGCTCTTCTTAGCCAATCATCACACCTTTGGGTCCTTATCACATCTTCTGTGCTTGCTTGCAAGGTAGTTGGTTTCTTTTCAGCCCTAGGATCCACTTTTGTTGATGATGGTGGATCATTAAATTTTGCCTCACACATGTAATTTATGCCTTTCTTTTTTGCTGAACTCTTAGGGCAATCCACCAATGGCGTTTCCTTTTTCAAGATCTCTTCCTTGACTTCCTCATTCCTTTGCTCCTTTGTAGGGTTTTGGAATTCAGACCTTGACTTTTTCATTTTCTTTTCTTCTACCTAAACATTTTGTAAATTCAAATCCATACCTTTCCCTTTGGAGGGCTCTTCATTTTCAATTTGCATGGTGGATTCCTCTATGGGCGGCTTGATCTTTTGTGGTGATGAAGTATTCATCACTTCTGCTAGTCTTTTTTCTCCTTCTAAGGAAGGCTCTAGAGGTCTAGGGCTTAACCCTACAAACTTCATCCATGTCTTGGGACCCATTGCCCTTAGTTCTCTCTGAAATTCTTGCATAGCTTGCAACATCTCTTCCATGGCTTCCAGTGTTGCCTTCACCTTTCTATCACTGCCCTGCATGGAAAAGAGTCTGCACAATTTGCTACCCACAACTGGCCAGAAAATGGCTTTGATACCACTATAGTGTCTTTTTTAGGTAGAATTAGAATAGATAGGGTTTTCCAACAAACCCTAGTATAAACACATGCAATTCTGATCTTTTGATTCAAACCCTAGGCAAATAAAAATTTAAAATTCTGAATATACCAATTTAGGGCACAAATACAATATTTTAGTCACCATAATGCTTGCCAAAATAATAAATATTACAAAAGGAAATAGGACCTTTGAATCTGGATTTTTCAATCAGTAAATATCTAAAAAAATATTATAAAATACCAGCTTGGCGAAGGTATGAACAAATATCAAATTAGGCCTTAAAATAGCCACAAATAGCACTTTGAAGCCCTCCAAGGGGTTGGCTGCCCTAGGAGAGGGATCCAAAACAGTTCACTGACCTAGTAGAGGGCTCAAAACAAGGGTTGGCTACCCCAACCTGCTGCGCTGCCCATCAAGATGTCCAAATGCTGCACCCTACCTGGAATGGTGAATAGACACCACCAATTGCTCGTTTCTGCCCAATATGACCTTTGGATTGAAGCCACCAGCTTAAGGTTGAAGGTTTTTGTCTTCAACTTTAGATTACCATAGAAGGGTTTCATCTTCTAAGTTTGAAAGTCTAGCAAGCATGCTCAAAATCATTATTTTGATTGATAAAAATGACATGATGCTTCAAAAAGAACCTCCTTTCCCTTTTTATATCAATTCTCTTGAGAAAGCTCATGATCAAAAAGTACCCTTCTTAAGTCAAAAATAGAAATGAGTTGCTGACATATTCACTTTTGGAAACTAAGGCATACTATTACTTTTATTTAAAGTATTTAAAAATAATTTTTTTTTAAAGTAATAATATTATTTTATTTTTTGAAAAGGTACATTACAATCTCCAAACTTGAGCCAAGTAAGTCTAGCTATGATTTGAGCCCATTTACCTATATATTTTTGCAAAACTCTATGATGTTGCTTGATTTGAACTATATCCTGTAGTACCTTGGAGTCATTGGAGTCATTTTGCAAGCTTTCCTCAGTACTATTGAGTTGTTCTTGAATCTCCCTAGCAAATTTTATTCTTCTTTTGGCTTTGGTTTGCCCATAAGATCTCGTAACTTTTTTGCTTAGTTCCAAGCACTTGTTCCAAGTAGCGATTTCGGAGGATGAACTAGAGACAGCCTTAGCTATATTCCATGAGGGTCTAACACCCTCCAAGCATTCCTCACTTTGGAGGTGGGTTACGTTTAGCTTATATAGACCTTTCCACTCCTTTTGAGCAGCAAGAGTACTACGGGTGAATTGCAATTCTATGGGTTGGTGGTTGGAGTTAGTGAATGCAAATATTTTAACTAGATTACCATCATCAGGTGGTGGTAAGGTAAAAAAAGTCTCTATTAAGATAAAATTTATCAAGTCTAGAGTACACTCTTCTTCTCCCTTGCTGATTGTTACAACATGTAAACCAAATACCTTTATTGTTAGCTTTGTCTCTATACAAAGGGTCGGACAACTTATGCATTCTTTTTAATTTTGAGCTAAAGAAAAGTTAATTCCCCTTCCAACATAGAGGGACACCTTGTTTGTCCTCCCTTTCTTCAATCATGTTAATATTACCACCAATTGCCCAAGGGACATCAATCATATTGGAAGCCATCCAATTACAAAGCTCTTTTTTTCTCTCTCTAGTCATTTGAGCATAAACTGAGCACACCCCAAATTATTGCCCCTTGTGTTTCAACATAACCCAGATTGTTCTGTGGCAAGGAGAGGTCCCAGAGTCAATGATTGTGTCAACCCACTTTTGATATAACAAAATAGAGGATCCTCCTTTCCCTCTAGCGGGCTTAGTGGAGAATTGTACAACATTAGCCCACACAAACTTTAATGAAAACTCAAGGGCTACCCCAGTTTCTTTCACTTCATGAAGAAAAAAATCTAATTGATCCCTGGTGTGTTTAAACTATCTAACAATGGGTCTCCCATGAAGGGTTTCCAATCCTCTCACATCATAACTTATGACCTTCAAGGGTTTCCAACCCTCTCACATTCCAACTTATGACCATCATAAAAACCAAAGCAATTACTTTGGCTGTAATGACAATTTAGGACCCCCCTTAGTTTTATACAATCTATTAAATCAAGGTGACATCTTATCATCCTTACCTTTCCTCATGGAGTCATCCCCACTCAGTGGAGGGATAGCCTTCATTATTTTGGCCTTTGCACTTAACCAATTATCAAAATACGCTCTACATGGCAGAGCATTTTGATTGAGACAAACAAATAATATCACAACATTTTTTAACCTAACCTCTTACGACTGCCAATCAATTCTCATAGCCTCGTTAGGGCACAAATTAAGGATTTTTAGAAGAGCATGGGACTTACCAACTTGTTTTGAAACCTGCTTGGGCCTTTGGTGTGTTGAATTCATGGTGTGCAAACACAACTCCCTTTGAACACTTTGCTCCTTTCTTAATTCGTATAGCCTCACCGAAAGTCTTCTTCGCTTTATTTGGTTTTTCACTGTTTTAACTAGGGCCTTGATAATCATGATTTTTAATTGAGTCCTATGTATTTTTCCCATTAGTGCCCTTCCCATATTTTATTGCATCTGTCTTGTTGATGTTGTTCTTTGCACAAGTCAGCTCATTACCATCCTTCTTTGCCTCCATACAAAGTTAATTAAAAATCAAACCTCCTAAGCATTAATGTTGTGTACATTCTTGCAAATATTTGATCGTAGTATGGAAAATGACACGACAAAAGCATGGGAAAAAAAAACAAAAAACAAAAACAAAACAAAACAAAACAACAAAAACAACACTACCCTAACCAAATTCAAAAGGGACCACACAAATAAGAACCGACCACAAGAGCAAAATTAAGAACAAAACCAACATGACACAAAGGGGGCCAAGGGAATCAAGGGAAATCTTTCAACGGGAAAGCTTGAAGTAGCTCTAATGGAGGGTGACTCTTTGTCTCTCCATATACAGAGCTTCAAGCTTTCCCCCCTAAACAAATTCTTCCCAATCAAATCATTTTCCATGTTTTTCAAATATCGGGCTTTTCTTTTTAGATGCAACGAATTGATGTTCCCCCTTTCCCTTATGAATGCCATATAAATATCATCCAAAAACCATTTTATATATACTATGACTGATTGACTACTCTCATTATTACTTACTAGTGCTTGATCTATCGGTTATCATTATGAATTTAAACTATCTCATGGACCTATTAGGTTTGCATCAATCTCATTCGAGATTTTTACCTTGTTATTGTGCTTGTATGTCAATTGTTACCTTTCTCAACCTTGGGTCACTCCACTTGGGACCCTAGTTAGTGTGAGGTTGAGGAGCTACTAGTCATCTTTCCATTGGGTTATTGGCACCTCCTAACCTCTTAATGTCACATGCCTTTAGGATTCTAGGATACAAGTTATTGGTAGTGTACATCCCATTGGGACTATTTTTTAGGGGCTCTACTTGCAGGGTAATTTTCCTTTATTTCCATTATTGTTATCTTGCATTATTGGGGGTTTTGATAATTGATTGTGTCATGCATGTTAGATTGTGTTAGGGTTTCTATTTCTACATTGCTACATTTGAATGGTCATCCGAGAATTGGGAAATCAAAAAATTGCATTCTTTAACCCTACTTATTGCCTTTCAAAAAATTGAAAAAAAAGAACAATTAGATTATTTGTTAAATTAGAGGCTCTACTTTGCAGGGTAATTTTCCTTTATTTCCATCATTGCTATCTTGCATTATTGGGGGTTTTGATACTTCATTGTGCAATGCATGTTAGTTTGTATTAGGGTTTATATTTCTACATTGCATCCATTTGAATGGTCATCTAAGAAGCGGCAAATCTAAAAATTGCATTCTTTAACCCTACTCATTGCCTTTCAAAAAAGTGAAATAAAGAACAATTAGATTATTTGTTAAATTTGGGCTATTTCTATCTATGTTATATGGCAATTGTATGTTTTCATTTTCATTTATTTTGTATTGTATATTGCACTTGGTTAGGACCTTCAACTTTCCAAATCCTAGATTTGCATCCTATACATATTTTTCTGTTTATCCCTATGTTGATCCAATTATACTTAGGGCCCGTCTTTCACATGAGATTCCTGCTCCATGTTAATGATTGTTTGGACCTTTGCTTGCTTACTTTCCTTGTCTTCCTAGCTTAGTGCTTCTGTTTAGGTTTTTGTGATTACATAACCGAGCTATCTACATCTCAATGAGGCATTCCCATTTTGAAGTCGGTTATGGCTTCCATCCTCTGGAAACTTATGAGTTCCTAATCGCCCTTTCAGTCCTAGATGTCCCATAGAAGGGGTAGGATAAGGCCACTTGGCTTCAATCTTTTGATGCCTTATGAGATCCTAGTTGCCCATTTAGCCCTAGATATGTCCCATAGAAGGTGTAGGATTAGGCCACTTCCTTTGTGATGTGTGCAAAATTTACGCCAAAGTACTTGATATTCTCCAATCTAGGCTTAGTTCAAGGTTGTCCATGATTGATATTGAGCACCTCATTATTTTGAAGTTGGTGATCACACATGGCCTCATGTGGATAGCAAATTTTTCAGATGAAGAAACATCGTAAGGTTAAGCCTATCCTTTATGGGTCATAGTCCATCATCCAAGACATTGGTTTGAATGCCTTCCATTTGACCATCCAACTCAACTTGGCATCCATGGCTTGATTAGTCTCATTCAGTTCTAGTTTTTATGAGACTTCACATTTGAAACATGGGTTTCAATCACATACAGTGAGGCCACCATTTCTGACTTTAAATGTCCTCTGACTGAGGATACTGTTGATGCTTGTTAATTTTTAATCTAGCACCTACCAACAAAGCAAAACAATGGGAAATCTTACTATGTGGGACTTGTCAGTGGAATGACCTTTGGGATGAAAAGGCCGGTTCCTTATCTATCCCAATGCTAAAACTAATGATTTGTAGAGGAAAAGGAGTGAAAAAGAATTAAAATAATTTCTTGAAACAAAGGGGAGGTGATGCACCAAGATAGATAACTAGGTTTAATCTTCAATCAAAGTTTCAACACAAAGCATTCACAATTGTGTTTCTTAAAATCTAACACACAATGTAAATATAATGTAAAAGGTATGAATTCAACACCACAATGAATTGAACACCAGCAACTAATTGAAGACAAAGGGAAGAAAACCACCTCAATATCCCTTATTAGATGCTCGGATGGTTACACAGTTGCAAAATATCTTGAAAAAATATTTTTGACATGAAATTAACAACCTATGAAGGGCTAAGGCTACTACTGCACAATTCACAAAAAGATAAGAGTTTTGACTATAGGGAAAATTACCGATCCCTTGCTGAATTGAGTGTATTACATTTATAATAGAGGAGAGGGAGTGAGAGAGTGATTGTAGGGCCACCTTTGCATGCTTTGAAATTGCAATGTTTCTTATGCACTTCAACATCTGTGGATGAGAGTAAATGCCATTACTGAGCATCACTCATTTGTGGTTCTCCATCATGTCAACCCCTGGGTCAGTGCTGCGCATTCAATTCTCCACTCCAGTGATTGACTGACCTCTATTAATCACATTCTGGAATATCGAGGATTTACAACACTAAATTGATTGCAGTCATCAATGCCACTTTTTGTGTCTCACCCTTTGTTGTCTTTGGAGTAGTGTGGGCCGTTGGATCCAAAATTTCAATGGGTTGTGCAACTCTAATCCACCATGGAGAGTGGCAGACTCCAAAGATGCGTGATTGGTTGCTTCGGCATGGTGGGTCCTCTGTACACTCTTCTTCGTCCAATGGTGCTGTGTTTTAGACTGACACGTTGCTGATTGGACCTTTGGGTTTGCACCAGTGGTTAACCATATCCACCTGGGGGGTTTTTGTTTACAGAATTGCTTTCCAATGATGCAACTGTGGGTTCCACCTTTTTCTTCCATCTGATTGTGTTGTGTTTAGATTGATACCTTGATGAGTCATCTTCTTCAATGCGCAATTGGCTGGTTGAACCTGCTGTCTTCATCTGTCACGTTTGATCAAAGCAAGATTGACGGTTAGTGGTGTTTACAGCACAATCAGCAAGTGGTAGGTATTTAAAATTGTGCTATTGGTCCTTGCTTCGACACAATGGGTCCCAGCATGGGCCACTAACTTTGGTTAAGGTATTTAGTTCACCTTTTATTATTTTGGCCTGTGCTCCATAAACCGACTAAGACAGAAAACACCTAAGTCTGTAGTGTTTTTCACACTACAGATACATTGCTTAATGTTCATAATTAAACCAATTGGGACAAGAAGATCACTTCGCATTTGGTTGTGTGCAAAGGAACTTTATCGACACAAGCCAAGTAGTTTTCACAATCCAATTTTTGCCAGAAAAATTGGCGATAATTTTCTCCAACCAAGGAGCTAATTTTCTAGGAAACGGAAACGGAAATGGATTCAAAACGTGGAAACGCCAATTTTCTAAAAATATTGAGAAAAGAAACAGCACATAAACGCCCGTACGATAAATTATTAAAAAATGTAAATATATATAAAAAAAGCATAATACTCATTTTTAGTCCATAAAATATGCACTTAAAAAAGGTATTCATGAAAATTCAAAACATTTAATATGCTTAAAATTAAGTTTTTTGGGTTAGTTTAGTTAGTTTTAGGGTTTTTTAAAAATTTGAAATGTATTTTAAAGTTTGTTATCGGAAACGTCCTGGAATTGCCCGTGTACTTGCGGAAATGGCACGGGTGTTTCTTTCTAGTACTCGGGCTGTGGCTCTGTTTCATATGCGTTTCTGGGACATTTTGGTTTATTGTTTTGCTCTAGAAACGGTTCCCCTCGGAAACACCCCCCTGTTTCTGCAGTTTCCTGCATCTTAGGCAAGGAGGAAATGATGACAACTCACAATGAGTGGTTGTACAAAGCTTTAGATAGCTTTTTGCATTTTGTGTTTTTTTTATGTTCATCCCATTTTTCTGTTTTGAGTAAGTTATATTTGGAAAGCCAAGTGTGCATGCTATGTATGGCACTTGTGTATCTTTTGTGCTCTTTATGTTATAATTGTGAAATAGAAGAGCATACAAATTTTACAGGTGGCAAAGTCTCTGTCTCTGTTGTGCATGTTCTTGCATCTTGCTGCCTCTTTTGCTCAATGTTTTTTTTCTTTAAGTTGTGAGCAGACATCATTTTAAAACAACATGCCATTTGAAGTCCATCCAGAAAACCCACCAAGCAACGCTAAGGTAACGTTGATTTGCATTGTTCATTTTGTTTCTTGAACTATATGAGATGTGAGCATGGTGATTAGGCTAGCATACATTTATTTACACATCATATCATCTTGTTAAGTAATTTGTATAGGAGGATCGTCATCTATCTGTAGTTGCATTATGCGATGATCCAGGTGTTTTGGACACTGGGCCTTTGGTTGATGATAGAGAATTTGTTTAAAGTGCTGAGGATTCTAACTATAGCTCTTACTCTGTCCTGAAGACTCATGAGTTTTAGGATTTAGTCTCTAAAGCTGATAAACTCGATGATCTGCTAGGACCCTTTGTGCTACTTTTGAGAAAACTAGATTCGGAGATTTTGACGAAATATGATCTTAGCCAATAAACAGAAGGGATATTTATGCTGTTTTCTTGCTTGAAGGCACCTAAAAACTTTTATTATATAAGTTCTGTTGTATAGATGGCAGCAAATATAGGTTTTATCACATATGTTAAAATGAGACAAATAAAATATGCGGCATTCACGAGTTTAGATTTTGTACAATAATGGGGTCTGGAATTCTCATATAAATAAAATATACGGTGTTCACGAGTTTAGATTTTGTACAATAATGGGTCTAGAATTCCGGGAACCACAATTCCATGTGACAAAACAGGACTCCACATTAGTAATCAGGTTTGAACAATATAATAGGTTGATGTATCTGAGTGAATGAAGAAATCCAACATTCCAACTGCCTACATTTCCCTACCATGCAGTGGGTTGGGCCTTGGGAGGCTTGGTCTCTGTAGTTTCTTCTCTTCTCTCTCTCTTTCTCTCTGAAGAGCTCGGAGTTTCAATTCTTCATTCTCTGTTCATATCCTATCAGGGTTGATGGTCTTATACCTGTTTGATGTTTAATCGTTATCAGAATATCATTTTAGTGTTAAGTATGGTCTTGGCAAATTGTGAAGTTAATCCATTGTTGCCCAAAAGTTGCAGTTGAATTTCTCATGCAACTTGACAGCAATAATATTGTGTTCAAATAGTTGAAGGCTTCCACAAGCATTTGTTTTTTGGTGTGGGATCCGAACCATGAGTTTTTAAGTCATCTCAAGATGACCTCCATGAATAGTCATTATACTAATGACATTTTTCTTCATGTATGCTGGTAATAATTATAAGGAAATGGGACCGCTTAGCTCACAAATAATAATATTGTCTAGATCAATAATTTTTTGGACATGTTCTGAAAGTAGCTGGATTGTTTCGAATTTTGATTCTGTCTACTGCTTGTCTGTATGCATGTATATGGAAAATTTAGGCGTTTTCAGTTGTTCTATCTTGGTAGTTGGTCTGTCAGAAAACCACTATTGAATGTTCATGTTTTTAAGCATGCTTTTTTATTTAAGTAGGAACCTGGATATTATGGAACAACAAAGATGTCTAGACACATTTCAAATGGTTTAAGATAGAGAACGGGGGGATTTTATGGAAAGGAAATGGCAAGATTATCAAGGGAAAGTGTTGGTTCAAAAAAGCTTCTATCATTTTTGTGTTATTTGGGTATAGCCAAAACCTACGTTATTGGGTCTAGATCAACAATTTTTTGGACATGTTCTGAAAGCAACTGGATTGTTTTGAATTCTGATTCTGTCTATTGTTTGTCTCTATGCATGTATATGGAAAATTTAGGCATTTGCAGTTGTTCTATCTTGGTAGTTGGATTGTCAGAAAACCACTGTTGCATGTTCATGTTTTTAAACATGCGTTTCTATTGAAGTAGGAGCCTGGATATTATGGAACAACTAAGATGTCTAGACACATTTTGAATGGTTTAAGATAGAGAACGGGGGTTTTTATGGAAAGGAGATGGAAAGAGTATCAAGGGAAAGTGTTGGTTCAAAAACGTTTCTATCATAACATGTATATGGAAAATTTAGGCATTTGCAGTTGTTCTATCTTGGTAGTTGGATTGTCAGAAAACCACTGTTGCATGTCCATGTTTATAAACATGCGTTTCTATTGAAGTAGGAGCCTGGATATTATGGAACAACTAAGATGTCTAGACACATTTTGAATGGTTTAAGATAGAGAACGGGGGTTTTTATGGAAAGGAAATGGCAAGATTATCAAGGGAAAGTGTTGGTTCAAAAATGTTTCTATCATAATTGTGTTATTCGGGCATAGTCAATACCTACGTTATTGGATACTTGAACCTAGGGGCATTCTGATGATGCGAGGACCTTCAAAAAACATTAACATGCTCAGATATAGTTTTATGTTCATCTTCTATTTTGCTTGCTTTCTAGACCTTTCCAAAGTGTCAAACTTGCAAAGCACGACTTTCAATCTCTTAAACTCTCAATTTGGGGTGGTTGTGCAAACTGCCTGACAATTTTTCCATCCTTGCACAAACCATCGGGCCGGTTATGTAACCGCTGTGGTGGTTTTGTAGTCCACAACAAAGATTGAGAGTTTAAGAGATTGAAAGCCGTGGAAAGGTCTAGAAAGCAAGAAAACCAGAAAAGGAAGATAAAATTGGGTCTGAGCATGTTAATGTTTTTAGAGGTCCTTGCATCATCATTGAATTCATAAAAATGTGGCATTGTGTAAAATTTGGATGCATACACGACCTTGGTACCACACATACTGGATACTAGTCTAGGTTTGGTCCCTGCCAAAATTCGTCCAGGGTATTGCATTGTAGGTTTGGGTATGTTTGGGGTTGTCTTGGGTTATCATTTTTGTTTTATTTGGGCATAGTCAAAACCTACGTTATCGGGTACTTGTACCTGGGTGTGGTCCCGGTATTGCACATACAAGGTAGTGGTCCCGGTCTGGGTACATTTGTTTCCATCTCGGGATGAAGGGCATACCCAGACTTGCAATGCAATATCTTGGGCGAATCCGGTAGGATGAAAAGGAAAAAAACATTTTTTATATTTTTTTGTTTTCACTTTAAAAAGTCAAACACAGACTTATAAAACACAAAAAAAAAAGCATCGAAAAATCGTAAAAGAAACATTCACTTTCATTTTATCAAAGTAAACATCACATTTACCTCTCATCGCACATTTGCTAGAAGGTTCTTGACACAACCTACATAATGGAGCTAGTGGGATTGACACTGCTACTGCTTGTGGCTCTAACGAACCACACAATGATGCTCTAGATGAAGACATTAGATGAACCTGAACGTACCTAGATTTGTAGCACAATACTTTGGACGAATTCAGCAATGACCCATAGGAGAAAGCATTTTTTTATTTCCTTTTTTGTTTTCACATAAAAAAAGACAAACATGTACTTAAAAAAAAACAAAAACAAAATAAAGCATTAGGAAACCCTAAAAGCAACTTTCACATTCATTTTATCAAAAGCAAACAACACAGTTACCTCTCATTGCACATTTGCCAAAGTGTTGTTCACACAACTTGCATAATGGATCTAGTGGTAGTGGCACTACTATTGCTTGTGGTTCTAATGAACCACATGATGATGCTCTCGATGAAGACATTGAAGATTGAATATGCTGATTTGTCTTGATTTTTTGTGTATACATTGTAACATTTACACTATGTACTTGTTCTAAGTTTGACCACCAAATCATAACATTTGGCATTGAATTATTAGTATGTTTTGAAATAATATTAAAAAAAATAAAAATTATAGCCAAAAAAGTAAAATTAGCCACATAATATGCATATAGAGTAAATAAAAGTTAAATAAAAATGTACAATTGTTCCCAAGCCATACCTAGGCCCAAAAATTGGCATACTAGCATAGCCGAATCTCATACCCATACCACTACCAGGATCAACTCCTTAGGTCAAAATTAGTATACATTGATAGTAGAAGTTTTCTTTGTAAAGATGCTAATTGGCTATAGCTAACAACTTATGCAAATGTCTTATATATGTATTATTCTCTAACAATGGTCTTTAGCAAACTGATTGGAAGGCCACAATTTTGTATTAATTTTTATATTAATATGACAAAATAACTATATTTTCCCATCCAAATATCTATTATTGGGTTTAAACCCTGGTAAATTCGCAAAGCCAATATTTTTGATTAGCGAAGGCCATTTTTTTTCCAATTTATACTTATCTTTATTCCCTTTGTATATAGAATGTATTTATTTTCCAAGTCGATTTTTTGCCATGTGATTTTGAAACTTCGGAGAATTCCATAATAACTAGGGTTTGTATATAATATATGGTTGATCTAAATCATGGTGGGTAAATATTGTTTAAGAATTATCCACCTTTTTAGCATTTTATTGTGTATGATGACTAGAGTATTCTATAGTCTTTCTGGGGAAAGAAGGAAACTTTATCTAGATGGCTAAAAATGATGGAATTCCTTGGAAGGGCAAGGAAGAAAATAACGTCTCTTAATGAAGGGATACCTATCAAGAGGAGTAATATAAAGTGGATCACACTGTCATGATAGTGATTCAAGTCAAACACATATGGCACTTCTTGGGGGAACGTACTCTGAGTCTTCCTTACTAAACACTATTCTTAAAAGGAAAGTCAACTTGAAATAGATTTAAGTTGTGACTTAAGGTGCGAATCGAGCCTAGTGATTTGATTGGCTGGAATTGCTTGGGGTCCCTTTTGAACCATGTTGAGAGTTAGGTAGAATCGTTTGAGCCAATAGTTGCTCAAACCCACCTTGTTTTACTCGAGCGTCTATTATAGACCTTGGGGCCATGGGGTTGCTAGGTTCGCTTAGAGAGTTGTAGGCTTGTTTGTGAGCCTGTAGGCCCATTAGAGCAAGTGGGCCTTGCATGATCATGTAGCGATTGTGTGGCCACTTGCGTATTGCCAAATATGCAGTTAGGCATGTGAGTTTGTTTTGATTCATTGCACATCTCGTGCCATGAAGATGGTTAGCCAATGGGCAATGCAATTTTGTAAAATTTGCATTGTACATTCTAAAAAATAAATAAAACAATTTGGCCTGTTTTTGCGTGGTTTCGGTCATGCGAAATTTTGGGCATGACACGTAGGATTGATAGGAGTAGGGGAAATTGTTGGGCTGATCACAGAGGACCACTCTTTTGGTTCATAGGCTTGGGGATCCAATCCAACAATGTGATGGGAGCATATGGGATTTGGAAAGGATTGAGTAGGGTCAAGCTCTTTAAATTGGATAGGCTCATTGTGAAACTAACTCTCAACTCTTGCAACCAT
This sequence comes from Torreya grandis, assembly GCA_037957365.1. Taxonomy (NCBI): domain Eukaryota; kingdom Viridiplantae; phylum Streptophyta; class Pinopsida; order Cupressales; family Taxaceae; genus Torreya; species Torreya grandis. The sequence continues at coordinate 4,047,934 of JARHVA010000898.1, forward strand.
GTTAAATAATCATCCTATTAGGGAGCCGATATTGGTAGTTGAATGTCTTTATAAGGGGAATCCAAAGTCTTAATGACACCTTCACCACTTTTCATTCATAATACAAGTCTAGGGACCACAACATGTCATTAGTTAATGTGGCTAAGCTAGCATGAACATTAGATTTGAATGTGGTTGACCAATTGTCCCGACATGCTATGGACAATGGGTTGAGAGAAACGCTTGAAGTTATTGTTAAAGATGAAATGGGTTCACATTTTGGTTGGAAACCCAAGGGGATCTTTCTCATAGGGACAAAATCCATGTTTATAAAGCTAATGGGATGGACTAATCTAGGTTTATTAAGAATGGGGGAGAGGCTCCCAAATTCAGTTATATTCCTCAATGTTTCTTTCTAGAGAGGCGAATGTGTATTGTAGTCTTAGGCTTGCCTCACATGATTGTGTTTGCCTTCCAATCCTTATTTAAGAGATGTGAGTGCGTGCATACAAATCGAGCTTTCATTACATAGACGCTAATGTATCTGCATGTGGTAGCGATAAAGGGTTGAAGTATGGGAGATTTTAATCCTTTGTTCATTGTATTTGGGCTTGTAGAAGTAATTCAATGCAATATGGGATTCTGAGGGTAATTTCTTAAGTTTCTTCTTTCGAAAACTTATGAAGAGGGTTCGTGTCCATTGTAGTTGGTTTGGCCTTTGCATGTTGTAGTGTTGGACATGCCTCATGTGAACTCGTTTGCCTTCCATGATTGTGATGTGCTGATATTGATAATTGAAGAGATGTGAGTGTGTGCATACGGATCGAGTCTTCATTACATAGACAAGTATACATCTGTAAGTTGTAATGATAAGCGGTTGAGGTATGAGAGGTATCATTCCTTGTTCATGGCATTTGGGGATGTGGAAGTAATTGGGTGCATTACAATATTACGCGGGGACATGTCCCCTCAATTTTGGCAACATCCCGAATGTATGGGACGTGAAATGTGCCCCTTGCCTTTCTCATACCAAAATAGCATTTTTCTTGGGATGTCCCCATTTTTTGATAGGCATCGAGGACCTCCCAATGTCTTTGACCCCTGTACCCTCACAAAAAAAAAATCAAAGAAACAAGAAAAAAGAAACCAATATACAAACATAAAAAAGAAACCTTAACCCTAAAATCACATTCAAAACTTATAAAAAACCCCTAAACAATATTGCCAATCACTCTCAAGCAAAGAGGACGACGAAAAGAGGAGAAATGGGAAGGAGAGGGCAAACCAACAAGGTTTTCGGTTTTTTGTAAGAGCAAGAACAAGAGAAAGAGGGTTATACTTCTCTCATAGTGATTTGATCCCTGCTAGGCATTTCCATTCTTTTTTAAAAAACCTGCATTTTATTTACAAATTCATTCAAGGTTATATTGTTATTTATTTTTTCCTTCACAAATTTGCAAAGCCATTTGGGCCTTAGCTATTCTGTTATTCAAAATGCCACTAGTTTATGAAATTGACATATGTCTATGAATTCTTAGGTTTTTAATTTTTTGATTTTACCCTAACTACTAAAATAGTAAATGCTGAATTATTTGTTTTTTTCATTTATTTGTCATATGAAAATTGAAATTTTAAATTATTATTTTTATTGTTTTTTTGTAGTCCAAAAATGAATTCTGATAGTGATTATGAAGCTTATTTGCACATGGATGAGTGGGTGGTGGGACCCAAGAATAAAGGGAAGAGGCAACACAAACTAGAAGTTCAGTTGCAAGTGTTGAAAAGTTTAATTGCCCCTCTACAATGTTGGCCCATTATGCCAGGTGGCTATTCAACAAGAAGACACCTTTGAAACAATTTGCTCAAATACTTGATTCCCCCAAGGCAAGCATTGAAAGTGGGACTAAAATTTAGGCAAGCATTGAAAGTGGGATTAAAATTTAGAAATGTAATATTTCTTCATTGACTTGGTTGAGCAACATCACTAGGGTGAATGCACACTTCCTATGCATACTTAGTAAAGGTGTTGTGCTTTGTACAAAAATCATACTTGATGAGAGGGTAGAATTTATTAGGTTTTTTAATGGAGATATTATGGACAACTTTTTAGTAGCTTGTGGCAGTGGCACCCCATCTAATTCTTATAGGACTTCTAGGAGCTTTTTTTCTGATGCTCTAGTACTTGCAAGTTTTGAGGTGATTGGAGTGGAGGCAAAGGGGAAGAGAAAGGTCATGGCTTCCAATCTAACTGTTCACATGTATGCAAAGGCTAGGAAGAACGCTGACGATGCCATTGGAAAATTCTTTTTTTATGTTGAATTCTCATTTCATGTTGCTTGCTTTCCTTATTACAAGGAGGCTAAGGCTAAGGTAACCAAAACATTTATATTTTAATTTGCCCCTTTGAGACATGAAACTGAGGACTACCATCTTGGACAGTAATGTCCCCAAATGGGACGATTTAACCAAAAAGGCGTTTCCCCTAAAATCCACAAAATTCTGAACTTCTGAAATTAGAAATCAACAAATCCTAGCATGCAAAAAATGATCCAAAACCCTTATCAAATCCCAATAAATCCTAGAGGCCAATATGCAAGAGATATATAAACAATTTTCAGCAACCAATACATCCAAAATTTACCTTAATACTTGCAACTATGAGCAACAAACTGAAAATGGAAAAGATTTACCTTTTTGTCAATTTTTGAGGATCAATTGCTATTTTATGATAGCTGGAAAAATACAATTTTTATATCAAATATAGCTGCTGTTCCTTAATTTCTACTTCAAACCCTTGCCAATAACATGCCACATGTGCCAAAAATAATGAAAAAATTCCAGTGATCCCCCAGGACACTTAAAGTGGCCCAAAAGTCTTTCCAAGCAAGTCGCCCAAGTCGCCAAGGTGTAGATTAAATTGCAGAATATTTATTAGAAAAAATTTCACCTTTCACAAGTCAATTTGATCAAGAAACCCTATCAATAAAATAAATAATAATTCTGAAAATTATTATTTGATATCATAGCAAGTTAGCTTGAAAACTTCATCAAATCTTCACAAGACCCAATGCCAATATTCAAAAAAATTATCAATAAATTTCAGAGTATTAAATTGATCAACTAGATCTCAAAAAGGATCTCAAAACACTCATAAGAGCCTTCCAAACCAAGTCGCCTCACTTGCAGAATTAATGTAAATAATAATTAGAATTATTATGCTCAAATTGGCCATCAAATTGTCCACCAAACCCTCTCAACAAGCGCACAAAGCAAATCGCCCCACTCTAGGGCAGAGATCAAATCCACCTTAGTAATATGTGGCATCAAAAGACACCTTTTGTAGAATAATCAGCTCCAAATCTGCAAACACTTATTGGGCATGCATCTCAATATTTTCTTTAAGCACGAAGAATCAATATCAATTTTCAGCATATCTTCAATTTAAATCTTCATCATGGATTTGTACCTTCCAAAGGGGGCCGAACCACTTTGGGAAGGTAAAATACCTCATAACCCTCCCTTGTCAACTTTTAGGATATCTTTTTCTTTTTTTTGCTTAACTCCCCAGTCGACATTTCTCTTTTTCAAATATACTATTAAATTAATTTCCTTAATAATAAATAGTAATTAAAATTACTTTTAGGCAATAATTCAATAATTATTTCAATTAAATATCTTAGTGGTAAAAACCACTTTTATAAAATATTCTATCAATCAACTAATACTTGCTTTATATGAGCAAATGATTAAAATCACTATTTGACAATTAATAATTAACTAATAAAATAAAATCTCAAAAGGAATCCTTTGGTCTATGGAGAAGTAGACTAAATGTCTTCAATACCTGCTCATACATGATGTGGAAATGAGGACATCACATGGACACGAACAATTTCAAGGTGAATTTATTGATGGAAGAGATAAGGGCCACATTGGCATCTCATAGATGTAACATTTTCATGGATGGGTGGATGGATATTAGACATTGCCCACTCAGTAATATTATTTTTTCATGTAAGGAACGATCTTACTCCCTGAGGGCAGTTGATTGTTTAGTCAAGCGCAAGGATGCAAAGTTTGAGTTTCATATTTTGAAAGATGCCATTGAGGAAGTTGGTCCTTCCAATGTAGTACAAGTAGTCATTGATACAAATTATGTGGGTAGGGTAGAACATAAGCTAGTTGAGGCTACCTATTGACATATCTTTTGGACTCTGTTTTGCGTGCATGCGGACAATACATTGAAGGACATTGGAAAAATTAATTGGGTCAAAAATGTAATGGCCGATGCTACGAAGGTGCAGATGTTCGTTTGCAACCACCGCACATCACTGAAATTCTTATGCACCTTTTCGAGGAAGGAGTTCTTCAAGCGAGTGGATGCACAATTTGCATCATACTAGATGTTTGAGTTGCAGGGGCCCTTTCAATATATGATCATGATTTGTGTGGACTCATTGGGGGAGTCTAAGACAGAGCAGGGGAAGAGGGTGAAGGAGGTGGTAATAAGAGAAACCTTTTGGGCAAACATGAGATACATCACATCAATCATATATCCATTTTTAACATCATCAAATATGGGGATTCTGATAACACAACCTTGGTGAGATATAGGAGTGCATAATGCTTTTCAAACTGAAGGTAGCTATTTTGGGCGAGGGACCTCACCCTAGAATTCTACTATCAACATGTTTAATCAATCATTCAATGGAGATGTGAGAAGTTGAACACCCCCCTTACACATAGTTGACCACATATGCACTTAATCTAAAATGGTATGTGGAGAGGTCTTGTAGATTTGTCCCCTTGGATGATGAGAAGGTGAAAAAGGGTTTTCTTGAAGGTCCGAAGAAAACTACATATTCCTGAGGAAGCTTCACAAGTTTGAGTTGAGTGGCTCAAGTTTACTGAACTTGATGGCTATAGGGCTTCAACTAGGATAGACAAGCTTACAATAACATAGGACAAGCCAAGGAGCTGGTGGCGACTGTATGGGCCTCCATAATTGTTACAAACACTTGCCATTCACCTCCTTTTCCAGGACTCTAGTTCCTCTACTATTGAGAGAAATCGGTTGGCATATGGTTGGATCCACTCTCTTAAGAGGAATAGACTTTCCTCTAAGAGTGGAGAAACTTGTTGTACACAATGCCTTGTGTCTCATTGATCGCAACACTTGAGTACAAGGAGAGCCCAACATTATGATGGGATGTAGATCCTCAGGAGCCGAGGTTGGTTGACATGGACCAAGATATGTGGTAGGGATTGGTTGGGATCCCCTTGCATCAGGGAGATGAGCTCGATAGTTCCAATGATGAGGAGTGGTTCAAAAGTATTCCCTTAGACGATGTCTTTGATGATTGAGTTGTAAACTATGTTTTTTGTCTTGGGCATTAGAATACTGATGTATCAATTATCATGTACTCTTAGCTTTGAGTTTGACTTACCTTGATAATGTATAATGTACTCCTCATTGTCTTAGCTCCGAGTTAGCATGTTGATGTATCTATATCATTCACGATTTTGGATAATGATATTATCATTATTCAAATGGATTATTGGATAAATGGTTTTATTAATTTATATTTTAAATTTCAGCTTATTTTAGTTTGTTTAAGTTATTTTTATAAATTTATTTTTATGTTTTTGTATATTACTTTAATAGTTGTTTCCTTGCTGCCCCCAAATCCTGGAAAGTTTCCGTTGTCACGAAAACATGTCTCCTTGCAACATGGGATTTTGAGGAGGGTGATTTCCTAGTTTTTCTTCTTAATGAAACTTATCAAGGGGCCATACTTGTTGCAATGGGTTTGACCTTTGTATAAGAGGAGTTGATGTAGGAAAGAGTGAGTATTTAGTCTTTGTGGCTTGGTGGGTAAGGTTCAACAAAGTTTTTGCAAACATTTTTTCTCTTGGGTGACTTCTCATGGAAGTTGAGTCATTCTGAAGACCAATCTAACTTTGGACACCATTGAACAAGTTCGTGGCCTTATTTAGATTGCTCTTGGGTTGATAGGCTTTTTGTCCTTCTGTAATTAGTTAGCTCCTACATTCGAAGGCCCCTTGTGTGCACAAGTACACTTGCTTTTGTATCAGAGGAGTTTGGGTAGCAAAAAGTGAGCATTTGGTCATTGTGACTTGGTGGGCAAGGTTCAACAATGGTTTTGCAAACATTTTTTCTATTTGGGAGACTTCCCTTGGAAGTTGAGGTCATTTTGAGTAAGAGACTAACTGTGCACACCATTAAACAAGGTAGAGGTTGTGACCTTGTTTAGGGTTCTCTCGGTTGAACAAGATCTTTGTCCTTTTGTAATTGGTTATCTCTCTCATTCGAAGCCCCCCTATGTACACAAGTCCACTTTTTGTGTCAATGCTAGTCTGGGGCATAGGAATATTGAAACTGATATCTCCCTTCACCCTTTAAATTTCTTGGTTTTTGGCACCCAAAATATAAAATGACAATAGAAGAGGAAAGAAATGGCCATGTTTGGTGCTATGCTGGCTTAGGCTGGTAAGAATTTAGCTCTTGGAGGAAGCACCATTGATATAACTTCTATGCCTTATAAGATGAGGGATAAAACGCTTATAGTGGGAGATGAGGACTTGAAGATTGCTTCACTATATCTAGAGTAGAGACACTATAGGGAATGATGGCCCTGATCTTGATTGGGTTGAATAATCTCTTGGCCTATGTTAAAAAGTTGTGCATGATATAAAGAGGGGAGGGCTTTGCTGCCTTCTCAACCATTTTGGGAGCCAAGCCAGGCCATCCAAGAGAGGTCGCAAGCGAAATGTTGCCCTGTGTGATGTGGCACTGATGCCATTCAAAGGTTGCTGAATGAAGTTAGCTTTGAAGGTCTTAGTTGGGGCTCATGAGAAGCAAATGGGGGAGTTTGAGATGACTTTGGAATGCTAGGTTGAGAATCTTATGAAGATGGCTAAGAGGATGATTGTGTTGAGCTTAGAAATGGGTCTCTACATATAAGGTGTCTCTAAATTGGAAAAATGTAGAAGACCATTCTAGATCCAACACATATGATTTTTGGGCCACAAGCAGAATGGGGCTATAGAGAAGGATCAAGTGCAACATATAATTAACTAAATATTTATTTATTTTTTAAATAAAGAGGACCTACATAGATAATCACTATTTGGAGAATGAGGTAAATGACCTTACTAGATTTTGGATGTCATTAGAAAATAAAGCAAGAGCTATGGTAATTAGATCAAGCACTGGGGTAAATGCAAGGGTCGTAACAATAATAAGAATTAAATAAATAAGAAGCATGTGATATAATATCAAATAAATGGAACATACAACATTCATAATCTGAACAAGCACAAATTAAAGAGGGTAAGGTTAGGGATACTTACCTCGAGTCGACTTGTTGGCTCATTAATCTCCTCTTTGGCTTTGAGCACTTTGTAAAAGATGTTTATAGGTGAAGTCAAGATGGATGAAATAAACTCTAAGTAGAACATAGTTTGAACTCCAAACACTTGGCATACCTTGCCATTATAGGTCCTTTTTTTCAAATCTTCAAGGCCTTTGTTGCAACTTGTCTTCCTTTGGTTAAGCTCCTTAACCTCAATTTCTCTTCTTTTTCCTTGGAGGGTTCCATGTGCGAGCAAAGCACAAGTTGTTTTTCGTTAAGTGGCTAAAGGAAACCTATATTTAGAGGAACAACTTGTTAAAATGAGGTGTCAATTTAACTAACATTGCCAGCTCGACTGATGACGTTGGCCAAAACACGGTGCTAATAGAATGCCTTTTGTTTGGCCTAAGAATTTGGCTATGAGTAGGGAAATTAGGAAGGAGGTTAGAAGAAGAAGGACCAGGACGTAAAGGAGGACAAATTTGATGGTATGAAGGTAGTATGAAGGATACCCACAACACCTCTCTCACATAGCACTTGAAGTCGGCCCACCCCTATCTTGAATTTGGGAGATTAATGTGCTAACAAGCCTTGAGCAATAAAAGTGTAAGTAAAGTGAATTCAATGTGTATGCATATATCCCTTGAAGCTCATCTCTTGTCACTATAGTGCAATGATTGATGGTGCTTTGTGACAAGCATATGCACCAAAAAAATTGAAATGATTGTAATAAATAAGATAAATGAAAGTAAATAAATAGATATATGTACCTTCACTTACATGGCTGATGTAGAACTCTTACCATCTTTGATCATTGTTGCTAGGTTAGGTCTTGTGAGTAGGTGCTAGGACGGGTTTGGTAGGCTTGCAAAATAGTTGCTTTTTTGATAAATTTGGAAAAATAAATTGTTAGTACCATAAAATTCCTTGTGGTTTTGGAATTCTGACACTTCTAGTTTATCGATAGGGTCAATGGTTGCAAAGTTATGGTCATTTTACAAAATTAGGAAAATGTGTCTCGAGGAGAATTTGCTTGGCAGAATGTGCCTTGGAGGCAGTCAAAATGTTGAGGAGGTATAAACACTAGTGGGGGCAGCTACATTGGCATTGGAGAAGTGGAGAGATGGTGCTAACCCTTCTTCTATGTTGGTGGTGGCTAGAAGTGTGTGATGCATACATTTTCTACCAGTAATCAAATTATGCATATATACAAGATTGACATTTAACCCCTTGTGTTCTTCTGGGTACTTTTCTTTTTAGTTGATGGTGTAACATGTTAGTAGGTGATTTGTGTTCTTCATTGGCAGTTTTAGCATATATATATATATATCTTGTGATTGCATGAGAAAGCTAAAGATAATGGAAAATTTGACGAAGTGTCATTCAAATGAAACATCCAATGTGATACAATGAGCAAATGAGCAATTGGTTGTAATAAATCAATGCTTGTGCTAGAATTTCTCAATGGATAGCATAACCATATAATGGCAAAACTAATATGACAAAATGGTAAAATGTATGATAGGTTGCATAGGAGGTGATTGCTCATGAGGAAATTGCAGTTGATTCGTTAGGTCTTATAATGCAAGACTCCCGATCCTCTAGATAGTGATAATAAAGGAGTCAAATCTGAAACATCTTAGAAAAAGGAATAAACTATAAAGATGAGTGGAATGTGGTCAAGTAGTAACAATGCCCATCAAGGGGATGTTGGGAAAATAAGGGGTGAAAAATGGAGGTGCAACAAAGGCGATGAGATCATTATCAAAGACAAAATAAGCTAATTAATTTGGCAAGACTAGGAGCTTTTGACATCAAAAGGTTTGAGAATCTTGTTTGAACGTTGTGGTTTGGGCTAACTGGGAAAACAAGTAACCTATCCCATGAAGGCTGTAAAATGCATGTAAAAGTAAAGGTGCTTACCGTCCCACGACTTTTTCTCCGTTCCTAAGACCCTGTTGGAGCCACCAACCACTATGTTAAGCACACAACACACTACGAAGGGGAGGGGGAGAGTGAATCAGTGTGTGGTAAAACTTTACTTTCTTAAAATTAATGTTCACAATGAAAACATTCAAACATGAACAATTAATTAGGCAACACAAGATTTACATGGAAAACCCTCTCTCGGGAAAAACCACAATGAGGAGCTGCTTGATCTATCATCCAAATCCAGCCTTAAAATAATAATTCTTTTACAAAATTTGTAGGCACCAACCTACTTGGAGACACCAATCGTCACTGCTAAGCACCAACTTAGCAAGAGACACCAATCTTTTCTTTCTAAGGCACCAACCTCTACTAAAACAATCTTCCACCTTACTATTGTTGTTGCATCAACGAATGATGGCAAATTCAATCTCCTCTTCTTCTCCACAAAAATTTGCTTATGTTTGAATGATAGAAATAATTAATTCCATATATTTCTCAACCTTCTATCTGCCTTATATAGCCTTCAAAGGCTCTTCAGAAAGGGGGCGTCCCATCAAAGAGGCACCTCTTCACCAAAAAATGTCTTATTTTATTTTATTATATTTAACTAAGAGGGTGACTCCCAAATCAGTGTCAATACAAATGAGGGTTGGCCCTTTCAATGATTACCATTATTTCATATCTTGTATGGGAGGGGGCGATTCAACCATAGGCATTTACACAAACAAACTCCTTGATCGCTGCATTAATTAAATTCTTCTTTTATGCTGGTCGGCCTTCATCATTAATGGTGCAATAAATCTCTTAATTAAATCGTCCTGTTAAGTCTTGGGCCCTTCTTTTATGACATCGTTATGTTAATGATATCATTCTTTCAATGATAGCTCCTTTGAATTTAATGATAATTCCGTTGCATTAATGACACTTCCGTTGACAACAATTACAATTCCTTTGACATCAATGACAATATTCCAACACACTACAAGGACTGGGTACTTGTGTGAAAACACAGGCGACGTAAATGATAGATATGAGGCTTCCTACTTTAGTCTATTGGCCTACAACACTCCAATGGGCCTTTGACTTTCTTGTGAGGCCAATTGTGGAGTTCGAGCTTTTGATTAGAGTAGGCCAATGATTTTTGATAGGATCACATCTATATTTGGGTTTTGATATTTTGTTTTTTGGCTTTTGAGATATGTGTATTTTGGTTTTGTTTCTTTCTATATTCCTGATTCTCCATACGGATTCAAAAGGTCAACTATGGTTTTGTACTATGACATCACTAAGAGAGCTTACGCCTAGCCGATTGAATGAAAACTTAAGATCCAGATGTGTAGATAGTCTTAGCTTGCACCTTATTAAAGGGTGCAATCTTGTCTCCGACCTAAGTGTGCCTCAAAGGGGAAATGAGAACGAAATATATGAGGACCTTGAATAGTTCATAGGTAAGTGTGATGGTACAATGATGTTATGCTAGTAAGCGACCCCTAGAGGCGAATGCTTTTTTGCCTAAGAAATGACTAGCAGTATAGGATTTGGAGATACATATGAATGTATGTAATGTAGTGTGTATGGTGGCAAGCCCAAGCGTGTGGGGGATAGAAGGAAAGTGTGAATATTGTCATTAGACAATATACAGGGGTTGTGATTGTTGTAGCACCAGCAAAAATTTAGGTAAGCCCAAGAGGGAAAAACTAGTAAGAACCCATGGGGATCAAGAAGGATTCAAGGGGGAATGACAGCTAGATAAAATTCAAAAGGCAGAAAGGTAGTAACTGTTGACAATTCTTCCACAGGCCAAAAATTGTCAACATTACTATTCGGAAGACGGTCTTATGGGTACCAGTTTGTCTTGTGAATCAGTTTTGGGTACTGAATAATGAAAAGGAAAAGGTTTTGCAAAATTCAATCAAGCCTAAATCCATAACTACAGCTACCCAAGGAGCCGTGTACAACAATGCTACCAACAAGGAAAGAAGCCAACAAAGCAAAGGAAATTACAAAGGAAGTAATCCTTCGGACAAAAAGTCCGAAGGAATTCCTTCGGACATTCCTTCGGAGAATAAACAAAGGAAAGTCCGCAGCCTCCAAAGAAAAGTCCAACAAAGAATAAAGCCCAAAGAGTAATTCCTTCGAACAAAAGTCCGAAGAAATCCGAGAGAGAAGTCAGAAAATCTAAAAGTTCAAAGGAATAAGGACGCCCGCAAAAACCCTGGGTGCCCTACAAAAACCCGGGTGCCCTACAAAAAGGCTGGCTGCCCTACAATTTTTCTGAAAAGGCTAGGGAGGAAGGACAAAAGCCCTTGCGGAGGGCACTTGGTCGGTGACAGGACCTTTCCAACTTTCCTGAAGGGCACAAAGGAAGGACACAAGACCTTTGCAATTTCTCCGAAGGACATTCTGCCGGTGGCCAAAGAAAACAGAAGAAAATACCTTCGGAATTTTTGTCCAAAGAAATTCGGAAATTTACAAAGTAAAAAAGCCGACAGAAAAAATTTCGAAGGCAAAAGAGAAAACAAAGGAAATATATCCTTCGGACTTTTTGTCCGAAGGATTGATTCGGGAAAAGAGCAAATGGTTGACAAGCCCGCAGAACAAAAGTCCATAGAAAATCAAAGGGAAATACAACCGAAGGAAAAGAAAAGCCAAGGATAAAGTCTCGGACTTTTGTCCAAAGAGCAAAGTCCGAAGGTAGAGAAGGATAAACTGACCGCGGGAAAGTGGACTAACAAAAGATCTAAAGAAAAATCCAAGACCAAAGCCAAGATTGCGGGAATAAACCCAAGAGCAATGCATGCACAGCAACAAAAAATAGATAGCCAGAAAATAAATTCAATCTGAATTTATCTCTCACTCAGCAAGATAGTTTTTATGCAAGCACTTTCGTCCATCTCAAGCTCGTAACGTTCCAACAGCTCAATTAGAGTTTCAAATTCGAATGTCGAGTTGACTGTTCTAGATTTAGAATTGACTAATTGTTAAACACCACATCTACTAGGAGTTTTCCATGCAAAGGAGAATAATCTCTTCGTCCAACTTAGCCTTTCAAACGTTCCAACTCGGCTTCCAACAGAAGAAGTCAGAGTTCTAAAATTGACATTGGCGTTGAATTTCATGCATGCTATTGTCATCTCATACTTCCAAACGTTCCAGTAGCTCATGAAGAAGCTAAAATTGACATTGGTGTGGATTTCCATGCAAAGAGAGGTAGGCGTTTCAATATGCAAAGACAAGTCCACTTCCACTAACGCCAAGGAGCTTGATGCAAAGAAAAGTCCACTTCCTTTAGCGCCAAGGAGCTTCATGCAAAGACAAAGGGAAAACATATTTTATTGAAAGGCAAAGTCAGCGTTGAGTTAATCTAATTTGATCTTCCTCGTCTATTTTTCAACGCCAATCTTTTGGCTTTTGTAATTCTCTATAAGTTGGCTTTCAGCTTTGATTAAATTATCCCTCTCTTGGCAAGACCAGAGTCTGCCATTGGTGAGTTGTGTAACCTCTTCAATCAATAGGACTATACTTTCAGATTTCAAGTGCTGGGATAGTATATATTCATTCAATAATTTGCATAAGTGGTAGATTTCTCTCCCTTCTCAAATTCTGATTCGTACCTAGTTGCTAGCTTATCATATTATGCAGGTCATGTTTAGTGTTCTTTATGTCTTTTGCTGAAGCTGTAAGTGGATGTTAGGTGGCTGGAAAGTGTCTTGTATTAGACCTCTCTCCATCGTTTTCCCTCATGTTTTGGTCATTAGATCGAACCCTCTCATGAAATATTTATGCATAGTGATCGATTGAAATCGAAGGTCTTCCTTTTCCCTTGTTTGTTCAGTGTTCAGGGTTCCAAGTAGAGTGGATCAATCTTTTGGTGTATCACCATTATTAGGTAGGATTTCCCCCTAAAATTTCTTTCTCTTTTTTCCATGGTAGTCCGCAGCACAGAGTAGAGATCCTCATTGATACATCTTACAGGAACCAGCCTTCTCTGGAGGTTCTTCTCACCATTGAGGCGCCCACCCTCGTGAGAAGATCCCATTGTTTCAACGGATAGAGGATTGGCCATTTAATCTCATATTTCAGAAGACATGGACCAGGATACTGGTTCTGATTAGGCCATCCCCTGAATATGCATTTATGTATTTTTTGAAAGCTCTCAATTCTGACATTAGTGTGATGATACAGTCAATGGATGGTACTACTTTACCGGATGCTTATGAAATTGCAATAAGGGCAGAAAATAGTTTGATACAAGCAGGTAAGCTTTCTCCATGACCTCCAATGCCCATATTTTCAGAAATAAGTTTTGTACCAGCCCCTCAAGTTCCTCAAATTCCATCCTTGGCTCCAATTCTAGCACCGCAAGTTCCTATTGCAGCCCCTACTAGTCAATCTAGTGAGATAGGAGAGTTGAAAAGTTTACTACAATATTTTGGAAACGAAATAGTATAGCTCAAAAGGCAGCAATTTCAGTCAAATAGGCCCTATCAACAACAAAATCAGAACAACTATCAGCGCTTTAAAGATAAAAGGTCTCTTTATCAGGTTTTAGAGAAAATAGAGCACCCTATCAAGCACAAGGAGCCATAACTCCAACGAAGCCATACGCTGCTCTTGATCTGAATGCTCCTTTCACTTCAAAAGCCATTGTTCCAACCCCATCTCAAAACAATTTGGTGCACGATTCAGAGTGGTAGCCCTCAAATCTCAATGATGTTCAAAACCAGAACTTGGTATCACCAAACAACACCATGCCACAGATGACACAAGAAGAGTTTTCTTTTCAAGGGGGTCAATATCAAGATACATGTTTACCATCACAAAGAGCGACTCAAAGGCAGCTTGACGCTATCAATGTAAATTCGCAGGTAGATGATCATGTCGCTTTTACTCAGGATGTTAAAACTAACGTTTCAAATGAGTTGCAGTTATAATCTATCAGAGAACTAAAAGAAGCGCTGTTGAGGAATCCCAAGCAGTAGCAAATACTTCAAATGCTCCTAGTATTTTTGCTCAAGGTACAAAAGAGTAGTTTGCTGCCCCCACAACCCAAAAAAATCAGAATGTAGAGGTTAGTAAAGTGCATCAAATACCTCTAATTCGTGAGCAGCAAGTACCACAGAAAGCACAATCAAAGGTTAGTCCATCACAATTCAGTATTGTAAACCAAATGAAGAAGTCTAACATCAGCATTAGTATGTGGGATTCTCTTTCAATTCCAAGGCAAAATGATAAACTCATTCAAGAACTTTCAGCTCTTGAATTGTCACCAAAATCAGTTGAGAAAGGTGTTGTCTTGACAAATTCGGATCAGCCAACTAAGCAACAGATGCAGTAAGGAGATAAGATATCAAAGGTGGACAAAACTGAGATAAAAACAAAGAAAACTCTCCCTTTGTATCTTTCTTTGATAGTGGGTGATACTTTGGTTCATAGTTGTATGGTGGATAGTGGAGCTAGCAGTACAGTGATGCCCAAACAGATTGCAGACAAGCTCGGCCTTGTTTATGAGCCAAATATTAAAAGGGTACTGCAGTTGGATGGTTCACTCGCAAAAATGGTAGGCATTATCAAAGATTTAAAATTGACATTACATACCTGTCCTAACGTGACTATTCAGTAGGACGTTATAGTGGTGGCCTTGCCTCCTTATTTCGCTATGTGCTTTCAAGAGATTTCACCTCAAAAATTGGAGATATTTATCAGCTGATTGGACCTACTTGTTGTTTAGGACCAGATATGGCACAAAGGTAACAATTCATTCAGAACCTATTGCACGTTTTCACATGAAGCCTTACACGCCAAATGTGGTCAATGCAAATTGTATCATCTCAGATGAAATACTAAAAACTAGTGATCTAGAAAAGGACTCATCTTTGGATGGAGTTCCAGATTTGTTTCTTGATGAGTGGGCTTCCACCTTGCATGAGCATGATCCCTACAAGCTGATTGAAGAAGGTCTTGGTGTGTATTGTCTTCATGAGAACGATGCACCAATTCCAACGATGGTCAAAGAGAACAAATTTAATGAAGGCTTGTGGCAATTATACTTTGATGGATCAAGAAATAAGCATGGGACCAAAGATGGAATGATAATTTCTCCTAAAAAACAAAGGTATTTCTCCTCTATTAAATTTCAGTTTCGCTGTTCAAACATTGTTGCTGAATATGAAGCACTAGTCCACAGTTTGCAGTGGGCTAAGAAGATGAAAGCAAATTGTTTGCAAGTGTTTGGAGATAGCGAACTTGTAGTCCACTAAGTAAGAGGTTTGAATATATGCAAAAATATGTTGCTTAAATATTATAGACAGAGTATGGGATTTACTTAAAGATTTTCAGGGTTTTAATAATCAACGAATACCAAGAGATATGAATAAACATGCTGATAGGTGAGCTGCTATTGGGGCACAATTTGATATCCCAACTGATGTAAAAAGTGACATTTTTCAGTCACATATAAAGATAGTTGTAAGGCCTTCCATTCTGGATAACCACGAAAATTGGCAGGTTTTTGAAAATGACAATCAAATTGTGAGATTTTTGCAAGAAGAGGCTGAGTTTTCTTTAAGAAATCAGTCGAAACACTTACAATAGTATGATGATCAGATTGTACAACTGAAAACTAATAGCAACCCAAGGGATTGGTCACTCTTGAAAATATTTTCAGTGAAGATAATGAGCTAAGGAAAGAGAAACCATCCTTGTCAACAAAGGAAGAGTACTATGCCATTGTAGAGATTGCAGCTGGTAAGATTTTGAAATTGGGCAAGGTATGCACTCCTCTACAAAAGAAAGCTTTCATTGAATTATGCACAAATTTTGTTGATATATTCGCATGGCAGTATAGTGATTTCAAAGGCTTTGATCCAAGTTTGGCTCAACACGCTATTGAGTTAGAAGACGAAACTAAACCAATAAGACAAAGACAAAGGCCAATCAATCCAAAGCTTGAGCCTTTGATGAATGCTGAGCTTCACAAGCTCATAGAATTAGCTATCATATTTCCAATCAAGCACTCAACTTGGGTGGCGAACCTCGTCCTAGTACGGAAAAAGAATGGTGAGATTCGTTTGTGTTGATTTCCGTGATTTAAACAAGGCTTCGCTTAAAGACCACTATCCATTGCCATAAATGGAACAAATTTTACAGCTTGTTGCAAGTTCAAAGAAGTTTTCCTTGCTGGATGGATATAGTGGCTACAATCAAATTTTAGTCAAAGAAGAGGACCAATTTAAGACAGCCTTCACAACTAAGTGGGGGACATTTGCATACAAAAAGATGTCATTCGGTTTGTCCAATGCTGGAGCAACCTTTCAGAGAGCCATGGATATGGCCTTCCAAGGGCTTCTTAACAGGTTTGTGCTTGTCTATTTGGATGATATAATAGTATTTTCAAAAAATGCAAAAGATCACATGGTTCACCTCCAACATGTTTTTGAAAGGTGTAGGCAATTTGGGATATCTCTAAATCCCAAAAAGTTTGTATTTTCAGTTCATGAAGGTAAGCTTCTTGGACATGTTTCAAAGCATGGTTTAAACATAGATTCTGAAAGGATTCAATCCATTTTTGCACTCTCCTTCCCTAAGAGCAAAAAGGCTTTGCAAAGTTTCTTTGGAAAGATCAATTTTATAAGGAGATGCATTTCAGATTTCGCTACTGTAGCTAAACCACTTACAACGATGTTAAAGAAAAATTAGAACTTCAGCTGGTTCAAGGAGGGAATAACAGGGTTTGAAGATGTTAAGAAAGCCATAACAAGTGCTCTTACGCTTTTAAATCCAAATTTTACGTAAGATTTCATTCTGTATACGTATGCTAATGTGGACACCATTTTAGGCATTCTTATGTAGCAAAATCATGAAGATTTGGAGCAGCGAATAGCTTTCTACAGCCAAGGCTTGCAGGAGTATGAGACAAGGTACTCTTTTGTTGAAAAACATGTCCTTTCAGTTATAAGATATCTGAAAAAATTTAGGCACTTGTCTAATAATAAAATACATCTAATGGTTGCTCATCCAAGCATCAAAGAATTTCTTCTGAACAAAGACAAATGAGAAGAGGGCTGGTTGGATAGCCAAAGTAATGGAATATGACGTAGAAATTAAAGTTACAAAGCTGGTTAGAGGCAAAGGACTTTGTGAGCATCTAGCTCAGGACTTGCAAGAAACTAATGAAGTTGTTTTAGTGTCAAATGATGAAGAGATTGCTGCTATTCACACCTCACATTCCAGCGGGTTTCATGATTTGGTAAGCTATCTGCAAGATGGTTGTTACCCTTCTCACCTAAGTGTTTCAAAAAGAAGGTATCTCAAATTGCAATCAATTCCATTTTTGCTCGTTGACGGCGTTTTGTTCAAAAAGGATATCAATGGAATGTTACTAAGGTGTGTGGAGCCAAGCCAAACTCAAAGATTATTGGAAGAATTCCATGATGGACTTGGTGGACACTTTTTCGCAAGAACTACAACACTTAAAATCATGAGGTGGGTACTATTGGCCTACTATATTTGGCGATTGCCATACATGGGTTAGGAAGTGCAAGCAATGTGCTATGTTTGTAGGAAAAGTTAAACTTGCAGCCCTGCCCCATCAGCTAATTGCAGTGGATCAGCATTTTGTCCAGTGGGGATTGGACTTTATCGGTCTCATTAACCCTCCTTCGAGTTCAGGGCATAAGCGGATTCTAACAGCTACGGACTACTTCACACGTTGGATGGAAGCAATTGCATTGAAAGAAGCAAACAAAACTAGCGTTCTTGATTTCTATGAAGGTTTGATCACTAGGTTTGGAGTTTCTTCGACTATTATTTCTGACAATGCAAAGGCTTTTATGGGATCTAGGATCAGCGAATGGGCTGTCCAACATGGGGTTTATCTCAGTACTTCATCGAACTATTATCCACAAAGAAATGGCCTTGTTGAATTTACAAACAAGAACCTCTTAAGGATCATACGAAGGACTATTGAAGACAATCAGAGGTCATGGCATCTCAAGTTGAAGTTAGCTCTATGGGCTGATAGGATCACCTACAAGAGGTCAATAGCCGACTCTCCCTACAAGCTCGTTTATGGTAAGGAAGCAAGGTTACCCATTTCTTTCGAGTTTTCAGCTTTAGAACTAATGCATCAACTTGAGTTGTTGGAGAATGAGCCTATGGAGATCAGGTATGCAGAGCTTATGGAGTTGGAAGAGACAAGAAATCAAGCCACGCTAGCCATGGAAAGTCATCAGGCACAAGTGAAAAGAGCATTTGACAAAGAAGCTTCCTCATGAAGCTTCAATGAAGGAGATTTGGTCTTCAAATGGGATGAGAATGGAGCCAAACCAGGAAAGCACACAAAGTTTGATTCCCTTTGGAGTGGCCCATACACGATCTCCAGTTGCAAAATCCCACAATGCCTTCCAACTTGCCAAAATGGACAACCAAGAGCTTCCAATCCCAGTCAATGGGATACATCTGAAACATTGTTATTGAAGAGCAAAACTCTATGTACATAGTTGTTTTTGCTTTCCTCCAAGTGCTGTTTAAGCACAATAGTTTGCTTCAATTTTGTCCAATAAGTGCTTGTTTGCACATTTGCTTCTTAGTTTTCTGCTTTCGTGTGTTTCCCTTCTTATTTTGAAGGAGGTTACTTCAGTCATGATCAAAGGAGATTTTCAGTCAGAAATCAGGTTTATCATTGTTTTGGGAGTTCGAATAGCATCTATATGGTTTGAGTTCTCAAGCATAGCAGGCATGTTGGGCCAGCTGAGTCGCCATAAATGTTGACAATTCTTTCGCAGGCCAAAAATTGTCAACCTTACTATTCGGAAGACGGTCTTATGGGTACCGGTTTGTCTTGTGAATCAGTTTCGGGTACTGAATAATGAAAAGCAAAAGGTTTTGCAAAGTTCAATCAAGCCTAAATCCATAACTACAACTACCCAAGGAGCTGTGTACAGCAACACAGCTAGCAAGGAAAGAAGCCAACAAAGCAAAAGAAATTACAAAGGATGTAATCCTTCGGACAAAAAGTCCGAAGGAATTCCTTCTGACTTTTTGACCGAAGGAATACTTCGGAGAATAAACAAAGGAAAGTCCGCAGCCTCCAAAGAAAAGTCCGCCAAAGAATAAAGCCCAAAGAGTAATTCCTTCGAAATTTTTGTCCGAAGGAATTCCTTCGAACAAAAGTCCGAAGAAATCCGAGAGAGAAGTCAGAAAATCCAAAAGTTCAAAGGAATAAAGACACCTTCAAAAAGCCCGGGTGCCCTACAAAAATCTCGGGTGCCCTACAATTTTTCCGAAAAGGCCACGGAGGAAGGACACAAGCCCTTGAGGAGGGCACTTGGTCGGTGACAAGACCTTTGCAATTTCTCCAGAGGACATTCTGTCGGTGGCCAAAGAAGACAAAGAAGAAAATACCTTTGGACTTTTTGTTCGAAGGAATTCCTTCGAACAAAAAGTCCGAAGAAATTCGGAAATTTACAAAGTGAAAAACCCGATAGAAAAAAGTCCGAAGGCAAAAGAGAAAACAAAGGGAATATATCCTTCAGACTTTTTGTCCGAAGGATTAATTCGGGAAAAGAGAAAATGGTTGACAAGCCCGCAGAACAAAAGTTCGCAGAAAATCAAAGGGAAATAAAGCCGAAGGAAAAGAAAAGCCCAGGAAGGATAAAGTCTCAGACTTTTGTCTGAAGAGCGAAGTCCGAAGGCAGAGGACAAACTGTCAGTGGGAAAGTGGACTAACAAAAGATCCAAAGAAAAATCCAAGACCAAAGCCAAATCCGCGGGAATAAACCCAAGAGCAACACATGCACAGCAACAGAAACATAAAATAGATAGCCAGGAAATAAATTCAATCTGAATTTATCTCTCACTCAGCAAGATAGTTTTTCATGCAAGCACTTTTGTCCGTTTCAAGCTCATAACATTCCAACAGCTCAATTAGAGTTCCAAATTCGAATGTCGAGTTGACTGTTCTAGATTTAGAATTGACTAATTGTTAAACGCCACATCTACTAGGAGTTTTCCATGCAAAGGAGAATAATCTCTTCGTCCAACTCAACGTTTCAAACGTTCCAACTCGGCTTCCAACGGATCAAGTCAGAGTTTTAAAATTGACATTGGCGTTGAATTTCATGCATACTATTGTCATCTCATACTTCCAAACGTTCCAACAGCTCATGAAGAAGCTAAAATTGACATGGCGTGGATTTCCATGCAAAGAGAGGTAGGCGTTTCAATATGCAAAGACAAGTCCACTTCTAACGCCAAGGAGCTTAATGCAAAGACAAGTCCACTTCCTCTAGCGCCAAGGAGCTCCATGCAAAGACAAAGGGAAAACATATTTTATTGAAAGACAAAGTCAGCCTTGAGTTAATCTAAGTTGATATTCCTCGTCTATTTTTCAACGCCAATCTTTTGGCTTTTGTAATTCTCTATAAGTTGGCTTTCAGCCTTGATTAAATTATCCCTCTCTTGGCAAGACCAAACTCTGCCATTGGTGAGTTGTGTAACCTCTTCAATCAATAGGACCGTACTTTCAGATTTCAAGTGCTGGCATAGTGTATATTCATTCAGCAATTTGCATATGTGGTAGATTTCTCTCCCTTCCCAAATTTTGATTCGTACCTAGTTGCTAGCTTATCATATTATGCAGGTCATGTTCAGTGTTCTTTATGTCTTTTGCTGAAGTTGTAAGTGGATGTTAGGTGGCTGCAAAGTGTTTTGTATCAGACCTCTCTCCATCGTTTTCCCTCATGTTTTGGTCATTGGATCGAACCTTCTCATGAAATATTTATGCATAGTGATCGATTGAAATCGAAGGTCTTTCTTTACCCCTGTTTGTTCAGTGTTTAGTGTTCCAAGTAGAGTGGATCAATTTTTTGGTGTATCACCATTATTAGGTAGGATTTCCCTTCTAAGTTTCCTTCTCCCTTTTCCATGGTAGTCCGCAGCACAGAGTAGAGATCCTTATTGATACATCTTACAAGAACCAACTTTCTCTGGAGGTTCTTCTCACCATTGAGGCACCCACCCTCGTGAGAAGATCCCATTGTTTCAATCGGATAGAGGATTGGCCATTTCATGCACGTCTTTGATTCAGGGCGCAGCTCCAGGTTGACGATAGTAACTACCCAAGGGGACCAACAAGGATCCAAAGGGGGATGATTGCTAGAAAAAGCACGAGGGAAAAAAGGTCGTAAGATCCCAAGGGGATTGAGAAGGATCCAAGGGGGGATGAAAGCTAGATAAAAAGGTAAAGAGAAGAGCTCAAGCATGGTTGTCATATAAATGAAGGTAGTAAAAGCATTTTATATAAGTGAAAAGGAGAATATGAATTTACAGAGTGAGAAGACATATCTTAGTTTGAAAGGACTTCCAAATATCATCACATATCTCTTCAATAATGGTGTATATCATTCACTACAACTCATCTTGTTTCTATTAGTGTCTCCTCTATTGTCTCTAAAAGCCTAGCAAGCACTTCCTTGTGAATGGTATCCACTGAAAATGTAGGAGCTTGGTATGAAGCTCCAAAATCTGGTACACTGTATGAATGTGAACTCTCACGGTGGTCATGGTGCTCACAATATGGCTGCTCATAGGGAGGTTACACCTTTGGTTGTGGAATGTGTAGATGGGGAAGTTGTTCCTTTGACCATGATTCTTGTCTTAAATGTTGTTGATATGCTCTCCACCTTTCGTTAAGTTTGTATAAGGATTATATCGTTGACAATAATAATTCCCTATCAAGATAAAGTATTTGCTGGGGCACTAAATAGTGTTGATAATCATCTACAAAGCATGATTGCGAGGGGGAGCGATTCTGTTGGTTTCAAAGACACTATTAATGTTGCCAATATGCTTGGTGTTCTTTTGTAGGATGTGCAATAGAGCCATGAAACTAGTAGAAAGGGACCCTTTGAAAAAAATTGGATGGATATGCCCTCTCTCCACCTCAAAAGTATGATCTTGCGAAGCCATGCACTCCACATGTCTGTGAGAAGTCCATGTCTCAATGGAATGTCTAGGGATGTTGGGCCATAAGGAAAATAATGAATAATCTAAGATGTTGTACTCCTTTTTCAAAAAGTGTTTGAATTGGGAGATGTCTTGGGTGGAGTGCTATTGGGTGAGGAGGACTCCATACATGGAGTTCTATTGTGTCGGGAAGGCTCCATAGATGGAGTGCTAAATGTACAACTAAAGTGGTGTTAGACTATTGAAGTGAAGTGTCACTAAAAGTGCTAATGTCCCATAGTAAATCATTGTCAGTCTCATCAAATCAAAAGGATATATTGATCACATTGATGTTTTGGTTGAAATTGCTTTATTGTTGTCTTTTCTCAAGGGATCTTTTGTATCTTAGAATTTCCATGTGTTTAGCTTGGGCCTATCCAAACAAGTATGGGCTATCTAGTGTACAACCATCTTCTTAGTTAGGAGTGAGGTCAACATTGAGTGACTTAACTACTATATCTTTGGGTTGTGAAGTATTTTGAAAATTTCAAGTGTTTTCTTCTCTAGGTATGCTTTCATAGGGGTTTCATCATTTGGTGACTTCTTGCGAGATCTAGGTTTTAGACTGGGAAGTAATTGGCCAATAATATATTGGTTTAAATCGATAGTTTGATCTTGTTGATTTCATGTGGCTCATCATCAGTGAAATTCCAGAGGTTAGGTGGTGTTCATCTTACTAGCTTAGGATAATCACTATAGACTCTAAGGGAATTGATGGTACGTTTGAATTGTTGGTATACAACAAATGGTAAGCATGGTAATTCTTCCAATGTGGGTATTTTGTAAGCCCCATGTTGATGGAACTGCTCAAAGTTACAAGGGTCAATGTCACCTTGTACCTTGTAAATAGTTCCTAGATGGGGAAATTTCATGCCTTGGCATGCACATGATGTTATGGCCCTCATGCTATGATTCTAGGGGCAACCAAGTAAGATATCATAGGAGAGGGGAAAGTTGGAAATCATGACTGTCATCCTAATGGTTCTTAGAGACAAGGTCATAGGGAGCCAAATAAATGCCATGGGAGGTTGTCTTCGGTCATAGCCTTGACAAGTGTTTCGGGTAGTTTTGAGATTATAGGTAGAATATCCAAGGGTCTTTATGAAATCAAGGAAGGTGACATATGTCCTAGAGCCTTCATCGATGAGGGCTTGCTTGGCACGAACATCTTTGATTTTGACATGATTGAAGAAAGCTGGATTATTAACACTAAATAGTATTTTGTCAGGAATCATAGATTGAATTGAAAATTTGAGAGATATGGTTTGATTGGTAGTTTTGTCGATTTGGACAGACAACTCTTCGCATTGTTGCATTATACCCTCATCAAATGCATGTAAAGGGTCTTCTTGGCTTGGGAATGGTGGTATTTATGCCGAATAATAACTACATAATGAATAGTACATATGGATTTGATACAAGCTTCTAGACCCTTCTTCAGGGGTGATTGGATCTATGCATTAGTCGATTATGATGCTTAGGCGATATTCTCATTAGTACGAGAAATGAGATTTTGCTGGGTAAATTTGATAGCTCTGCGATGGGGTCTCATTCGTCAGGGTTAGGATAATCTAATGTTGGTTGCTCCTTAGGTATGATGAGGATTTTAAACTTGGCTTCAGTAGGGGCTGAGTATGAGTATTTTATTTTTAAAGTTTTTTGGTTTGTTTCTATGTTTTTGTCTGAGCTGAAGAAGTTGGGAGAGTATGAATATCTTTGGCTTGGCTGAAGATGCTTTGAGAACATAAATATGCATTTAATACATCTTTGATCAAGCCCACAATGTTCAAATTTTACATGTTTTCAGAAATTGGGTTTTCTGAGATGTTTTCAGTGATTGGTTGAGGTGATGAATTAGTTTCGATAGTGTTGTAAGTTTTTTAGGCATTGCTTGTTGAATGCTGGGTTGGGTAACTCGAGTTGATGCATGCAATGATATGTTGCATTTGTACAATGCTGAGTGTTGTCTCAATTGTATTTGTTGATTTATTAGAATTGGTAGGATTTTGACCATTTTGTGGTTGATTGCTTTGCGTAGGAGCATTTGGTATGCTCTTGGAATGATTTAACAAAAGGATTGGTGTAAATGGCCAAATGTGTATTACCTTGATGTAAAGCTTCGCGTTTATTTTGGATGTTTGAAATTTGTTTAACAATGAGGAATTCTTGGTGTCTCGTATGGATCATTGCATCATGGTCAAAATTATTTCCAAGTAGGAAGATGTATACTCGATTTTTAAGATTGTGGCAATTTTCATGAGTGGGCCCAATTGGCGTGCCACTAGTATAATTTTTGAGGGTCGAACATCTTAAGGTTGAGGTTTAGGCAATTTGCTCTTGATTTCCTACTTTCTTAGAGGTTGATAAGTTGATTCTCATAGTGAAGGATTTGGATACAAGGGGTTCCCTGTAATTGGTTGGGAAAGCGTCATAATTTTTGGTGCATTTGGCATGATTGTGTTGATTAGTTGTTTGGAATCAAAGCTAGGATCAAAGGGATTAGATACACCATGGCTAGTGGCATAACGATTTTTGCTTTTGAGTAGTAATCTAGTTTCTTGTTTTTGTTGTTGAATAATCCCAAATTGTCTCATGAGATGATCTTGTGTTTTTGCTTGGTCGAAAGCTTCTTTTATTGTCTTGGGAGAAAAGGATTGAACTTTGTATTGTAATTTTGACTCTTAAGGAAGTAGTAGAGTTTGAAGAAGCTTCCTTCATTCATGTTGTGATTGACCTTATGAACTAAGGACAGTTGTTGCTTGATGATGACACATGCGGATTCATGGTCTAGATGTTTCGCATTGACAAAGTTGTCTGAATTGTCATTCGAAAAATTGTGGTATTGGAATTCTTGGATAAGGGCATTGACTAGGCCTTCTAATTCAACTATGGAGAAGCTTAAGTTGGTTTTGCCATCCCAAGGGATTTTCGCTAATAGCTTTGTAGCTGCGTAGGTGTTGTTTGTGAGCCAACCTTTGTAAAGATCGCCAAAAGATTTGAGATGTAGGGTAGGATCAGCTGACCTATCATATGTGATTATTGGAATGATTCCTCCAATAACCATGACTGCAATATAAGGTGCTAAAGGTTCATTTTGTAATGTTTGAAGTACCTTGTTTTGATTTGGAGGTTGTGGGATAGGTTTCTATTTAGCATCCGTAAGAGGGGAGGAGGGGGTGAACATTGAATGGGAAGTCCCCAATATAGTTGTTGAGGTTGAGATGCCATTTGTAGTACTTGCATTTGCGTTTGCGTTTGCATTGGCATTTGTTCAATTGAGATATCATTTGCATATGTGTTCCATTTGAGATGCCAGTTGCATAATTTGTGTTTGCAATTGTGCCATTTGGTTGTTGGTCACACTTTGCATTTGGGCCATTCCATCCAATACTTGCTTAAACATTTTAGTGTGGTTCATTTGAGGATTTCAGTTTGCTTGAGTCTTGGTAGGAGGCAAGGTACTTGTGGTAGCACCCACCATTACGGTAGAAAATGTGGGGCTTGTGGATGTATTAAATATAGGGGAAGTCATGGTATTGACATGACTTGCCCTAGTGCTTGGGAAAAGATGTTATCCATGCATTGCTCCCATATTAGTGGAGGGAGGGGTGTTATGTAAAGAACTCGGGAGGAGTTGGATTTCTTTAGGAGATTGTCCTGCATGGTGAGGATTATCCAACAAGAATTGTTGGATTTTTGGAATGAGCTCAATGTTGTCCTTAGGCTATCCCTCTTGGTCGCTATCTTCTTGGAGAAGTGGTTTTTTATTTGATTTAGAGGACCTAGTGTTGTCCTAGTTGGAGGAACAATGGTCTTCTTATTGGGGTTGGAGGCGAGGTACTAGTTATCGCACTCGCCATTGTGGTAGAAATTGTGGGGCATGTGGATGTATTAAATATATAGGGAAAGACATTTTATTGACATGATTTGCTTCAGTGCTGGTTGAAAATATGTTATTTCCATGCATCGGTCCCATATTAGTGAAGGGAGGGGTGTTATATGAAGAACTCATGAGGAGTTCGATTTCGGGAATGAGCTCAATGTTGTCCCTTGGCTCTCCTCCTTGGTCACTACCTTCATGGGGAAGTGGTGATTTTTTATTTGATTTGGAGGAACGATGGTCTTCTTATTGAGGTTGGAGGAAGCCATGTTGCAATCCAGATCAGGATAGGATGACACTTGTGAGATGCTGGACCATTGGGAGGTATCTTGATTTAATTGAAAATGCTCTATTGTGGGAATTGGAGAATAGCCCTTGGGGAATCGAAGGGGAGAGAAATTTCGGAAAGCAATAAATGCTTGGAAAATTGATTGAAAAAGAAAAGGAAAATGTGAAAATAATCCAACCAGTGGTAAAGTAAGATTTATGTTGGGTTCACCACCATGTATGGAGCCTAGAATTGGGTTTCTACATATAATTAGTCTCCAAATAGGCAAAAATTAGAAGACCATTCTATATCCAACACATAAGATTGTTGTTCCAAAGAACAGTTTAGGGCTATAGACAAAGGTCATGTGCAAAGGAAATAAATAACTAAAGATTGGAATGGATCTAACAATGGGGAGCCTGCACATACAATCTCTATTTAAAGAATGAGTGTAGAGGACCTTACTGGATTCAGGATGTCATTAGACGTAAAACAAGAGCTATGGTAATTAGGTCAAGGATTGTGGTAAAGGAAAGGGCTGTAACAGTTATATCAATAAAGTAAATAATAAGAAGCACGTGCAATAATATCAAATAAATGGAACATACAACATTTATAATTTGAACAAGAGGCATGATAAGATTCAGGGTGTGTTCACTAGAATGTATGGAGCCTGGAAACGTGTTTCTAAATATAACAAACCTCTAAATAGGTAAAAGGTAGAAGACCTTTCAAGATTCAACACATTAGATTGCTGGTCTACAAAGTGGTTTGGGGCTATAGAAGTGCAAAGGAGGTAAATAACTAAAGTTTGGAATTTAGCTCAAGGACCATGGTAAAGGCAAGAGGCGTAACAATAATATCAATATAAATAATAACATGCGTGTGCCATAATATCAAATAAATAGAACATACAACATTTATAATCCAAACAAGTACAAAGTAAAGAGGGTAGGGTTAAGGATACTTATTTTGAGTTGACTTGGTGGTGCATTTGTCTTTCCTTGGCTTTGAGCATTTTGTAAAAGATGGTTGTCGGTGAAGTCAAGATGGATAGAAGAAACCCTAAGTAGTCAACAGTTGGGGACTCCAAAGACTTGGTATACCTTGTTAGTGTAGCTCCTATTCTTGAATTTTTAAGGCTTTTATTATAGGTTGTCTTCCTCTGGGTAAGCTTCTTAACCTTAATTCCTCTTTTTCTTCCCTAGGGGGAATTGTGTAAGTGAGCAAGGTAGAAGTTCCTCAAGAATCAGTAAAGATCCCTAAAATCAAGTTTCAGTTTTAGCTAACGTCATCTGTCCGACTGAAGATGTTGAAAGAAATTAGAGCATCATCAGCCCAGCCATTGACATTGGCTAAAATAAGGTGCTGATAGAACTTCTTTGGTTGAGCCGAAGACATTGGTAGTTGTTAGGAAAATTAGGAAGAGGTCAGAGGAACAACCGAGAAGCAAAGGAGGTTACTATGATGGTATAAAGGACACCTGGGACACATCTTGCACATAGTGATCGAAGCTGACGCACCCCAATCCCAAATTTGGGAGATTTATGCACCAACAAGACTGGAGCAGGAAAAGTATTAGTTAAGCAAATTTAATGTGTATACAATGTTCAATATGGTGGACAAACTGAAAGAGAAAGACCTAGACAGTGTGAAATGGTTTGCTGATATTGATTCCTTAGCCTTTTAGATGCATTTTGGATGCACCGGGTCATGGGACTGTCTCATCAAAGGCTATTAATAATTTCAAAGCTTGCATCAGTTCCAACCCAGTTCATGCAGAAGTATCTGAAAGCAGAAAATACCTGGATAGATGGTTTGGATAATGCAAACTGCTACAGGTCTGTTCCACTGCCTTATGGTGGACTGAGTGTGCAGGCAAAGCAGTTCCCTGCTGGAGATTGCAGAGATGGTGGTAACTTACAGCCTGGTCAAGTAGACAGTTGATGCTTCAGTTCCTTTGATATTTGGATTACCATGGTTTCAGTTTCTTGGCAGTCTACCGCAGCAGTGCTAAGGTGAATGCTAGTATGTTAGTTGTTTTATGATTTTATGGTAGTTTTGCTTGGGAACTTCATGTCAAGTAGCTCAGTTGAAAGGGCAACTTGGAGTTTTAGTAGTTTGAACGTTTTGAGTTTTGGTAGCTGTTTGGAAAACTCATAGATTATATGATGATATTATGTGCATCTGCTGTGTAATGTTGAAGCAATAGTAACACAATCTCTTTTTTATTGCCCTTCTTCAATACAAAGGAAGAAAATAATGTATTTGAAAAGATTATAACTGAAATTATTAAAGGAGTAACATGCGAAGTTTTCATAATAGCAATGAAAAAAAAATTGACTTCAAGAGAGAGAAGGAGAATTATCAATGAGTACAATTAAGGGAAATATATTCAGTAATTGAAGATGCAGGAAAGAGAATAAGCATATTTACATTTCGAATGGGGGAAGACATTAGTGACGGATTCCTGGCAAAAGGCAATAAGTATTTTCATGACCATTTATCTACTGTTCAAATCTTAAACATGTCAACATGAATTGGCGAGCATTATTTCATAGTATCAGTGGTCCCTTGGTTAAAATCTGCTTGTAAATATGAAAATATGATTGTGGAAACATTACAATGATAGTATGTTCTTACCTTAGAGAGGGTTGAAACAGCCATAATGAAAATGCTGAAATATACCCATTCCTCTTTTTCATCCTTCTAATCACTTCAAAATTGTTTCGTGCTTTAGTAAACTGTATTGTCTCTTTGAAACATGTTGCCACAATTAAGAATGGGCTTCCATAAAATCTTATGAGAAAATTTTTTATTGGTGAAAAAATCTTGCAAAACTCTATTTTGGTTAATCTATTATATTTTTCCTTTTTTTTCTCTTCTATCATGCTTAAATTTTAAAGTTTAACACAATGGCATGTTTGAGATCAATGCAAAAGTTGACCAAGGTTAATTTATGACTTGATGTTAATTGCTATTTTATTGTATGAATCCTTAGGGCTTAAATAAGAAAAGATGTTACATCATTTTGTATCCTATATTGAATATTATTATATGCAAAGGATGCATTTTTCCCACATTTGTGGAAAATTAATCCTGAAATTTAATGTTTTATATTCTGGACATTCGCAAAATACAACTCGAGTATACCCAGTTCATAGAGGCTATTATTCAGAGTTTTTGAGGCCTTCTAAAAGCCTTGTAACCCACTTAAAAAGAAACTATTAGTGGTCGAAGGTGAAAGGGAGGGCATCATACAGAGTTATTGAGGTTGAAGGGAGGGGGCTTCCCAATGCACCAGAAACTATGGCTGCAAAAAAGGCACTGTAAACACGTGAAATAAATACCTCTCAAATCCAGCACACGGAGTAATATGTATAAGACCAGACCATACAATGAAACAGGAAGGAGACTATTAGGCACCATGTCACCCAGGTTGGCGGCAAACGTGACACTATGTTAGAGCTGTCTCTATATGAACAATAAAGCCAAGGAATAATATCTGACAAGCCCTGATTGTATTGGAGTACAATATAAGGGTTGGATTGACAATTGAAAGGTAAAAATCTTGTTAGTAAGCTGACGTGAGAAAGAATAAACTTAATCAGGGGCAGTTGCATAAGCTGTATTGTACGAGAAGACTACAAAGTAGACATGCATCATGTGGATTAAGCCCACACCACAATACCTGTAATGACCTTCCCAATAAATCAAAGAAGCCCCCATGGCCCCTCACAGGCTGTGGTAAACATTTGCCATGGCATAAATCTGATTCTTGTTGCCCTTCTCAGCTTCAAAAGAATTGTGACTGTCCTGATTATTTGTTACATTCTGCTTGGACGTTTTCTTGTGATCATTATATACAAATTGCAGGACAAAAGTTAAGTCATTTTGTTTTCCTGTGCAGGGGATAGTGCTTTCCATGGTAATGATCGAAGGAGACATCTATCAAGAAGTATGACACTAGAAGAAGCAACAGATACTGTATTATTCTGCAGTTCAATAGTACATGACCTGGTGTACAAGAGTACATTGATAGCAATGCAGAAGGAAATTGTTGATGTCACTCCAATCTCAACAATGACCAGCATTGTGGGGACATCTCGAGTAAAGCATGGGAATTTCTGTAGGGGAGCTGTTGCTCAGCGAAAGTTAACATATAAGTCAATCAACTCAAGGAGAACTGTGGCACATTTGCATACACCATCCAGTAGAATTGAAACCGCTATGGAAGACCAGCAACCTGTGATGCATGTGAGTATTGGAGAGAGGAATGAATCACCATTGCCCAATAAAGTTAACTCAAAATGCCACTGCGCTATACTTTGAAGAGCTTTATGTCTATGAGACCTTGCAATTCAATTGTGCTCCTCTGTTTGCATCCCAGCATAAGAATGAGGAACAGTAGAGAACTCATTCAATGCTTGCATGGAAGGTGAGCAGTTTTAGCTGTGAGTGAGTCCACAGAACTATTGTGTATATAAATCTTGTGATTATATGCTAATATTGGATGAGTATGAACGGCCATTTGAGTAATTACCCATAATTTTTATGAATCGTGTTGTATCTTAGCACTTTCTCCTGTAAATTATTAATGAATTGATTTAGGCCTTTATAACAAGCTAAATGTATAGTACCTTTTTCTGAGTTTTGTAATTCATTGATGCTATTTGACACTGAAGTTTAAAAAAAGAATTTCCCTCTTTGCAATTTTGGGAATTTGGTGGAAAAAGGTCTTTTTGATATTTGCCACATGATTGTCATTTTTTCGAAAAATTTAATTCCAGGTATTTTTGCAGCTTAGAACTAAAGGCATCTGTTTTTGTTAGCTTGTTTCATTATTTCTATAAAAATATCACCTAATAATTCTCCTTTATGTTTGTGAAAAAATATTTTTGGTAAATAGAATTATTTTTATATATTTTTGTATGATGTGTAATAAGAAATACAATTTTGCTTCTTTAAAGTGTAATTCAGACCATTTTAATTTTCCATCATATAAGAAATATTAGAGTTAGATATTTTGTGGCAGATGGTTATTATTACATTTGTAATAAAACACAATCTCCTAGTTTGTAATACAACACAAACGCCGATACATACAAGTAATTTTATGTTTGTTTCCTTGAATACTGAGTCTCTCTGGGTTCACCTCCTCTGTTTGCTCAAGGTACATAAAGTTTATAATAAATATTAAATATACAAAAGCTGTGGCTACTGATTTTTACTTTTTTTTTTACTAATCTTACACGTGGGAAGAGATTGCAAATACACAGTAATGTAACTGACATAATATGAATTTTAAATTTAAAAACAAAAGCTTGGGAGTATACATGGCTATAATAATGTATGCTGTCATGTGTTATCATATGCATTTTTTTTGTGTTGGGAGCGGAGAATGGTTTGCTATATTGTGTGTTGGGAGAGGTGAGAGAATGGAAATTGTTTTCCTCTATATTATATTGGGCATATGCACTTTAAGTTTATTTCTATATGCTAAAGTGCATACCATTTTGCTTTAATTTGTTGAGTTTGAATTACTTTGCATTCTCTTTGTGCAATAATGGATTAACTTTTCAAACAATAAGGTATTTCTTTAAACAAAATTGTTGATTTTGTGGAGTAACCCATATATAATAATTCAATCAATTGTCACTTCGTACTTAGTTTTGCCCATCTATAGATCATGCAGGGCATAATAACTTTCTTTCAACATTTTACCAAATTACACCTTTATGCAAATATCAAGATATAGTTATAACTTAGACCCTCCAAAAAATGCAATAAAAGGACCCACTACACTCTCTTAATGTGTGGAAGCATTGTAGCGGCTAAGAAATTTATATTTGATGCCATCACTTTGAGCTAAGTTGCATGGCTTTTGTGGACATCAAACACAATAAAATGTGGACTATAACACATCTACACATGGAGGCAAACTTGATTGAAATCATTGCGAGAGTGACTAAGTGTGTGACACCGGAATTGGCCACACATGTCACAACAAACTGGCCACAAAGTCATGAACTCCATGAAGTTCAAACTCGAGAGAAAACATTCCATGAATTCTCCAACCAACAAGCTCTCTACCAAATGTCAATATTTGCCAATCAAAAATACTTTTTTGTTATAGTGCTAAACATTTTTCAAAGCTCTATTACTCTAAAACTTCCGTAGTAAGTGTTGACAATTTTGCCCCACAGGCCAAATTGTCACCCCTACAATTCGGAACTTTGCATATGGTACCAGGGAAATAAGTTTTGGGTCCTGGAATCTGCACACTACTTCTATCGTAGATTTGATGTCGAAAGGTATACAATTTCAGAAGATATGAACGTTGTAATAAAGGACTTTGGAGTTGAGGGAATTTTCAACAAGCAAGATTTACAAAGATTTAAGTCTACTACTGGTCTATCTATGGATCGTCAAACAAATGAACGCAACATAGTTAATTATACTGCTATTCCATCCAATAGGGCCCCTAAATTGGAGGCACACAAAGTCAAAGAAAGTGGAAGATACAGTAAATAAAGTTGATAACTTGAAGAAATAAGAGAAACTTTGAAAATGTAACCATCAAGAGACCCAACTTGATTGAGAATTCTTCAAAAGCCATTGAAAAATCAGCTAGTTTGGATTTGCAGCTAGATAGCACAAAGAATGACAAAGAACCATTTAAAGTATCTGGAAACAGAAAGGATAGTAAGAGGTTTGTCAGGGAAAAGAAATCATTCTAAGAAAGAGGCATCAATTTCCAAGAAAGAAGTTCTAAATTCTGAACTTATATCTATAAAGAAATCAAGTCTGCGTGAGAATTCTTCCAATGCTCAAGAGGATTTGATTTTTGGGTTGTCTGAGGACATGAATGTGAAGAAAGAAAATATTCGTGGGTTGGAAAAAAAATCCTAAATCCTAAAGAGAAGTTAAACAGGGAATCAAAGGTAAAGCAAAACATAAAACCCCGGGTGCCCTTCGAAAAGCCTGGGTGCCCTTCAAAAAGCCTGAGGAAATATAAACAAGGAAAAAAGAAAAATTGAAGGAAGGATATCCTTCGAATTCCTTCGAACTTTTTGTCCGAAGGATTAATTCGGGAAAAATGCAAACAAAAAAGTTCGAGAGAAATAGAAGCTAGGGGCAGACATTTTTTCCACAGAAAATGAGAAGATAAAAGTCCAAAAGAATTCGAAGGAACAAAACCAAAGAGATGACAACAAAATGAGCCAACATAAATCTGAAAGAATAAAGTTTGGAAAAATTGCATACACAAAAGTTCGCAGAAAAAAGATGAGTAAACAGGTAATACTTCGAAGGAAAAACAAAGAGAAACATAAAGTCAACGAAAAAGCCAAAAATAAAGGCTAAGGAGATAGCCAAGAAATTCGAGGAAATATACACTAATATAGACAAAATACATCCAAATATAGAAGTTTATAGAAAATAGACACGAACAAGTAGACCAAAATAAAAGGAAAATCCATGCAAGTAAAGGCTATTTTCGATTGACTGGTCAAAGCTTCAGTTGACTGGTTGTTGAAGTCAAGTTCATCTCTGGATCAACTCGTGCTTTCAAACATTCCAACTTAGCTTCCAACGTTTCAATTGAAGTTCTAATTTTAGCATGGCGTGGATTTCATGCATGTTCTTGTTTATCTCATGCTTTCAAACGGTCAAACAACGGAAGAGGAAGTCCATATTTGGAGGTGGGCATAGCATTTTTGCATGATAAGAGTTTGACTTCCCAAAATTAGCCATCATCCTTTTCAACGCAAGGAATTTTCATGCAAGACAAAATAGACTTTTGTAAACGCTGAGTTGGTTTGAGTTTACTCCCTCTCTATTTTCAAACGCCACCTCTTGGTTTTTGTAAAGTTTTTATATTAATGGCTTTTCAGCCTTGTAAAAATGATCCCTCTTTTGACAAGAAAGCTTTTTCCAAAGATTGTGTTGTAACCTTTTTAGAATCAATAAGAAGAGAACTGTGTTTTTTCAATTACCAGCAACTGGTATAGTGTACTTTTGTTATAGATTTGCCTAAGTGATAGATTTTCTTTCTTCCTTGTTAAATTTGAATTCATACCTAGTTACTAGTTGGTCATTTATTCAGGTCACGTTCTGTGTTTGAATATCTTTTGTTGAGTTTACAGTGGATATTAGTGGTTGTTTAGTGCCTTTCATCAGGGCTATTTCTACGTTTCCCTCAATGTTAGATCATTAGATTAAACATTTTCATGAAATACTTGTGTATTGATCAATTGGAGTTGAAATTCTACCTCTTCTTTGTCTGAATCAATGTTCTTAAAAGAAAATTTGAGTGGATCAAGCAAATTAAGTGTATCACCACTTTAGCTATGATTTTCTTGCGAGTTCTTTCTTCCTTTTTTCTCAGACAGTTTGTAGCGTAGAAATTGAGATCCTCATTGATACATCTTACATGAACCAACTTTCTCTGGAGGTTCTTCTCACTATTGAGGCACCCACCCTCGTAAAATCTCATTGTTTCAACTAGAGAGATGATTAGCCATTTCAACACATCCTCGATTCAAGATGCAACTCCAAGTTGACAATAGTAAGTACTATAGTGACATCACAACACTTACTACACTTTGCCTAAAACATTCACATTTATATGTTTCAATTACTACATGAAATTTTTTCAGACAATTTTTTTTTGCAAAAAATGGACCTAATACACTCTTATTGTGTGGACGCTGTTATAATGGCTAAGCAATTCATATTTGATGACATCATTGCGATCTAAGCTACTATTTAACTTTTTTAGAAATAAGGGCAAGGAGAATAGCCTATTCAATTAAGAAGAATACTATTCTAGAAGTAGGGCAATCAAATAATTTATATTCAAAATATATTTTAATACAATGCATAATTATGAAAATATGTTAAATATAGAAAATGCAATGCCAAACAATAATTTTATTGTTTAAACACGAAGAAGAGATAATACTTAGCTTGTTTACTGATGTGTAGGTGTATTTGAGAAATGCAGGTGCAGGAGACAAGGTGATGCTCAAGTATGATTCGTTAGATTCTAGATATCAACTCTCTATCAGCTCGAACACCTACCATTGGAATATGGACACTAGTGTCGACGCTTCTATTTGTAATGAAGTACAAGGCCCTTTCCAAAAATCCCACTTGCACATGCTAGGTCTTATTGTTGCCTTGCAGATTCTCTGTTTGGATCATACACACAAGTTTTGGATATCAGTGTATAGCTCAAAATACTAGGTCCTCAAATTAGAGCATGTGATCTTGCAAAACAAGGGTTAGTGGGCTCAAGTGAAGTCAAACTGACCTCAAAGACCCATGTCAATGAGTGTTGCTTCCATAGCCATATACTTCAAAGAGGGCCTTAAACCGATGTAGTTCTCCCTTTTATGTGGGCTTGTGTGTGAATAATAGTGTAATATGTTATATGTGAGTGCATGTAGTGATCTACCTTTTAACTTGACAAATACTACTCATGGGCTACTCTTTGAATGCTTTAGACATGTAAGAAGACTGCTCCTATGATTGATATAGAAATAGAGAAGAATAGAACAATAGAACTCAGTTGTGCAAATGATTTAATGAGCTTGATAGGTGCTTGCTTAATAGTTGCTAGATGCATAAATGAGTGGGCTTTGTTTTCTATTTATACCACACCATTTGAAATTATCTCACGGGAGGGCTAATTAAGACAATATGACAACACAAATATCAAAAGATTTACAAATTTGAGTGTTTGTAAGGTACAAACACTAATGTCAGACTTGGAACACTAACGTAGATGTTAGTGTCCTAGTTTAGATGGTAGTGTCCTAGAGGATAGAGAATTGCAGATGATCGATAACTAACATTGTAAGATATTTATTAGGTTTTAAGCATATTGTGGGCTACAAGTGATCTGGGTAATCAGAATATCAAAGTCAAACTATAAGATAAGCATTTAGGCATAGTAAGATGACGAATGCGAGCATTGTGGTAGCAAAAAGGTCCTAAATTGAAAAGTTGAGCCATGAGTGATATTTGCCAATTGTACAAGACTAGTTTATCATATAAAATCTAGATTTAACATCTATATTTACCCCTCCTTAATCTAGTAATGCGCAAGGATGAAATTACTAGGTTAAAGGAAATAAATACGTACCATGGTGTGTAAAACACACCTTGTCTTTGCTTGAGCTATGTTTAAATTCATTACATGTGTTTATTACTTGCAACCACGAGCATGTTATAGTATAATTAATGCATATAACCTGAAAATTGAATAATTGAAATACTTGAAAGAAAAGAGAGCAACGGAGTACACCTATGTGTCGATGCAACCATGTTGACCCTGGGTAGTTCGCTTTGGTAATGATGCTTCCTTATTAAAGCATTTGATAAAGAGGATCACAATTGAACCCTGGAGATGTGAAGAGGAGAATTGGAGGGTGATCATGCCCCCAATCTGGTGCAAAAGGGTGAGTTGTGCCAAGGCCATTGAAGTCATTGAATCTCAATCGCACAACTCAAGTGTATACTTAATCTAGCCAATCTAGCCCAGGTCAAATGGTATAACCGTCTTAACCTGCAACATGGAAGTATTGCCAAAGTCATTGATTGTGCTGAATCTCGATCACCCTACACAAGGGAGCTAATTGTTGCAAAGAGATAAAAGCTTAAGCGGTGCATCTTGGTAAAGTCAATGCATAAATGTGTATAATATCTGAATATGTATATGTGGTTTTGGTGCATTTTTATGGCATATGCACCTCAAATGTGCCTCAAGTTGAAGTATCTGTTAAAATGCAATCTCTGCTTTGTAAACTGTGTATAATATTTATCACAAATCTGAAATATATTTTCATAAAGAAAAATACACTTCACATACTTTGCATCAAGCTTCTTCCACTTCCTTTTTCGTATGTAGACATAGATTGTGCTCCCAAATATTCATAAGTGCTTTAATGGAGGCTTCCTTCCCGACCATGCTTTTTTAGGTGTTAGGCCATTCAATGCCATTATTGGTGCTTAGAGTAAATAAATTGATGCATTCATTAAATAGGTCCAATAGTGGCTATCCATGTTCATGCCTTTTGCCATTCATGCCATCATCTCCTAGATGATTTGATTGTTTCTTTTTGTGACTCCATTTTGTTGTTTGGGTGTTGCTCAAGGGGGTGTGTTGGAGAAAATGAGCCACACCAAACCATAACAAAGGAGCCTACCAAAATTAATCAATCACAAAGGGGTCGGTAACTTTGTGGTAGAGCACCCCAACATGTAAATGGGAGGTCCTAGGTTTGATTCATAGTTAGTCCATGCAAAATGACATAGTATCAGAGCTAAACTAGGAACCTTGAGCACCGAAGTATGGCGCAAGTGGGTGTGTTGGAGAAAATGAGCATATCAGAACTATAAGGAGTCTACCAAAAAGACCTGGTTGCAAAGGGGCTAGTAGTTCATTGGTAGAGCACCCTAGCATGTACATAGTTCTTAGGTTTGAGTCCTAGTTGGTCGATGCAAAATGACATGGTGTTTGAGCCACCTCTGATCTTGTGCATGTGATGATGCTATTGTGAAGATGGTGCTTCCATAGTGAAGAAGATGTTGTGCATGAGATGAAGTTGTTGTGCAATGAAGAGCTGAAATAGGCAATATTATGTTGAATTGCGATTTATCACCAACTACTTTGTTGCATCATGATCGGGGTCATGTTTGCTGATTTCCCCTAAAAAAATTGCAACAAAAAACTGAAAGAAGGGGCCATGCCAACAACCACTCGAATAACGAGAAATGACATGGTGGATTCTCAAACACCAAAATGCGTCTTGAGTGGAGGTGTTGGTAGAAAACAAACCACTATGAAGTGAAAGGAGACAACAACTACAAAGGGCTGGTAGATCAGTGGTAGAACACCCCAACATTCAAATGGGAGATCTTAAGGTTCGAATCCTAGCTAGTCCATGCCAAATGACACATCCTTTGCTCTACCCTAATTATTGCCCTTATAGGCCTACAACGAACCTTCAAGATTGAGATCAATGTTTAACAATATGCCATGGTTGTAATACTTAAGCATAGAGGACATCTAATGGCCTACTATTTACTTGTTACAAGATAAGTTAAAATATCTATGATAAATTTTTTATGCCCTAGTCCAAGCATTGAAGAACTGGGGGCATTATCTTCTTGTTAAGGAGGTAATTTTTGAATACCTTGCCAAATATTTAGGA
This sequence comes from Torreya grandis, assembly GCA_037957365.1. Classification (NCBI taxonomy): domain Eukaryota; kingdom Viridiplantae; phylum Streptophyta; class Pinopsida; order Cupressales; family Taxaceae; genus Torreya; species Torreya grandis. Next base: position 4,086,595 of record JARHVA010000898.1, read on the forward strand.
GCATCGACAGTTGAAATTTGCTTTCTTTATTCAAAACTTAAAAGTTCTACTTGGTGATAAAATATGAGGACACTGCAAAACTTAAAATCTCTACTTGGTGATAAATATGAGGACACTGCAAACCAAGTGGCTGATTTCCTTAGTCATCCTCCTATTTGAGTGCTTAGCATATTCAACATGAAATGCCTGGCTTATGAGGAGTAGAAGGATCTTTATCTCACCTATCCTTATTTCAGTCCTATTGTTGTACCTCTTCAATAGGACATGGTAATCAACCATACCCTTTTGTTGATTACATTTTAGGGGATGGGTTACTATACAAGCACAATTGGGAAGCATGACTTTGGGGTGAAAGTCCTTGGGCTGTTGTGTTAGCATCCTCTTCCTTTATTTACTAACATCGCTAGTGGTTTTGGAGTCATGCCTTGTGAGCCATCTCTAGCTTGTGGTTGTTAGCTTGTGATGTAATTTACAAGTATCTTATTTACAATCAATTCACAAACAAAATGGCATATCCCACTAGATGAGGATTTTATTCCACTAGAATAATTCCTCCTGTGGCAGACACTTTGGTGTCAAAAAGAATTTGCAAAATATTTAGTGCTTTTTTTGTTGGCCCTCCATTTGAAAATTAGTTGAGGACTTCATTTGTTGATATTCTCTTTCCATTTAATGTAAGTCTTCCTCAACTATTATCAACTAAGTGCTTTCATGCCCATGGGAATCTATCTCCGTGGACTTTGTTGGTGCAAAATTATGCATCCTTGTTTTTTGTTGGAAAAAATGGCAAGATATTCAAGAAGCCTTTTCTTCTATGACATGGTACATGAACTCTATAGACAGTTGCAAAAGGGGGATCTATTTTTCTCTAATTAGGCTCTACAAGACCTAGAGGGTGTTCTCTATACAACCTAATGTTGTTTATGTCTAAATCAACCCCAACATACACCAGATTTGAAAGTAAATAGAATCCAACCATGTGTGATTACTGAATTAAGTGTCCCTTGCAATTCCAAGCATCTATTTCCACTCGAAACATACTAGAGCCCAATAGATCAAGAAAGATTATTCTATAGATCTGCATTCTCTACCATGTTTACTATGACTCCTTGAAACATTTACTCAGGATGATAAAGAACATAACAAATCCACAAGAATACTTGACAACTTAGAGAATCCATGTATGACATAACACATTTGGTCAGGATGGTAAGGACCATAACAAATCCATAAGAATACTTGACAGATCAAAGGGAATCCATGGATGACATAACATATTTGCTTAGGATGATAAAGAACATAACAAATCCATAATAATACTTGACAAATCAGAAAGAATTTATGTATGGCATTCCTCACTAACATTTAGAATTATCAGTACAAAAAATTAAAGAAGATTTGATATGAATGGTTGATTCAATTTGTCATGATTAGTGCTTTGATCCATTGGGCTAACATGACTAATTATTCCATAATAGAACTTGAAATAAACTTATAAAAGATAACATACATGTATAACTAAGAAACATAAATGATGTATCACACGAGGAACTAAAAATCAAACATGTTTGTAGAACTTTCAATTTCATAAATAATAATCTCAGTATGCATGAATATGGTTCCCATACTGTAAATGATAACTCGCACCCCCAACACTAATAACTATCATCTACAATCCAGAGCATATAATAGACATAAGGATTTTTACAATCTTGCTAGGAGCAGAACTAAGGAAAGTACTCTAGCTCAATAACCAAAGACCTATCGTCCATGATGTAACAAAAGACCCAAAACAAAGCCTCTTTGGATTCTTTTTTAACATCTAGGTACATACCACATGCACCTTTTTGCCTTGCATGCTCAAAGAATGAAAATTTTCATACAAAAGTAGTTAAACGATACAATCTGCCTGCACTTTTCATGTGCCCATGTAAAGCGCAACCTAATTTTTCAAACGAAGGGTGACTCCATATAAGACCCTACACCTCCAAGGCTAAAAGGAAAGTCTTTAACTATTTTGGCCCATGTGACATCATCTTAAAGATATGCATGTACCTTGTAGAAAATATTATAATAGATTGGTCTAGGTTTTTACAAATGCTTCAACTTTAATTTTGAATGACACCACCCTTTCAAAATCAACGTTCCCATCCTTAAAGGGTTGCACATCATTATCCTTGATACTTTTCCCAAATAAGTCAAATAGAGTTATCTCTTTCTGCCATTCTCTTTTATTTCTTAGACTCATATCAGTAACCGGAGAAGGCATCCCAACTTGGATCATGTCCTTCAAAGATTATTGAGCATTACGGATTTTAGTCTTTGTTTTCACTTGCAGCATCAAGGTATCTAACCTTTTCACAGTTCTACATGCATTATCCTTAATGACTTGCTATCCTCCCATTCCAACCTTAAACTCAGGTCCATAACAATAGTGAATGTAGGAGAACACACTTGCTTGAAGGGTGTTAATTTTGAGGTTGCTATATTTTCTTGATTAAAAATTCTTCTTGTTTTCTTGATGGAGTCCCACATGGGCTCACCAATCTGAAATATATCATTTATGTTAGGCCTGAGAGAGTCCATCAAATTCTAGAAACCAAGACTCATAGCTTGTTTATCCTTTTGGGCATATAGAGGAATGTCCTCAACCTCGAGCTTAGCTTTTAAGTCTGTAATATATGGTTTTTAAGGGCACAAAGGAGGGAACCACACTAGTTGTTAGCACATCTAAGGATGGGGCCACCTGTTGTTTCAATCCCACAATCTCCTCCTCTAATTTTATTTGTAGATCATTGTTTTTAATTTTCACTAATTGCTAATACATCTCGAAGGTGTGATCCTTTCTAAGTTTGAAGACCTCATCTTTCAACTTAATGTTTTGCTCTTTAAGAATAGTTACATTCTCATAAGTGAACTTGGAATGATCCTAGACTACGTTAGATGATTGATCAGCGGGTATGTTATCGACCCTGAAATATGGTTAAAGATCCTTTGAAGTTCTCCATTTTCAATTGGTTCATTGGTTTGTGATGTGGAGGGTCCATAGTCCAAGCAACCAGGGTCTTCTTATCCACATCAAACTAAGTGTTGTGGAAATACTTTGAAATGTTAGGAGAATCAAAGGTATCTCCAAAGAACTTAGTATCATGGTACTGTAGCTTCCTGTGGAAAACCATAACTTGTGCTATATCCCACCCAGGCAGAAGCAAGCAACCACTACTTTACAATCTCCTTGGCCTTTTCTTTGGCGATATCATCAAAAATCATGTTGGTTTCTTTGGGAAGAGGTCTGAATCTAGATATGGTTGTATCTATAATGTCCCTTTTTGGACAAATATCAACAAACTTGGATTTTTGTAAAACCCTTGTTGAATTAGTGAAATATCCCTTTCTTGAAAATATGAAACTAGGGCATAGATTACAATTTTTTACCATTAAACAAATGCCCAAAAACCCATAATAATTACACCCACTAAAACCTCTTCAAATTTATTTTTTAACATGCAAATATAAGCTGCAAAAATTCTAATAAAATGGAAGAATATTGCTCAAACCCTCATACATAAAATTCAAGCCTAAACAACACCACAAATGATCAAATCAGAGCCCAAAGGGGGGTCGCCCAACTCAAAAAGGTAGATCACTACCTCCAAAGTCAAACATAGCCCTCAAAATGCAAACCCTTGCTGAAAATCTTGTCCAAATGGAGTTGCCACACTTTCCAATCAAGTGCTGCCTTTGTACCCTGCTCAAACCCTCGTGAATGGCTCCCAAAACAAGCCAAAGCACCACAAATGATAGTCACACTTGCCAATGCAAGTTGCTGCCCTAGAAGATGGTCAAATCACTAAATCTGAAATGTAATTACAAGAACTGAAAGTTGTGCTGCCTTGAATGGGAGTGAAGGTTTTCATCCCCATACCTTTGTGCCTTTGAAGGTTTTCATCTTCAAGTCACTTATCTGAGCATTTCATGCTTTAGCCTCAAAATCAAATATCATAACTTCATGATATCCTATCAAATGATTATCATATCACCTTTTATACCATATCTTCTAACAAGTCCTTCCAAAAAAGGGTGCTCCACTTGGTGGGAGAGTTAAAGTGATTATAAAATATCTTTTCCCTTTTCTTCATTAAAGGTTAGCTAACCTTTACAAGTTATCTTTTAAGTTATAAAATAAAAAGATATATCAAGAGGTATCTTTTTATAATTTAAAAATTAAAATCAAAGTTTCCCTTTTTATTTTCCCTTAGCTGACGGAAAACACTAAATGAACTAGGTTAAGGGTCATTTTAATGCTTAGGCTAAAAAGGGGGACATGATAATCGTCCTCATCCAAAATTGCTTGTCCTCAAACAATAGCAACATCCATAGAGCTATCCCAACAAGTATCCCCATGCAAAGCTCAACCCTCACTTCATTCCATGGAAGGAAGGCTCCTTGTTGATGCTTTTTCCTACTATACTTCAAGATTTTTGGCTGCCTACTCATGATGGAAATGATACAACAACAATACATTGTATTCCTCATTTCATCCATTGAGGCCATGTACCCTGGGCCTCCCAACATGATGACAAAATAAGAAGTCCTTGAAATTGAAACAATGTAGGGGATGGAAAAATTTGTTCCACTAAGATGTTGGCTGGAAAAGTGGGCCTTGAATGTCCACCTGTCAATACCTACACAAAACACAAATATGTTAGTCAAAATGGAGGATCTTTCTCCTTCATGTTCCATGCGGGGGTGGCTCCCTTATCTTCCCATGCTTGCATACTCAATCAAGTTCAGGAGTGGCTGGAAATATGTATGCGGATGCCTTAGGGGGTATAAGAGGGTTGGCCACGCTATATACACCCTAAAAAACTTACTCAAATCTCAAAAATTTTCCATCTATGAGAGCAGGAAACTTCTTCACCTTATTATCATTCCACCCCTTGTCTCTTTGCAACCAATAAATGCCCTTATATGCAAAGGGAATAGTGAAATCAGTCACATCCCATGTGATTGACTGGTTGGGTATGCAAAAATTAGACCTCTTGTGATCCCAAAATAGGAACTTATCCAATCATGACTCACCCTTTTGAAGTGACATCTTGCAATCAGCCTTTCCCATGCATTCATGAACCCTCAACCTCAAAAAAATGAGTTGGAACTATCATGGGTAGTATGGTGAAAGAGTATACCATTGTTGTACCTTCCATTGCTAAACATGAACCAATTGCTAGTACTCTTTGAAATAGCCAACAATTTCAATTTTTTCACAAACAAGTGGCTTCCCCTATTATAGCCTTCATTATGGAACATATAACAACAATTAGTCTCCTCAAAATCGTCCTTCAAACACACAATTCCATACATCTCATGGGCTGGAAGCTTCCTTGATATGGTTATAACCCATTCCTTGGTACTCATGCTCATATGTTCCCTTACGTTGGAGAGAATTACCTCAAAATGAAACCTGTACTTGATGTTTTGAGGGTTGTATTTATAATCTACCACCTTGAAAGTGCCCACCAAAATCAAAATTTACATTCTCAACTTGCCATTTGATGAACCCTTCATGTCTACAACCTCATGAGGAGCCAATATGAATCTACAAATCTCTTTAGATGAGCTAGAATTGTCATAAAAACATGATAATAAAATGTATTAAGGCTGCCCTTTATGGTCATTCTTCCTTGCATGTGATCCTTGGAATGTGTCCTTCCTTGGAGTGCACCCCAATGCCTTTTATGGCTTTTAATGTGCTTTGACACTCCATCAAACCAATGGTATGGCTCACTAATTTGCAAAAAGAGAACAATTATGAACAATCTTGGATACATACCTTTTGTGTGGATACCTTGGTGAGGTGGGACCTTGCTATGATGCCCAAATTAAAGTCCATTGCTTATCCTCTTGTTGCCTTTTACAAACATGCCCTCCGCATACATCATGAATGCATAAAGTTTGATGTTTTTTTCTCTTGATGGTGCTGCCCTTATTATGTCTTCCTCTCCTCATGAGTTGAATATTATTTGTAGCCAACATACCAAATTTTCCATAATTTATTGTACCTGAATGGGTCTGGCTTTCCACCAAACTATTCAACCTTCATGTACATGCACAAAGTTGACCTTGTACACATTTTCCAAAATTTTTCCCTTCATAATTTTTAGACTTTTTGATATATGGGACAATCTGATTTTGCACAAAAAACTTAGAATTTTCTGAGTATGTCATGGGTCTATTTCTCATAACCATTTCCAGTTTCCTTATTCTGTTCACAAGTTGAATATTTGCCCTATGGAAGCATTGTTTTGAATCCTCATTTTTATAATGTACCATGTTGCTACAACATGAAATTGAGGGGTCTTCAACATACCTTAGTGGTTGCCCATATTCATATTTGGCCACTTCCTTAGCCCCTTTGGATGAACAACACCTTCCAACATTCATATGTACATTGTTGAGAATTGGAAAGAAGGAATCCATGCCCTTTTCGTTACTTCAAGTGCCATTCGTTTCACCATCACCTTCATGTGGTGGTCCATGATGATGGCAACCTTATCATGGGACACTAACCAATATCCAAATTGCAATTGGCTCATTTTTTTGTATATGTTGCCCTTTATAACAGCTCACCCTAGATGCCATATTAGTAAGCAACATTTTTGAAACACGCTCATACCTTTGGCTGCCCATAACTTGTCCACCCTTCGTGACACCTTCAATATCTTTTGCTTCAAAATCTAGAAATGCTTCCTTCAATGCATGTTTATCTAAGAGGGACTGGACATACATATTGCAGTACTGTTGATCTGAAAATGAAAATGTGAGATTTACCTTGATCCTCAGCAAACCATCTGGATCACATGTGCAGATGGGAAATTTGTAACTCCCCATCCTTAGATTATCTTGGAGAAATTCCTTCCTCCACTTAGTGCCCTTCATCTTATTTTCATGGTTAGTATGGATCTCATGATGATCAAGATATTGTAGGTGCATGGTAGAGGGGTGATACAACCAATTCGTGTCATGAAAATGATTATATTACTTACCTTTATATGCTGGTTTGAAAATTATAGCAAGTGGAAGATCATCATACGAAGCTTGTGAGGTCCCTCCTTTATGTACATACTTCCCAACAAGACCTTCCTAGGATTCCTCTTCCTCAAGCTTGGGCAAATCTGATTTTTTTCAACTCAATCTATCCTTGGCCACCCCATGATTTCCCCTTCTTCCTTCACTACTATGGAAGAACTCATAATATTACTCTCAACATGTGATGACTCAAACCTTGCAAAGTTTACAAGAGGGTTCATTACTTCTAGGGATGGAATGACTTCAACCTTTGATGCTTAACATCCTTCATGTAAGGCTTGCTCTTCCCTTTCCTTGGGAAGTTCTGATTCTTCTCCCTTCTTTTCTTCCTCTTTTTACTCTCTTTGTTGTTCATGAACTTGTTGGACAAGTTGCTGCCTCAAAATTTCTGAATTTTGTATCTCATGATTTTCCTTATTTGGCTGCTCCATATTTAGCTAGAAAGTCTCCCTTTGCTGCTCCAATTTTTCTGATTTGTAAAAATAAAAAAATTCAACACTTGGCTGCCCCAAAGTGTTTGATTTTTCCTCAAAGTAAGGTTCTGCATCATCCCAATCAAACCTTCTAATGAGCCTCCTATTGAATTCCTCATAGTTGTCTATGAGGTGATGCCCTTGGATTATCAACACCTAGTGCCACCAATCATGGGAAGCCCCTTCTAAATATGCTGTGATGAATCTTAGGGCCTCCTCTAACTCCATGGGATGAAGTGTAAATGATGTACCTAACCTATCAATCCATTCCCTAGCTAAAATGTTTGTAGAACCATTGAATGTGCGAAGAACAATCTTCCTCAAGGCATCATGTAACTCCTATCCAACCTAAGTACCACCCCTACCTCTTTTCCATGACACAAAATCATTGAGGTCCACCTCCTTCATAAAAGGGGGTGATTATGTCACATACTCCTAAATGTCCATCAAATTTGATCTATAGGAAGGTTGTTCCTTCCTTCCCCATGAAGTTTCCTCCTTTTGAAGGACCCTAGGTCTATTAGGTCTTGGTGTAGGTCTTACAGTTATGCACAAAGTGCTATCCATAACAGCTTATGTTCTATCTCGCTTCATATCCTTCACTGTTTGAATTCATTCATCACTTCCTTCATCTGCTCTTGTGCTTGAGATGATCTCTCAAGCCTAGCTTTATCCATGCCACTATTTGACATGAAACCCTTGTCCCATAGCTGGCCAATAAATTGGCTTTGATACCACTGAAATATCCCTTTTTGGGCTAAAAATAAAATAAAGGGGGTTTTCCAATAGACCCTAACACAACAAAAGAATTTTATGATTTTTTAATCAACCCCAACAAATATTTTAGAAGTTTGAAAATATGAAACTATGGCATAAATTACAATTTTTTATCATTAAATAATTTCCCAAAAATCCAGAATAATTATAGGCACCAAAACCTCTTCAAAGTTATTTTTTAACATGCAAATATAAGCTAAAAAATTCAAATAAAATAGAATAATATTTGCTCATACCCTCATACATAAAATTTAGGCCTAAACAATGCCACAAATGACCCCAAAGGGGGGTCACCCAGCTCCAAAAGGCAGATCATTGCCTCCAAAGTCAAACATATCCTTCAAAATGCAAACCTTTGCTAAAAATATTATCCAAATAGAGTTACCACACTTCCAAATAAAGTGCTACCCTTGTACCTTGTTCAAACCCTCGTGAATCCAAAGCACTCCAACTAATAGTCACACTTGCCAATGCAAGTTGTTGTCCTAGAAGATGGTCAAATCACTGAATCACTAAATTTGAAATGTAATTACAACACTTGAAAGTAGTGCTGCCCTGAATAGAAGTGGAGGTTTTTGCCCCCAAACCCATGTCCTTAAAGGTTTTCACCTTCAAGTCACTTAGGCAAGCATTTTATGCTTTAACCTCAAAATCAAATATCATAAATTGATGGTAACCTTTCAAATGATCATCATACCACCTTTTATACCATATCTTCCCACAAGTCCTCCCCAAAAAGGGGTGCTCCACTTGGAGGGAGAGTTAAAGTGATTTAAAAATATCTTTTCCCTTTTCTTCATTAAGGGTTAAGCTAACCCTTACTCATAAGTTATCTTTTAAGTTATAAAATAAAAATATATATCAAGAGGTATCTTTTTATAACTTAAAATTAAAATCAAAGTTTCATTTTTTATTTTTCTTTAGCCGATGGAAAACGCTAAACAAACTGGGTTAAGTGTCATCTCCATACTTAGGCTAAAATGAGGACATGACAATTAGGTTGAAAGCATATAACCTAACACAAATCATACAACTGAAATATGCAAAACCAAAAATACCCAATTGATATTTAATGCTGAAATTGAATACTCAATTGAACTTTTATTGAAATTACATATATCCAACTGTAAATTAATTCAGATACGTTAAAAATGAATTTATTACAACAAAACCTAACTTGAAACTACATTGAAAGCATTAATTTTTTTCTACGAAAACCCTAACTGAAAGAGAAAGTTTGGAAGTATGACACCTTGCTAGAAGGCACAAAAGATCCCTGGGAGTAATAATAAACCTTTGTGAGTGTGATTTGAGCAATATTTTTCATAAAAAGAATGACACCAAGGCTAGAAGTGTACTACAGTTGGTATGATAGACTGTAATTATAGGTATAATAGTGAATAATGATGTAGTGAATAGTGATATCTTGAATAGTGACATCAAGTTGAATGTCACTTTGGGAGAATATTTTAATAATAATCTGAAGTATTGCAGCACCATATATAATGATAAATCAACCTCTTTGTACCTCTGTGATGAATTTATTTTGAATCTAAAAATTCTGTTGTAATTCCCTGAATGATATTATCAATGAGTTTGAAGGTTTTCATCCCCAAACCTATGCACATGAGGGTTTTTGTCCTCTGTGTAAAATATTTACAAAATAAGGGTTTTATGAAAGTGTTCAAATGAATGAATGATTTCTATTCACTTTTTTCAATCAATTCTTTTAATAAACTATTTTCATCAAAAATCCTAAAAGTAATTAATATTATTTTAATTGAATATCCATCTTTTTCCATCCTTATAATTATTAATTACCTTTTTACCCATGTATTCAATATTTGTTTTTTGGCCCCATTCAATAATAACACTCCAAGTGTCCCTTTTTTTTTCCAAGTTTTAACTTGAAGTATCTTTTTAGACAACTTAATGAATTATTATAATATTATTTATCTTTTTAATTCCCCTTAACCTATGGAAAATAAAAATAGGATTTGGTTCCCTGATTTAATTAATTCAAAAAGGGGACATTATAATTCATCCTTTTCAAAATTGTTTGTCCTCAAACAATTCATGAACTGTTCTTCAAATACCAGGATCCCAAAGCAATCTTTCAGTCTCTTCCAATCCTCCTTGTGAGGTAGTTAGATTTTGTTGCATTTCTCTGATATAATTAGAAAATTATGCACCAAATACAGCTCCTTCAACAAATTCAATGAGTACATCTTGAATAGTTGAATCATGAATCAACTAGGATCTAGAAAGATTACTACCATTCATGATACCCTCCATTCTATTTGCTGAGATGGTGAAATTATGTTAGTGATCCATTGGATACTACTTCTTTCCCTATTGCAGGAACACCAATTATGTGTAATGAAAAACTAGGTGGATGAGCTCTAATTGCAAGGTACATATGTGTAGCCTACTATAACATGTGATATACCAAACTTTCATGCATTGCAATTTCTACCTTTAACCTTCTCAATGTAAATTCTGAAACTATTTGAGAGTCTACATTAATCAACTCTAAAATACCAAAACCTTGAGTTCAAATGGATCCTTCAATACTATGGCCAGTTGTACCTCTCACAATTTGGTGCAAATTAGACTATGTATACACTGTAAACAAGTTAAAACAACCACAACCCACCTACAATTTCACCCAAATCAGACTATGGTGTCTGAATTGTTTGTTACCTTTAGCTAAAACCTACCACCCACATCATCCAATGATAAAACCCCCTTAAAATGTACAAACTTGCACTTGTGCATGAATGATAACAAATGTTTTAGCACCCTGGCGATGATATAACATGAGCTAAACTGATATTCCTTTACAAAAATCAAAAGAGTGAACAATGTAGGAGCTGAAAATGCTTTATCAACAATCATAGATTATAACCCTTCCTTCTCATGATTGGGAGTCCTAGTAAGCACAAATGTATACATGTAATTGACGTACCATAGGGGTTGATAAGGATAATGAAAGAAACATTGAGGCTCAAAATATTAAAAACAACATATCTAATGTTGGAAACTAGATTCATGTTGGCCCTTAGTTCATGTTCCTTGCAACCAACACTTATCCCAACCATGTAAAGCTGGTGACTTCCAACAAGAAAGCCACATTTTACAAATATCTCATTTGGAAGCCACCTTAGGAGTGTAATATTGAGTATATCCAAAACATACGAAACATTATCATAATGAAGTATCTTACCTAAAAATTGACATTTGGTTATCTCTATGCATTGAGTAGCTAGAGCCACTTGATTTCTATAAAAATGTACTTCCCTTCTTTTTGTTGTAGCTATGCTTAAGACTCCATTAATTATACCTTGAAGTATTACTTCTTCTTCATCCTTGAATTTAGCTCCATAGTGAGTTATTCAAGAGGATGAAACCAATGCAAACCCCATATTTTACCGATTCCTCCTAGACCCATGATATAGGGATCATTGCATACCTTGTATCTATCCTAAGTGTTGAAATATTGTTGTGCCTTTATGGTGCAAGGGATGGTGAACTTATCAACAATAATGATATTGAAATTAGTAATTCTACCCTTGATAGACCTCAATATATCCCCTAGATCCCACACCATTATGCATAAACAATTTTAAACTTGAATCAAAGAATCTATATGCCCTATGCCACAAGTTGTATTCTTGTCACTATCGCAATTTTTAGAATGCTTTCCATGATGACAAGAATCTTGTAATGGCATAGTATGAAGCAACAAATCTAAAATACAATCATCCTTTTCATACCTTGCACTATAATGAAAGTATTAACCTTCCTTTGTTGAATTATAATTTGTTTAAAAATCCTCAACACCTCCATCCTTGTGACTCAAAACTCTCAAGTTAGGGTCAAAATATTCCCCTCAATTTGAGCACTTTTCTAACTTAGTTTTTGATCTTCAATGTCTACTTCATATAAAAGATATATAATTTTTATGGAGAATGGTGACTTCTACCATTTTTACTTCTCAAAAATTAGTTGTAGCATCATATAAAGGATTTAGGTATTCTTTGCTAAAAGTGGTGACCTTTAACTGTGCATCCTTTCTCACATTAAATTTAATACCTTCCACTTGCGTGGTGAATTCCTTTTAATCCTTTTTAGTATTTTGAGGCTCATATTTTGACTTTTCTATCTTCTTTATGTCTATCCATGTCTTTATATCCTTTTGATATTCTTGCATAGCTTGGAATATCTCTAACATGGATTCTTACACTATGCACATGATTCATAGGCTGCCAAGATCATAGCTATGATACTAGTGTAATGTCCCTTTCTAAACAAATATTAACAATCTTGGATTTTTTGTAAAACCCTTGTTGAATTATGATGAAATAATACATGCTGAAAAATACACAGTTGATATTTAATGTTGAAATTGAATACCTAATTGAACTTGTATTGAAATCATATAAAATTACACATACCCAACTGTAAATTAATTCAAATATGTTGAATATGAATTTATCACAACAAACCCTAACATGAAACTATATAGAAATAATGAAAATTGAATTTTTACTGAAACTCTAACTAAAAGAGGTGGTTAAAAATTATGACACCCTATTGGAAGGTACAAAAAATCCCTAGTAGTAATAATGAATCCCTGTGAGTGTGATGTCAGCAACATTTTCTCAAAAAAGAATGATGCCAAGGCTTTAAGTGTACTATAGGTGGTATAATAGACTGTAATTGCAAGTACAATAGTGAATAGTGACATCAAGTTGAAATGTCACTTCAAGGGAATATTTTAATAATTTTTTGAAGTATTGCAGCCCCATATATAACCATAAATCAGCCTCTCTATACCTATGTGATGGATTTTCTCTAAATATGAAGTTTTGGTGTAATACCTAAATGGAATTACCCATAGTTCAATATATCATTCTCGATGATTTCTCGAGAAGGCAAAATTTGAACCGGATCTTGATAATTTCTCAACAACTTTATCACTACTTTAAAAAACATATAAATTCATAAAATAAACTTAAATTAAATGTAAAACATTATTAAATGACATGAAAAATGAATGTAGAGAATTCCATAGGCCCATAATTATATTTTTTATCATTGTGAGATCAAAAAAGAGTACAATAGTAACAATACTACAAAGTTGCAAAGTATAAACTGCAAAGTTACAAACTACAATGCTCATAGAGTCATGAAATATCAAATATACATATTATCTTTCATCTCTATCACCTAAAATAAGTTTGATGTGGCTGCATAATGGAAGTTGAAGGTAAAACTTCTTCCTCTCCAATGCTAACAACATCATCCAAATGTATCATTTGGATCCTCACCAACACCTCTTGATACCTCTACTACCCCAGATGCTATTTCTTCTTCTGCCTCCCTCTCTAAATTTACAATCTCCACCACTGTAAACATGGGCTCTGACTGCATCATAAATGATCCAGTCACCGTATAGATCGATCTCATCCAAGTAAATAGCATCATAGTTATCTCACCCCTCCAATTGTCTCATGTGAATATGAAGATTATATTGCACAAAGACAAGGTCATTGAGGTGTTGTGTCATTAAATTGGTATGCTTCTTTGGGTGAACAACTTCAAACATGCTCTAATTACATTCACACCCAGAAGAGCTACATGGTTGACACAAAATGCAGATGGCTAGCCTTTGAAAATTTGGTGTTTTTGCACCATAATCTTCCCACCACATATTTGCAAAAAGGAATTTTATAATTTTATAAGTCAAATAGGCTTGAAAATGAAAGAAGTCTTCTATAAAGAATAAACAAATGACTCAATTTTTTTTATGATTTACCTAGTTGAGAGGTGTTTCTTATTTTTATGCATAGATCCAAAGAAAAGAGTCTCTCTGTTGCATTCTTGTAAATCTATAGCTCATCAATAATTGCATCTCTAGTCTCATCATCAGGAATCATCCTCTCTATGCATGTATTGAGTCTATCCATAACCTCCTAATCAGCCTTAAATGAATCAAAATAGGAAAACTTAGGATTCAACTAGCAGGCTACTGCATGAATATTTTGATGGAGTGTCATATTATATTTACGATTAATTATGAATCATACGGGTTCATGTTTTCTTTTATTATGCCCATAATATTTGGCTATGGCCTCCTTGTCCACATATATGGCCTCATACAAATAATCCATTGGGTTTTTATCCCCATCCAAAAACTAGAGAACTCAAACCAAAGGCTCTGGCACCTATAACAAAATAATACACAAATTTAAAATGAAAATTAAGAAAAAATTATAACAAATAAAAATAATAATTAAGTTTAAGCCTTTAAAGTTACCTTAATGATTTCCTCCATGAGCTTCACAAAGACCTCATCAAAAATGGTCTTCACGAGCTTTACCCCTTTATCTTTCTTAGCATAGGGAGACCCCACCCACCAATCACTCATCACCATCTGCTTATGCTAGTGATCCCACAATGCATTGTAATGTGAGGAAATTGTTGGTGAATTATGTGACTCTCAATTGCACAATATCCTTTCCATTGGTGTGTTCTCTCATCAACTGTAGCACCTAAGTGCTATTCTAGATGAACTTGGTGATACTTCTTCCCTCATCAACCACACTCTTCACCCATGATATCTTTCCTATGTCCTTGAGAAAAAGATCAATACAATGGGCTACACAAGGGGTTAAAAAAAGTGTAGGGTGCCTCTTCTCAAGAAGTTTGTTTGTTGCTACATATGCATCCATGTTGTCTATCATAACTTGAACAACATTCTGCACACCTACTTGCATCACCACCTTATCCAACATGTCACATAGAGTGTTTTCTATTTTTACTTGATGATAGGCATTAATTGACTTCAAGAAGACTAGATACCCACTTGAAACCACTAAAAAGTTAATAAGTGTATGATTTTTCCCATCTTTTCACCCATCAGATAAAATGGTGCACCCCTTTTTTTGTCATATATATATTTTTAGTCTTTGACAAGGGCTTGTGTATGTCTCATAGAATCCTTCAACATTGTGCCACTCAAGTCATGAGGAGTAGGAGCTTTGAACCCCTTCCCGACAATGGTCAATGTAGTGACCAAATTCTTCCAATATGGAATTTTTACCACGTTGAAAGGAATAATATTGTAGTACCAATTTTTTTTTCATCTATCCTCACTTCATTTTGAAAATATTTATTCTATACAGTACCTTCCAATGAAGGTTATGACCCTGGGCTACTTCTAGGAACAAAAAAAGTAGCCAAAGTATCACTAATGGATGATCCTTGTCTTTGAATGTGACATGGTGGAGTTGGGGCAATAGAATAGTCCTTAATATCACCATATTTTCTCACTATCCTCCTACTCATTAGGAGTACAAGTGCATTGTCTTTCCTCTTATTTTCAACTTTTTTTTGCATTCATTGCAATGCAACCAATCAACTCTCTTTGAGCCTCAAGTGGTGTTTGATTGAAAAATACCACATCATTCCGTACCAACTGTGAAATGTGGGTTTTCAGGGGAAAAAAACTTCCAATCATCTTGATCCCACAATGGTTTAATATTACAAAGTTTCCCTCCACCTATTCACAATGCTTCCAACCAAGTTCGTCAGACTTAGGCTTACTGCAAATAGGACATGTAAAACCATATGTCAATCCCAATGCCATTTTAAAATAATGAAATTAAACCTTATATAAATATATGTATGTTTTAGTCTTTTAGAATTTAAAATTTAAATATAACTGCATTTAAAATTTAAATATAGTTGGAATCTAGAAATAAAATTTCAATGATCATGATTCTTGATAGAAAATTTTAAATTTTAACTTTATATTAAATATTATAAAGATAATGATTTTAAATAAAAAACATGGAATCTAACTCTCTAATGTATGTTGTGTGTTTCAAGATACCAGGCTCTCATTGGAGTCATCACTCATGTACTATAGTCACTCATTTTCAATCTCAACTTTCAAGCTTCAACTATATATTGTAGCTTGCCAAATAGTAATACTATAAAATTATAGTCTCGATTCACCCTCATCCAAATTAGAGAATATATATTATTATATTGTATACTATATATACTATATAGTATATAGTTATACTATAAATTATATACAGGTTATAGAAAGAGTAAGCCCACAACCAACAATCCTATCACTATGCATAGTCCAACAGACTAAAATATAATATGCCAATCGATTCTCAATTGATTCTCACTGTGAAGTGTCAATAGTCAATTTATTCTCACTATGAAGTGTCAAGATGAAAAATAATATTACAAACTATAAATTTCAACTTAAAACTTTAAACTTTTAATGGGCCCCAAAGTTCAAATTATGAAGCTGTGCACAGTGTAGGGTTTAGCGTCAGGAAATGAACTTGTAACTTGAATGAGGGAAGTGGGCACTGTAATATGCATGATATGATTTTAAAACACTAATATGAGGGCACTTTTTTTCTTTTCACTTAGTAATACTGTTTGTGGCCTATGTAAAAGAAGAATGACAAATCATGATAAAATATTTCATAGTTTACCTTAATTTTTTAATGCATCAATTTTTTTTGGTATTTGAGAAATAGGATTTTCTCATTGATTTTTTTTGAGAAATGACTGAGATTTCTTAGCAAAAATCACTGAGAAAACCAAGACTTCTCATTTCATGAGATAGAGCCTGATATCTCGGTAGGCTAGTATACCATAAGATCTGCCGAGAAATGGTGAGAAATTATCGAGATTTGATTCTATAGAATTACCAAATGGGTTTGAGGGTTTTCATCCCCAAGCCTATGCACATGAGGGTTTTTGTCCTTTGTCTAAAATATTTAAGATGCTACCTCAAATTTACAAAACAAAGGTTCTATAAAAGTGTTTGAATGCATGGATGATTGTCCTTCACTTTTTCTAATCAATTCTTTTAATAAGATCTTTTTATCTGAAACTCTAAAAGTAATTAATATTAATTTTAATTAAATATTCACCTTTTTTCATCCTTATAATTATTAATTACCTTTTTGGCCATGTATCCAATATTTGTTTTTTGCCTCCATTCAATAACACATTATGTGACCCTTTTTTTCCAAGTTAATACTTAAAATACTTTTTTGGATAACTTAATGAATAATTTTAACATTCTTCCCCTTTTTAATTCCCCTTAGCTATGGGAAATAAAAATAGGCTTTGGTTCTCTGATTTAATTAATTCAAAAAAAGGGACATTACAATATCCCGTACCTCATCATCATCATCATTACCTTATTTTTCAACAAGTCTAGCCTTCACTATTTTTAGCTTTTTTTTGTATGCAATGACTTCTACATCATCAGGTTTAATAGATTATTCTTGTCCTTGACTATTTTCATTATGATGATGGATCACAAAATGTGATCTAAAACATTGATTAATAATATGTTCTCAGTTTTCCATTTGAGAAGTGTTCTCTCTAATCATATGGAAAGTGAAAACAATATATATCTTATCATGGGATGTTTATATCACCTCTTCATCCCTTCTTTGTTTAGAGGTTCCTCTAATCTATACATATTTTACTTGAGTGTAAGGAACATTTTGCATTGGAGGTTCTAAAATTTGCTATGGTAGGGGAGATGCATGAGCAGACACATAAGCTCAAGTGGAAGATATAATGTCCTCTTTTTGGGTACTATTTATATTTTTGTCTTAAAAATATCATAACATCAAATACCCTAAGGGATCCCCCCTAATTTTTTGAGAAAATTCTTTGAAATGACTTGAAACCCACTTTCCCTTTGTATTGCAAAATCTAGAACTCTGGATACAATTTAAAATTTGCAATTTGTAAAATTATAAATTGCTTCCTAAGCTCCAAATCCCACAATACACTAACCTTCCAACCTAGCAAAATTGGTAAATCTGATTTCAATTTTCAATTTGTAAAATTGTAAATTACAGCTTGAGTTATGAATCCCACAATCTATTAACCGACAGAATCCAAAAACCCATTTACAATTTTTAATTTTATAAAATTGAAAATTTCAAGTAGAGTTTTAGATCCCATAAACTAAATACCCCAAATGGGATCCAAAACTCAAGCAGTAATTTACAATATTACAAATTACATCCTGAGTTCTACCTCTCATGAAACACTTAGCTATAAAATATGGAACTCTAAACACAATTTTCAATTTTGTAAAATTATGAATTGCACATGGAGTTCCACCTTCCCATCTCTAAAGTGAGTCAACCTTCAACCTTCTATGAAATCCATAACTCTAAACACAATTTGTAATTTTGCCAAATTGTGAATTGCACATGGAGTTTCACATCTCCATTTCTAAAGCGAGTCAACCTTGAACCTTCCACATAATCTAGAGGTCAACATGCAATTTACAAATTTCAAAATTGAATGTGGACTAGGAATTTCCACCACCAACTGCCATGGATGCATTAATTATAGGATTGTTGTATAAACAATGCAAAATTAGGGATTTTTAATTCATTGCTAAGTTGCTAATCACAATTTTTGAGCTCTAACAATGACCCTACACCACGACCATGCCTCGATCCACATATTCAAGCCATATTTATGAGAAAAGTGCCAAATCATCTTCCCCACTACATGGTAGTCTTGTAATCTTCTTGTGATTTCCACCATTATTTCCTATAATTGAAACTTTTTAAAATATTTCCTTTCTTGAGAAAAGTTTCATTTTCATTTTCTTAGGGTTATCATTGTTTTTCTTGGATGGTAAGTTTTGGGGCTTCTCTATGTTTATATGAGAATTTTTATAGATTAGGGTTGTCTGCAAGTAATTTTTTTCCAAGGTTTCCATTGGTTAAAATTTAGGGTTTTTCTAGGGTAAAATCTTTCCAAATTTCATTGTTAAAATCCTAAGGTTTTCTACCAAAGTTTTTGCATTCAAATCTATGGTTTCTTCAAAGTTAGGAAAATATACCATAGTATATTCCCAAATCAAAGAAAGAATATTCATTGTGAGATCCTCCAAGTCTTTGTGGATAGTGGACCTATTTAGAACACCTCCCATCTTCATAGGTTTCACTATTGTTTCAAGCACCTATAATCCCTGCAAGGTTCCAAGTCCTTGCAAATAATGGACTTGCTCCAAACACTTCTCATCCCCACAAGATTCCTACTTGTAGTTTAATTCTCCCATCCCCACATGATTCCATCCTGTTCAGAGTACCTCCTTGTTTCACTGAAGATACAACCTGTCTAGAACACTTCCTAGTTTTGTGAAGTTCTCACCTACTTTAAACATCTACTAGTTCTACCAAATTTCTCATCTACATAGAGCACATCCAATCTCTGTAAGAGATTATAACTACTTAAAGCACCTAAAAAACTTGATAGCTATTATAGTTGGTTTTTTGCAAACATTCTATCTAGATTCCATGTCTCAGAAGGAGATGAAGTTCAAATCAAAAGGCCCTGGGGTGACTCTCAGCTTAGAGTCCAACACTACAAAAATAACTGATACAGACCTAGGTCATATTGACCTAGGGGACTTTTAGACCTAGATTAATGTAGTGTTTAAAAATGATTAGATTTAGGGTATTTATGACTCTAGACTTTGACAAGTAGTAGCCTTTCCACTAACGGTATAAATCCTTGAGTTGATGCTAACACTAGACCAACATTACGATGTTAATAAATGAGAGATTGTGAATGATAAAGGGGAAAGTATTCTAAATCTAGACCCTGATTTCATTAATTTAATGTTTATGATACCAAAATTTGAGAGTTATCTTGACATAACTCTAGAGACATCATAACAATTCTTTTAAGATAACAGAGATGGGTGTCAAAAAATGATTAACAATGGCTTAAGTCCCCCAAGGCTACCTTCACTATATTACCAAAGATATTGGAAAGAATTGACTTTAAAGATGAGGTAGGGGATATTATAATATTATTGCATAGGATTACTAGTAGTCCTGATGCCAAGATATTTTAGGAGTGGATGTACAACTACATTTGGGTCATCCATCAGAATGACCAATACATCCACTAGGCTCAGCTTATTAGTGACTCCCTCCATAAATAATTGATGGAGGTGCAAACAACTAGAACATTCTTCATGACTTCCTACCTTGTATACATTTTGGCCAAAGGGAGATATTTCCTAGGCCTTAATACAATACTTAGTGAGATAAGCAGAGTATACAGCTACTATCCTGACCTCACATTAGAGGCTAACATACAACACTTCAGGAGAGTTAATGATGCATTCATCTATTGCATCATTATCATGTTTGATAAAGAGCTTGGGAGAATAAGATTCTCAGATGTAATAGTTTCAAAGATCACCAAATAGGGCTTCTACTTCATTCATTTCCCCACTTATTCATATGTCAGGGCAAGTAGATTTATTGGTTTCTCATACACACTCTGAAGATATGTTAGTGACAAGTGGGCACTAAGTAAGGCAACTTATGGATACCCACAAGCTCCTTTCCAATAATCACAAGTTAGGAATTCATTTCCCAAACAATATTAGTAGATATAAATGCCCCTCTCTCCTCAAATCAAAGTTTTCCAAGGAATAAATGTGCCAAATGACCCTAATAACTTTAGATTCTAAACCATTCTTTGATGTTTATGGAAATATCACTAGCACACTAGGAGTTTCCACATACTCCCATGTTCCATATTTTGAAGACTATTGGGAAGACTTAGAGGATGAAGAGAAGGTCAGATTAAAAGACCATTATAAAATGACCTTAAAATAGGTTAAAGAATATGGTTTGGCACCAGTCTTAGATTACTTGGTTAATGCTGAGTCCTAGTGGACCCAAACTACTACAAACATATAATCACTTAAGCCCTTCCACCATTAAAGTGGTCATTTATCGAGTCCTTCTCTTTGATTTATAGAATAACACATGTGATAAAAAATGATCAATTGGTTGATAAGTAAAGGGGTTAAGGTAAAAAAAATATAGTGGGTATCAGAGAGAAATTATTAAAGATCAAGGAAGAGGGTCCTCCATCAGTAGAGGGTCTCAATGGTATAATAGGTGAACAATTAGGAGGGCCAATGAACTCCCATAGGAAGAATAAGAAAACTAAGGACAAGAAGGGGCAATACAACAAAGAGCAGTTAGTAATAGATCAACTGATCAACATCTCATTAGAGGACACAATTGCATTTGGAGCTTCCATAACTTCTACCCCAATATCTATCATAGTGACAACCCCTATTTCTATTATTCACCCTCCACTTGTGTACATTGTTCTTAAAGCTCCAACACTTCCACCTCAGGTCTCCACTCCCCTTGTATCTTAGATTTACACTCCACCTCTCATTCCCACCACTTTACCTACAATAATAAGCTCATTGCAACTAGTAAAATCAAGTCAAGTGGACACTCAGGGTTCCCTATTAGTGGATACTCAAGTTTCCACTCCATTTTCCCTTCTTTCCATTTCACTCCCTCTCCCCATTCCATTCATAATTCCTTCCATGACATCCCCATTTATTTATAACACAACTCAATAGTACATATCTATAGACTCAATCATCCTGACTTTAGCTCCATTGGTAATCCCAAATTTTAGGATAAGTACTGCATCATACTCAACCCATTTCATCTTCCGTAAATTACCAACCCTGAGTGGCCCAACAAATTCAATTGATTAATTTAATGCTTTGCCTTCCACCCTTCCACCAATTCTCAAGTTTAGAGTCCCTGTGTCTATTCACTCAATAGTATCAATTCCATCTTTCACACCCCTAATAGACATAATTGTTCACATTGTCCCTGTTAGCACTCTAGGTTACACCCTAGCTGAAAGGAGGAAAGTTCAAGTCCTACTTTCAAACTTGGACTAACATGGGAATGGTCTAAGGTTGTGGGTTGCCCATATCTATACCAAACTTCTAGGATTTTTAATGAGGTTAGATACTCTAATGCATCATTTTGGACCTTCACTTTTGAAACCTAAAATTGGTTGGGATGAAAAGGGAGAATGAGTTGCAAAATTAAAACCTATTCTAACTTGTGGTGATGCACCATGAACTTGTGGTGATCTACCACTTATGTAAATCAAACTGACATGAACACACAAGGCTAATATACTAAAATCTAAAAATAATCATCTTATTTAACTCAAGAGGTTACAAGGCTCAATCTTGGCAGAGTTTAGTCATGCCCAAGAGAGGGATCCAAAATAATAGCTCGAAGGATATACTTATAGTAGAATGGAAGTAAGAGAGAGGTGATTCTATCACTCAAAGAGTGGAGGAAAGCCATCTAGATCAAGGAATAAGGTGGCAACCTTTGATTGCCTTTTTATTTACGTGCCTTGTTCAATAAATAGATTCCCTATTAACTTAATAATCATCAAGCTCATTTCATTGGTTGAAGGATCTCACAAAAAGATAATGGATTATTATGCATAGTGCCAAAGTATATTTGAATGGAAACAATGCCCTTAATTGCCTCTCTAAGTACCAGTTCACCATCTCAGGACTCTAAGTTCACTTGCCCTGATCATGAGGCTCAAATCCTTGAATCTTGATATTGGTAATCATGCCATGACTTGATCAGAGTACTTGATTTGATGATGATGGAGCCACGTTGATAAATGATCCCATTTTACATTTATCACATACCTACTTCATTTTTATAGATCTACTATAGATGGAAAACTAATCTAAGGACATTGGTTTTTCTATAGTATTTATATTAAAATAGACCTATAGACCATATATCATCTTATGGACTCTAATTAAGTCTCTACAGGAGCCAAAAGTCCATCAAAACTAGGTCCTTTTTTTATAAAAGTGAATAGGGTCAAAGGAATGAACCTTATAAGCCATAAAAAGTTAAACCAGAGGTCCACATTAAGCTCTAATGACAGTCCCTTTTGTTCTTCATTCTTGACTGCATTAGTTGGACTTGTCCATGGCATTTGAATGAGTTTCAATGGCATCAAGAAGAACCTACAAAACCTTAATTTCCATGGTCAAAAAATGGATTCTCAACCTTCTTTTAAAACCCTTGGGTTCATCTTTAATCTAATTAGCTATCAAAATCCAACTTGGCTCATTGACACATTGACTCTCATTCGCTCTGTCAGATCTTCCAAATATGAAAAAGCGTGATCCCTTGGATATGAATTCAAATTATTAACCTTGTCCCTAATTTTTCCACTTGGTAAATGAATGTTAATCCTCAAGATCCTATTGTCAGTCTATAGCTCTATGTGCTTATGCCATGTGTTGACTTCTCAAGCTCTTTGATTGTTTGACTCATCTCATGTCCTTGGATTGAGATGTATGATTAAGCAAGGACCATTGATCTTGATGGGACCCATTGCTTGAAACCCAATGAATACTTCATGATCTTAAAATTGATGATCTATGGGATGTCATTTGATGTTTGCACGACCATCATTAACAGTCGCATGACTATCAAATTTAAGCTCAAAAGGATTGTCTTGTTCTATCTTTAAATTTGATGTTCATGTGACTATCATTAATAATTATGAAAAACATGATTGACTTCCCACAATATGTCAAATTTAATCATAGGTAGATTTTTTCTTGAGCTTTAATTTGATGTTCATGTGAACATCTTATGTTTTTTGACCAACTTTGAAATATTGGATCTTGAAGCATGAAAAAGATGGAGTTCCCAAATTTGTAGGAGATGGTCATGAAGCTAGAAGGATCAAACCCATTTGATGTGATGGTCTCAAAATCCTCCCAAATAGAGATATTAAGTGATCAAGTTGACTGGTCCATAACTACTTCTGCATGATGTCCTAATGATGGTCTGGCCCTTAAACTTGCACAATTCATCCTTTGATCATTATTTTAAGATGATGATTAATTCTTTATATTTGTGTAACTAGGTTTATACTTATGAATACTCGAGCACCATGAAAATATACTTGGATTTTCCTCTTTGTAAAAGCTTCATATGTGGGCCAAAATGGCCAATAGTCCCCACCTCTTTGACTTCCATAGTTTCCCAAACAATTTTAGTGGAGATAGGAGAAATTCAAGTTTTTGATGCAAACATGGATTTGTAACCTACTAATGGAGATGGAATTTCATAGGCATCTCTCGAGCAATCAATGGTAGCATCCACATAATACTCCACACTTGTCATAGTGCCTACTAGTACAATAACCTTAACTACTGATTCTTAGGTGAAAATATCTACGTAGAAAGATGCTACCCTGAGCTAGCTAGCACAAATAGTGGGAAAGAAGTGTAAGTAGATGATTTACCTAAGTACATTAGGCTTTGGCCTTTTAGATGTGAATAAGTCCAAGTCTACTCCCTGGACCTTCTCCAAAATTTTGTGTGATGACAAAGGGGAAAGATATGTTGAGATTACACTCCCCCCACCATATAAACCAAAGGAAGATATTGTGGTAGGGGACTATCAGATTTCAAATATTCACCTTGGATGACCAATGAGGGAGGGGTTAAGACATGATGGTCAATTTGGAATCAACTCCCTCTTTGAGAGAGTAGATAGTGACAGGGTCACTAAAGATGAGTTTAAAAATAAGGTTGATAAGCTCACAACTACACTGAACAAATTCATAGAGCCTAGTGGATCATCAGTACATCCTGAGTTAGTACAACTAGTCAACCAAGTACCAGACTAGGTAATAATAGATATGATGACTAAAATTTCAAGCATGGGAAGGGATACTAAAGAATGGTCATGGGAACTCATTTCCAAGGGAAATAAGATTATTGTTACAATGATGGACCATTATACATTTATGAGGGAAAGAAGGATTACCTTGAGAGAACTGATCAACAAGTATGAGGGAGACATACATAGTTTGAATCTCTATTATCCCAAATTGATTGTTGTAGACTCTATTGATATTGACATCCTCCTTGCTAAAGGAACATTGAAAAATGATGGAGAATAGTAGGAATTGGATAGAGCTACACAATTCATAATAAAATTGCTCAAAGAAGCTGCACATAAAGCAAGGTTGCACATGACAAGGCTATTGGTATGTTGTATGACATTGAAGAAATGTTGAGTAAATTGTCCTGCATGCCAATAGATGATGAAGCTAACCTCTTCCAAGTAGAATAGGTTCAAATTAAGTTCAAATAATTAGTTTAAAAAGAATCTACTAAAACTATAGTCTTTACCTTAAGTTATATCCACTGCTACATTAGATATCATAATGCATTGGATAAGATGGGTAAATAAATGCAGGATATCAAGGCTTTGAGCCAAGAAAATTTTGATACATCAATAGATTGTGAGATCACCAACCTTTAGTCATTTTGTGTCAATGAAGATAGAATGTAGGAGATTTTCAAGGCATTTGATGCATATGTCTAGAATGTACAAGCCAAGAAAGACCAAAAGGTAAAGGAAGTTTTGCAAATTGATTAGTTCTTTTTGTTGAAACATTTTCATAAATTATATTTTCAACATTATAAAGACATTGTAAAGCTAAAAATGCAACTATATTTTATAGTTATTTTTGAGAGAGAGAAATATGTATTTTACACTTTATATTTTTGACAAGTTGGAAACTGTAAAAAACACAATTGCAAATTACACTTTCTATTTTGAAAAGTTATAATTGCTAAAGTTGTAAAAGCATATATTAAAAACTGAAAATTTAGTTTTGACAAAGTGACATGAATTGCAATTTGTAAAAGTATCACTTGTAATTTTCAAGTTAGGGTTTTGAAAAAAGTAACTTGAATTATTTTAAAGCTATCTTTTGTCCAAACGTTGAGTTTCATTTTGGGCACCGCCCATTTGCATGAAGAGTTTTGCAGATCCATGAAGAAGACTTAGGGCATTGCATGAATATTTTTATAAGTCTATCCACACCATAACAAGTTGAAGACCATGTATATCTCCTGCATGTAATATTCTAAACTTTTTACAAAGACAAAAGATGCCACAAATAGGATATAATAAATCTTTTGCATAAAGTTATAGATTTGCATGATTTTTTCTATTGGGCATTGAAGTTGTCGATAACTACATCTCATCTATGAGATATTTTGTATAAATATGGGTAGGACTCCATAACCCAATATATTATGTTTTTTTTAGTGATATTATTTTGCATTTTGAATGTATTTTCTACAAGCTGTAACCTAGAGAATGAAATAAATTGAAGATTTTACCTTTCTTGTCTGAGAAATTCTTATGTATGCAAGCTGTTTGAATATTTTTGGAAGTTTTGATTATTATTTAAATCATATAATTTAATTTATGATATTTTTTACCCTCCTAAAATATTATTTTATAAAATAAGGAATCTTTTTCTTTTCTATGAAAAATAACAAAATATTTCCTCTGATTTCCCATTTGCATGAGTTTGTGCTCAAACAAATTTCAATCTATTTTCTATTTTGTTATGTTCATTTAGGAAATCACTAAGATCCACTACAAATATTTGGTGCAATCAACATTTTTAGTTTGAAAATTTCATTTTGAACTCTTTTCGTAATTAAAACCTAGTTTAGGAGAAAAAATACTAAAGCAGACATAATTTATATAAAATTGATATTTTATTAGTTGAACCAAATTTAGTGAAAGGAAGCCAGCCTTCTCTAGAAATTAATCTCAATTCACTAAAGTCCCATAGCTTTGAGGTTTTCCCAATGTATCACTAGATTTTTGCACAGCGAGCTATCACATCAATGAATGGGTGCAAAATTTATATGATAACAATTTTTGACATGCCCAGTGGGACACAAAAGTTACAAAGAGATTGGTTCTATTCTCAAAAAACATTGTGTGAGATCTGTACATATTTAAAAATCACCTAGCAACTCCACTGGTTTATGGATTTAGAATTTCAAGGATTATGTATGCCAAATAGACAAACAAGGTCAACTACTAAAGGTCATAAAACTAATTTTTTAGAATTATCATTCCCATCTAAAAAGAGATAAAAATTAATTATACCTCATTCTAAAGTATATCCTACAAATTTATTTGCATCTCCTGCAAGTACTCCTACTCTGATTAGTTTCATACCTCCCATAATGGCTATAAACTTAAATTTCTTAGCTTTTAATGGAGTCAACCTTCTCTAGTTGGCTCAGTATGATGATATACCCACCTTAGATTTAAAATGCCTCCCATATTATACTAGAAAAACTTACACCAACCATATGGAACATATATAATATATTACTAATCATTGTTCAGTTCACAACATGGTATAAGATAATATTGCAATTAGAATCCTTGTCTCTTCTTTCAAAGGTAAAACCTTATAATGGTACAAAGGTCTTCTTCCTAGTTCTATCCATGTTTAGGATGACTTAGGCACCACATTATGTGTTCAATTTGAAGATAAGAATGACCACCTTTCCTTGGTTGAACAATTAACTACCATTCAATGGGCCCCTCATGAGCTCATGATTGATTTTAGATTCCATTTTCAAAAGACATTGAATAGAATTCTGACACTAGTCAAGCGAAATCCATATAGTGATTTCCCATATTACTTAAGAGCCTTGAATAGTGATATAATTTTTATGATTTAGTCAATGGGTGGCACCACACTTCTTGTTGCCTATGAAATTATAATAAGGGTAGAAAATTGTTTAATCCAAGCTAGAAAAAATGATCCAAGGCCACCAATGCCTTTATTTATATAAAATAGCTCCTAAACCACCTATAATTTCTCCAATTCCCACCACCAATAAGGCATCAGCCTTGACCCCTGCTCCTATAGATGAACTATATGAGGTCAAGTCAATACTCAAGAGTTTTGGCAATGAGTTAATAGCAATAAAGAGGCAACAATCCCTAAATTATAAGCCTTATCAATAGGCTAACCCAACATACTAGCCTATTAGATAGCCATATCAAGGTAATAAATAGTTGTAAGGTCAAAATTACCAACCAAAACCTCCAAATGTCTATGCCTTACCTACACCAAGTACTTCTAAAGTTATTGTACCTATCCAAAACAACTTGGTTCAAGACTATGAATGGTGTTATCCTTGTTCGAAGCCACAGAATTAGAATACTTGTCCAATGGTATCATCAACCAAGATTTAATGGTTCAAGGCATATAAAGCACCCAAGGACAACAAGGGGAGGCCACTTCCCAATAAGTAGATACACAAGAACTTGCTCAAGGTGAGGCTACTCTTCTAAACTGGCAAGAGGAGGACTTTTGTGGAGTAAATCAAGAGGAGACATTTTTAAATGGTGGAGGTCTAGTGGCAACCAATACACACTCAAAGAAAAGAGTAATAGAAAGTGATC
This sequence comes from Torreya grandis, assembly GCA_037957365.1. Taxonomy (NCBI): domain Eukaryota; kingdom Viridiplantae; phylum Streptophyta; class Pinopsida; order Cupressales; family Taxaceae; genus Torreya; species Torreya grandis. The sequence goes on from JARHVA010000898.1 coordinate 4,115,165, forward strand.
AGTCCCCCAGAGTATAACAATATATAACTTCCAAAGTTGTACTAAACCTGCAAAGAATAACATAGTACAAAGGACACCCTTTATACCTACTAGCCAACCCAAAACAAAAGTATCAACTCCAAATATTGTAAAAGATGACATAGCCCCTATAAAATCATTGAAAAAGGTTGGTAATATCCCTTTTAGTATAATGGAGCAAATTAAGAAGACCAATTTGAATGTTACTATTTGGGAGGCACTCTCTATACCAACACAAAGAGATTTGCTGTAATAGGCTTTAAAGAATTTTTAGATAACAAACAAAGAATTTTTAGTTGTCAAGGGGCCTAATGTTACAATTAATTTGTGTTAACCTCAAGCTAACACAAAGACAAGCAAAAATGACAAGCCTCCCTCCTATCTTTCAGTTATAGTAGGGAAACATCTTGTTCATAATTGCATGATAGATTCAAGGGCTAGTAGTTCTATCATGCCCAAAAAAATAGTTGATGCCCTTGGCATAAAATATACACATGTAAATAAAGGAGTGGTTTAGTTGGATGGGACTATTATTTAGATAGTAGGGATAATAAAATACCTAAATTTCACTATTTATGGATGTTAAAGTTTGTCAATTTCTAAAGATATCTTAGTTATCGATATTCCTCCTTATTTTTCCATTTGTCTTCCATGAGATTTTACCACAAATATGGGAGGATACTTATCTGTAGACTAGTCTCACATGTTTCTTAGAATAGGATATAGATTAAGAGTAATAATAAAAGCCGAGGCAATAACTAAAGATAATATTGAGCCATATACTCCTCCCCCCATATACATGAATTTTATATTACAAGATCAAGAAGAAGAAACTGATCATGAAGTTGCAACACCCACAAAAGATTTTCTAGATACTCACTTGAATGAATGGGGATTAGCTCTCCAATTCAATCCTTATGACTATGTATAGGAAATTGGGCTAGGTACATATTACATACATGAAAATGATGCAATCATTCCTAATATTGTAAAACCAACTGAATATATTTAAGGAATATGACAACTATTCTTTGATGGTTTGAGAAGTAGAAATGGTGTAGGTGTAGGTGTTATCTTGATCTCTCCACAAAAAGAGAGGTATTTCTATTATTTAGACTTTAGTTTAGCTTCACTAATAATGTAGCTAAATATGAAGCTTTAATTTGAGGATTGTAGTTGGCCAAGGAAAGAGGAATAGAATCCTTAAATATATTTGGTGATAGTGAACTGATTATTCACCAAGTTAGATATAAAAGTGTGAATATGAACAATTTATTAACATCTTATAAACACAAGGTTTGGGACTTGTTAGATGATTTCATCACTTTGAATATTCAAGAAGTGCCAAGATCATATAACAAATATGTTGACCATATAGCGTCAAGGGGATCCTAATATAACCTACCAAAAGGAATAAAGAGGAAGAACAATCAAAATTTAAGGTTAATAATAAGGCCATCTATTTCTGATAATGTAACTAATTGGAAAGTCTTCGATATTGATCAATAGATTTTCAAATTTCTAAGAGAAGAAGGTGAATTCTTAGATAGGAACCAACCAACACTCCAAGATTAATATGGAGATCAGATCATCCAACTGAATACAAATAAATTACCAATGGGCCTCATCACTATAGAGAGTATCTTAAATTTAGATGATCAATTGAAGGGTGAAAAGAACATTACGGTCAACGAAAAAGATTATGAGCTAGTGGTTATTTTAGAAGGCAAAACACTGAAGCTAGGAAAGGTATGTAATGGCACTGAAAAACAAGATTTTTTTGAGTTATGTCAAGAGTTTGATGATAAATTCATTGGATTTATCATGATCTAAGAGGATTTGATCCTAGCTTGGCCCAACATACAATATAATTGGATCTAATTACCAAGCTTGTTGGATCTAATGCCAAGTCCACCCTATACTTTGGGTTTAAAACATACATCCCAAGAAACATCATGTCTTTTCTTGTTACCCTTACCATCAGACTAAAGATTATCCCTTACTATTTATGCAATTTTTCAAACTAGTAATTACTAAACATCCAACAAGAAAAAAAGTAAATACTGAGTAAAGAGAGAAATTTATAACACACCCAAGTTTTGTTAGGGAGGGATAGTAGACACCCATACCACTTAGATTTTTTTTGGTTAATATTTGTAAAGAACCATTACCACATCTCTTTTAAGGAGGGGAGAGGGCAAAAAGAATCCCTAGGTATCTAACCAACCTAGTAGGGCCTTGCCAAGACTACTAAGCCATCTAGGGAAGAGTCATCCCATCTAATTACAATTAATTTATATAGCACTACTTTAAATTAAGAAGTAAAACAATAGATATTTAATTTAATAGCGACCTATTATGAAATTTTCCTATTAAAAGATAGGGAATAACATGGTATCATTAAAAAATAACACATAAATAAGTTCCTCCATGTTGGATAGAGTAATCCAATAGATGCACCTTTACATAAGAAATGTAAAGCTTTAGTAGATATTATAAATAATGTAGGGGCTAGCAGACATCCTTGCCTAATAGATATTTAAAATTCAAGAGGCTCAGTTAGCTTCCCTTTAACCTCAATCATAGTTGAGGCATCTCAAAAAATAATATTTACCATTCTAAAAAATCTATCCTAGAAGCCAAAAGCTTTCAGAACCATTTCAATAAATGATCATTCAATTATGTCATATGATAAATTCTAGTACGGTCATAAAAACATTCTACTTAGTATCTTTTGTCTAGTACATACCCTTCCAATTGGTTAAGAGGTTATCTAAGACATATATTCCTTCAACAAACCCTGTTTGTGTAATTGAAATAATATTTGATAGTCATTATTCTAGCAATCACTTTAGCAAGAATTTTATAGGAAATATTTAACATAGCGTTAAGTATCCTATTATTAACATGAGGGGACTCAACTTCCTTTGGAATTAATTTAACGACTCCTTAATAAATACCTGTAACTAGGGAACCAACATGAATAGCCTCCTTATAAATCTTCAAGCTCTCCATATCAATCCATCCTTATTAGCCTTGTAGAATTCTGCTAGGAACCCATTAATGTGAGGTGAATTATCATATTTTATTGACTTAATAAAAAATATAAATTCATCAAGTGAGAGATCATTGTCAAGGGAAGTAACTTCTTCTATAGAGATTTTCTTAGGTATAATTTTAGAACATAGTTTCTTGTTCTATTCTATTTGATTATTATAACCATCTGAGGTAAACAACTTAGAATAAAAAGAGAAAGAGGTAATTTTAATCTCACTAATGTCTTTAGAAATCAATCCCCCAATATCAATAGCTTTAATTCTTTCTCTAATTTGTTTAGCTTTAAGGATCATGAAAAAGTATTTAGTCCCTATATCTCCCAACTTGAGCCAAGTAAGTGTTACTATTATTTGAGTCCATTTAGCTATATATTGCTGCAAAACTCCATGATGATGCTTGATTCAAACCATATCCTCTAGTAGTGTGGAGTAATTGGGGTCATTTTTCAAGCTTTCATTAGTACTAATTAGTTATTAAATATTCTTAGCAAATTTTATTTTTATTTTGGCTTTGGCTTGCCCATAAGATCTCATAATTTTTTCACTTGGTTCCATGCACTTGTTCTAAGTATCAATTTCAAAGGATAATTAGAGAGAGCCTTAGCTATATTCCATGAGATTATAACACCATCTAAGCATTCCTCACCTTGGATACGGGCTACGTTTAGCTTATATAGACCTTTCCAGTCCTTGTTTTGAATAATAAGAGTACTAAGGGTGAACTGTAATTCTATTGGTGGTTAGAAAGAGTGATTGGAAACACTCTAACTAAATTACCAACATTAGATGGCAGAAAGGTAAAAAAGTATTTATTAAGATAAAATATATAAAGTGTAGAGTACACTCTTCTTTTCCTTTGTTGATTATTACACCATGTAAACTAAATAAATTTAGTTTTAGCTTTGTCTCTATACAAAGGGTTGGAAAAATTATGTATTCTTTTTAATCTTGACCAAATGAAAAGTGAATATCACCACTAATTACCCAAGGGACATCAATCATATTGGAATCCATATAAATCCAAATCTCTATTTTGTCTCTCTAGTCAATTGAAGCATAAACCGAGCATACCCCAAACTATTGCCGCTTGTGTTTTAATATAACCCATACTATTCTATGAAAAGGAGAGGTCCCAGAGTTAATGATTGTGAGAACCCACTTTTTATAAATCAAAATAGATAATCCATATTCCCATCTAGGGGGATTAGTGGAGAATTTTACAACATTAGACCACATAAAATTTAATGAAAACTCAAGGGATACCCCAATTTATTTCACTTATTAAAGAAGAAAAAAATATAATTGATCCTCGGTGTGTTTAAACTATCTAACAATGGGTGTCCCATCAAGGGTTTCCAACTCTCTCAGATTTCAACTTATGACTATCATAAAAACCAAAACAATTACTTTGGTTGTAATGGTAGTTTAGGTCCCCATTAGTTTGATATAATCTATTAAATCAAGGTGACATCTTATCATCCTTACCTTTCCTTATGGATTCATCCCCACTCAATGGAAGGGTAGTCTTCATTGTTTTGGCCTCCTCTTTAAGCTAGGGGCACTGCCAATAATAAAAATATTTGACATTTGAGGCTTAAGTCTCTCAGTACCAAACTTGGAATTAGAGGGAAAGGTTCCATCATCACCATTAGGAGTACCAAATCTTTCCTCAATTAGATTTGCTATTTTTTCAACTGTTTCTACCTCTAATAGAGAAAAGGCCAAAGATGAGCAAACATAAGGGTGATTTGACCTTTCTTTAGGGAGTAAATACTTATAACTATGAGGGAAACACATCTCTAAGATTTGCACATCCAATAGAGTTTTAGAAAGGACAATTGTATATTCCTTATAAACCCATCCAATTTTGGGGGTCATATCAATCATTCTATCTTCTTAATAAGGCTTGCAAAGATCCTTGAGAAGGGGTGCAATATGCCCACTAGAAGGAAAATCTTCCTTAGTAGGGAAGGAATGGGAGGGTATCACAGTGATTGAAGGCACATGTGGAACAATGGGAAGAGTAGGATTGTCCAAAATGGATGGCCTGAGAATCACATCACCCCTTGGAACCTCTACAAAAATCATGGTAATGACTGTATCATAAATATCAATAAGGGGGTTTAGTTCCTCCTCAAACTAGGGATTTTACATAATTTCAATATCAACATTAGGTATGTTATGACCTTTATCTTTGTAATACCTTTTGTTCCTTTATTAAAAATAATAGAAACAATATCGGGTTTTCTTTTTGAGGCTAGGAGGGGGAAACTCTTTTTAACATGTCCATCATTTTTGCATAAAAAAAGAATTTAGACATCCCAAACCCACTATAGGGTATGGAAAGGATTTCTCCTTTAAGTTGAAAATTAGGGTTTTAGGAAAGACTTCTAGGGTTTTCAAGTAAATTAAAACCCTCACATTCATATGGGCCATAGTAGCCATAGTGAATTGTTTTTAGCATAATATATTTATAGTCTAAACTAGGGTTTCAAGGAATTGTCCTAAAAACTAATTGCCCAATATTCTATAAAGGTTTGCTGATAACATGCCTTTGTATATTAGAGTTTTTGAATAATACCCAAAAAATTATTTTTTGCATCCTGCACAACCAATTATAAAAAAACCTCTGATGATAGGGCATTTTAATTGAGATAAACAAAGAATATCACAACATTTTTTAACCTCACCTCTTTTGACTGAAAATCAATTCTCATAGCCTCATTAGGGACACATTAAGGGTTTTTAGAATAGCATGGGACTTAATGACTTATTTTGAATCCTGATTGGGCATTTGATGTGTTGAATCCATGGTGTGTAAACATATTTCCCTCTAAATGCTTTGTTCCTTTCTCAATTCATAGAGCCTCATCAAAAGTATTCTTTTCTATATTTGGTTTTTCACCATTTTAATTAGGGACTTTATAATCATGATCTTAAATTGAGTCATACTATATATTTTACCCATTAGTGCCCTTCCCATATTTTAAAGCATATGTGTTGTTGATGTTGGTCTTTGAATGAGTCAACTCATTACCATCCTTCTCTACCTCCATATAAAGTTAATTAAAAATCAAACTTCCTATGCATTAATGTTATGTACATTCTCTGAAAGATTTGATTGTAGTATAAAAATGACATAACAAAAGTAGGAAAAAAAGAAAATAAAAAAAAAAAAATAACATTACCCTAACTTGATTTGAAGGGGCCACACAAATAAGAACCGACCACAAGAGAATAATTAAACACCAAACAAATGTGACACAAAGGGGACCAAGGTAATCAAGGGATATATTTCAATGGGAAATCTTGAAGTAGTAATAATGGAGGGTGAATCTTCTTCTCTTGATATATATAGAGCTTCAATCTTTTCCCCCTAAACAAATTCTACCCAATCAATCTTTTTCCACGTTTTTCAAATCTTGGGTCTTTATTTTTAGATGTGACAAATTGATGTTCCCCCCATTCTCTTTTGAGTGTCATATAAATATCATCCAAAAACAATTTTACATACCATGCCAATTTGATTACTTTCACTATTACTTACTATTGATTGATCTATCAACTATCATTATGAATTTCAACTATCTCATAGAGCTATTAGTTTTTTCATCAATCTCATTTGAGAGTTGTACCTTGTTATTGTGTTTATCTCTCAATTGTTACATTTCTCAACCTTGGGTCACTACACTTGGGACCCTAGTTAGGGTTAGGTTGAGGAACTACTAGTCATCTTTCCATTAGTTTATTGACACCTCCTAAACTCATAATGTCACACAGATTTATGATTTTAGGATACATGTTATTGGTACTATACATCCCATTGGGACTATTTTTTAGGGGCTCTACTTTCTAAGATAATTTTCCTTTATTTTTATTATTGCTATCTTGCATTATTGGGGCTTTTGATAATTGATTTGTCATACATGTTAGATTGTATTAGGGTTTCTATTTCTACATTGCATCTAATTTAATGGTCATTCAAGAATTTGGAAATATAAAAATTACATTCTTTAATCCTAGTCATTGCCTTTCAAAAAATTGAAAAAAGAACAATTGAATTATTTATTAAATTAAAGGCTCTACTTTGCAGGGTAATTTTCCTTTATTTCCATTATTACTATCTTGCATTATTAGGGGTTTTGATATTTGATTGTTTCATTCATGTTAATTTTTATTAGGGTTTATATTTCTATGTTGCATCTATTTGAATGGTCATCTAAGAAACAATAAATGTAAAAATTACATTCTTTAACCCTACTCAATACCTTTCAAAAAAGTGAAATAAAGAAAAATTAGATTATTTGTTAAATTAGGGCTATTTATATCTATGATATATTTCAATTACATGTTTTATTTTTCATTTATTTGTAATTATAATTGGTATTATATATTATACTTGGTTAGGACCTTCAATTGTCCAAATCCTAGATCTGCATCCTATACATATTTTTCCATTTAACCCTATGCTGATGCAATTATCCTTAGGGCCCATCTTTCACATGGGATTATTGCTCCATGTCAATGATTGTTTATACTTTGATTGATTCCTTTACTCATCTTCCTACCTTATTTATTATATTCAAGTTTTTATGATTACATAACTGAGCTATCTACATCTCAATAAGGCATTCCCATTTTGAAGTCGGTTATGGCTTCCATCCTTTGGAACCTTATGATATCCTAGTCTCCCTTTCAATCTTAGATATGTCCCATAAAATGGGTATGATAAGACCAATTGGATTCCATCATTTGATGTCTTATGAGATCCTAGTTGCCTATTTAGTCCTAGACATGTCCTAGAGGAGGAGTAGGATAAGGCCACTTTGTGATTTGAGGAAAATTTATGCCAAAGTACTTGATATTCTTTGATATAGGCTAAGTTCAAGGTTGTCCATGATTTCCATTAAACACCTCATTATTTTTAAGTTAGCTACCACATATGGCCTCATGTGGATAGAAAAGTTTTTAGATGAAGCAACATCATAAGATTAAGCTTATACTCTATGGGTCATAGTCCATCATCTAAGACGTTGGTTTCAATGCCTTTCATTTGACCATCCAACTCAACTTGACATCCATGGCTTGGTTAATCTCATTCGGTTCAATATTTTATGAGCCATCAAATATGAATCATGGGTTTAAATCACATATAATGAGAATTCCATTTTTGAATTTAAACATCCTTTGACCAAGGATATTGTTGATTCTTGTAAATACTTTAATCTAGCATCTACCGAAAAAACATTACAATGGGTAATATTACTATGTGGGACTTGTTAGTAAAATGACCTTTGGGATGAAAAGATTGACTCCTTATATATCCCTATGCTAAAACTTATGATTTTTAGAGCAAAAGGAGAGAAAAAGAAGTACAATAATTTCTTGAAATAAATGGGGGGGGGGTGATGCACCATGATAGGTAACTAGGTTTAACCTTAAATCAAAGTTTCAACACAAAGCATTCAAAATTGTATATCTTAAAATCTAACACATAATGTAAATATAATATAAAAGGTATGAATTTAACAACACAATGGATTGAACACCAATAAGTAATTGAAGACAAAGGGAAGAAAACAACATCAATATCCTTTATTAGATACTCAATGGTTACATAATTGTAAAATATCTTAACAAAATATTCTTGACATGAAAATAATAACCTATGAATGGCTAAGGCTACAATTGCACAATTCTCAAAAAGATAGAGTTTCAACTATAGGGAAAATCATTGATCCCTTATTAAAATGAGTGTATTACATTGATAATAGAGGAGAGTGAATGAGAGAGTGATTTTAGGGACACCTATGTGGGATTTGATTTTGGAATGGTTATGACACACTAAAATATATGTGGGTGAGAGTAAATGTCGTTACTGAGCATCACTCATTTGGGGTTCTCCATCATGTCGACACATGGGTTAGTGCTATGTATTCAATTCTCAACACTGATGGTTGACTAACTTGTATTAATCACACTATAAAATATCATAGATTTGTTACAACACTAAATTAATTATAGTCATAAATGGAAAATTTTATGTGTCTCACCCTTTATTATCTTTGGAGTAGTGTAGGCTATTGGATCCAAAATTTCAATCGATCATGTAACTCAAATCCACCATGGAGAATGGAAGAATCCAAATATGTGTGATAGGTTTTTTCAACATGGTGGGTCCTCTATATTCTCTTGTTCATCCAATGGTGTTTTGTTTTAGACTGACACCTTGATTTTTCACCATTGTTGATGCAATATTGGTTCATTTATTAATATGGTGGGTTTCGTATATATTTTTTGTCAACCAGTGATGCATTTATATTATTGACATGTTGTGGATTGGACCTTTGGGTTTAAAACATTGATTGACCTTATCCACTTGGGGGGGGTCTATCTTTACAGAATTACTTTCCAATGATTCAAATCTAATTGTGTTGTGTTTAACTAAACCTTATTTAACACATAATTGGCTAGTTGAACCTGCTGTCTTCATTCATCACATTCAATCAAAGAAAGATTGATAGTTACGTGTGTTCACAATATAATAAAAAAGTGGTAGGTATTTTAAATTATGATATTGGTCCTTGATTTGACATAACAGGTCATAACATGGGCCACTAACTTTGGTTAAGGCATTTAGTCCACCTTCTATTATTTCAACCTGTGCTTCATAAATTGATTAAGGCATATAACACCTTAATCTGTAGTGTTTTTCACACTATATATACATTGATTAATGTTCATAATTAAACCAATTGGAACAAGAATATCACTTTCCATTTAGTTACATGCAAAGGAACTTTATTGACACAAGCTAAGTAGTTTTCACAATCCAATTTTTATCAAAAAATTGGCAATAATTTTCTCTAACCAAGGAGTTAATTTTATAAGAAAAGGAAACAAAAATAGAATTGAAATGTGGAAATACCATTTTTCCAAAAATATTGATAAATAAAATGACATAGAAATGCCTGTATAATAAATTTTAAAAAAATATCAATATATATATATATATATATAATGCATTATACTCATGTTTAGTCCATAAAAGATGAAACACTTAAAAAATGTATTCATGAAAATTAAAAACATTTAACATGCTTAAAATTAAGTTTTTTTAGGTTAGTTTAGCTAGTTTTAAGGGTTTTTAAAAATTTGAAACATTTTTTAAAGTTTTTTGGTAGTAGAAACATCTTGGAAATGTTTGGGTACTTTCAAGAAATGGAATGACTATTTATTTTTAGTATTCGGGCTATGGTGCCTGTTGGCCATTCTTGGCCCACATATAAAGCTATTGCATGGTTTGATGAAGTAGTGGGTCAAATGCTTAGAAATGGATCCAAAATTTGCAAATAGAGAAGATCTAAGTAAGGTTTTCTCATGATCTAGCAACAATGTTCAAGGATAAGCCTACAAGCCATAAGCTAAGTGCAAAATATTTTATTCAACTAAGTCTTTTATTCAATTAAGTCTTTACTTGTTCATTCTTTCAAACTTTGCAGGGACTAAGTGTTTCTTTTATTTTGGAACCCTTTTTGGCCAAGTGTTGAATTATTTTAGACAAGTTGTCCAAGACAAAGTTTTCAAAGGGATAATTCTTTTGGACAAAATGTTTGAAGCAAAAGACAAAGACATTTTATTTTGAAAAAATTATCTGGGATAATTTTCCTGAAGGGTAACTCTTTAATAAAGTGGTCATTTTTAGAATTCATGAAGGAATTATTCTACAACAAAGTTTTTGAAGGATCATTTCAAAGAGGTGAGGGGCCATTATGAGAATGTGATTCCTTCAAAAAAATTATCTGGGACAATTTTATCTAAGGCAAAATTCTTTCAGACTTTTTGTCCAAAATGAAGGTCCCAAGAAAATTACTCAAAGGTAAAGACAAAGAAAGCAATTTAATTCCAAAAAAGTGCTCCACATAAAGACCGAAGGAATTTTATAAGGGGCACATTTCCTTCAAGAAAATTGTCTGAGACAATTTTCCTCAAGGTAAGTTTCTTTCGAAAATTTTGTCCTGAAGAAAAAGACCTTTTCAAAAAAGTTGAAGGAATTTTTTTTGAAAGGAATTCCTTCAAGAAAATGTGGCCAAAGCAAATAAATTTGAAGGGTCATTCTCAAAAAGTGTGAAGTTTAATTCCTTAGAAAAAAAGTGCACAAAAATTTTTCAAGCAAATTGTTTGAAAGAAAAAGGCCCAAAAGAAAGTGCTTCACACAAAGGCCAAAGGAATTTTCTAAGGGGCACATTTCCTTTGGGAAAATTGGCTGAGACAATTTTTTTGAAGGCAATTTTATTTTGAAACTTTTGTCTCAAAGAAAAAGACCTTTTCAAAAAAATCGAAGGAAAGTTTTTTAAAGGGAATTCTTTTGGGAAAAAGTGGTTGAAGTAAATAAATCTGAAGGGTCATTCTAAAAAAGTCTAAAGTTTAATTGCTTTAGAAAAAGTCCATTGAAATTATTCAAGCAAATTGTCCTGAAGAAGAAGGCCCAAAAGAAAAGTCCCACAAGAAAGTGTTCAAAGGAAGCATGACATTCATGCCATTGTCAAAGTTTAAGCTCATAAAATATTTATTGGGATTCAAATATCCCATGACAAGCCTAAAAACATCAAAATATGAGCCCCTAAAAGTAGCCATTTGGATTTGTATGAACTTACATCGACATAAATGGATACACGAAAACCAATGTCCTTAGATTGGTTTTTAATCTATAGGAAAGATCTGGTCCAGGTTTCAAGGTAGAAGCTGGTAGGTGAAATTAATAGAGAGGTCCTCATCCTTTGACATGGCCATCATCTCTAACAAATAGCCGTTCAATGTAGAAGCAACATGACTTGGTCCAAATTCAAAGTTATGGGGATTTTGTCCTTATACGTGCAAGATAAGTGAAAGATGGCATGGGAATGAAAGGTGAAGATTAGGTGATTAGAAAAGGTAGATCAAGCTTTAAAGATGTTCTTAGAGAATTTATTGTCTTCTAGCATGTTTGCTATTTAATGAGGGGCTCAAGGAGATTTGTGATGATCTTGGATAGTTCATTTCATGGTCAATGCATACTCTGAATGTAAAAGAGTTCAAGGACATAGTGGTGGCTGTAGCCATTTATGACCCCTCTCTGCATTTTATCATGTAAGCCCCATATTCTCTCATCCCTTTTGCTATATATACAATATTTTGAGCCTAAAAAGAGATCCCTCAACTGGTGATAGAGTTACTCTATCAAAATCACTTTATAAACACTCTCTTGAAGCAATAAGATAAACTTTTCTGATTCTGGTTTGAAGTCAAGTATACATTATTGGAGTTTAGCTTGCAGATGTATGTTCCTTTCCATGATCTATAGATTATCTACATATCTTTATTTAATTATTTTGGTTCCCTATGGGTTTTGTGAAATTTTAGACATTGGTGCCTTTATTAAAGTGTCACAAGTTCATAGTGTCTCATACAGACCTATTTCTTTCTGTCCTTCAAATTGTAGGGTTTCCTTTTGACCTCCACACAAAATACTTATGCTTATGGCCTTGAGATATGATTAGATTAGTCTGTGTCTGTGTCTTAGTTAGGTTAATTAGTTGTTGTTAAGGTTTCTAGGCTGAAAGTGTTCATTTCATATTTTGGTACATCACCATCGATTTCCCTTTCATGTTATCTTTCTCTACCTTTTCATTAGTCAGTACTAGATTTAAGTGTGGGAGACAAGTTGAAGTAAAGCATCTAAGGAACTAGCCTCATTAAAAATCCTAGAGGTTCAACCTCATTATAGGATACCCATAGCCTGAGGTTGTTCAGATATTGTAACTGGGAGTGAGAGAGCCTAAAAAACTCTCCCACAAGGGTGTAATTCTAGCCTCCAATAGTTTTTGGCATGCCTGATGGAACTTATTTTGAGGAATATTATTCAATTTTGATGCTAGTTTGATCAATTTATAGTGGTCATAACTTTCATACAATAATATTTGGTAACTCTGAAGAACATTCAACAATCTGGTCACAAAATAGTAACTATCTTTCATGACAAAGGTGACTATAATATTGGATTTTAGAGGTATTCCTTTTGAGTTTGTTGAACTCTCCTAAAATTTATTCAAAAGGTTAAGATTCACCCATACTCACCCATACATAGGAAACCATTTTCCTAAAATAGTTGTGAGGTGTACCTACACAAGAAGACCTATGTTAGTCCCTTTTGTTACCATGATTCCCCAAAGAGCTTTTATAGGCTTCAGTGGCCAAGGTCCTTTGAATCTACCACAATACAATCCTATGCTAGTAGCATCTCTCAAAAGCATCCCATATTTTATATGAGATCAAGCCATAACCCCTACTGAACACATCAATGACATAGCCAATTTTTACAATATCCATAATGTCATTGTGGAAAATATAGCTATTAGATTGTTAGCTATATCCCTTAAGGGAAAAGCTTTGTATTGGTATAAATGAGTAACTCCTAATTCTATTCAATCATGGAATCAAATAAGAGAGGCCTTGTGTAAAATATTTGTAGATAAGAGTGAACATTTGTCACTAGCAGAACAACTTACCACAATCAAGAGAGCCCCCCATGAAGTCATGTAAGACTTCAATACAAGATTCTAAAAAACTTGGGATAGAATTCCAACCTCTGTGAGACTAGCCCCTAACTTTGTGTTCCTATACTACTTAAAGTCTCTAAATAGTGATATAGCTGTAATGATCCAATCTATGTGAGGGGACATATTACCAAATGCTTATGAGGTGGCTATTAAAGTACAAAATTACCTAGTTCAAGATGGAAAGCTTGCTCTTAGACCCCTAATGCCTCTTTTCCCTAAAATCAAACCACCCTTTGAGGTTATTCCACCACTTGATTTTATTCTTCCAACTCCAACAATTGATACTATACCTTCACCCAAATAAGAAAAGGCATCCACTAGCGGTTCAAGTGATTCCTAAGAGCATAAAAATCACCTAGAACTTAAGAGCATTCTCCAATCCTTGGGAAATGATGTGGTAAATGTTAAAAGGTAGAAAGATCAGTTTTATAAACCTTATCAAGCTCCATATCAGCCTCAATAGCAATATTATCAAGGGAATAGACCACCCTTCAAGGGAAATTTCCAAAACTAGAACTATGAGCAAGGGTAAGGATAACCTAACTATGCTAGACAAATCAACTATAATCTAAATTTCATAGGCTCTTCCAACTCCTTGGTTCCTATTCAAAACAATATGGCTCAAGAGGTTGAAGAGACCATACCTTGGGATCAATCTTTTGGGTAATCCAATATCCCAACTAATGGTTTTAACTAGGGATTCAATGACTAATGGCAGCAAGCTGTTGCTTATGGATATAATCAAGCCTTAATGGCTCAAAACATAGAGATCCCCATGATGACAAAACTAGGATAGTCTCCATAGGACCAAGGATCTAATCAGGTACCAAGCCATCTGGATGCTAAAATGGTCATCAATGAGTAAGAAAAGTGCTATGCACTCAATCAACAGGCTAGTTCTAGCCAAGAATACATTCTAGTGGTAGTTAATACAAGGTTTAAAAGATGGAATATAGATGGTAATAAAGAGGTGGTTAAATAACCTCCTATCATTACTCCTTTATTCTCTAATCCTAATGAGCCTGATGCCACTCCAAAGGTCTCAACACCTCTTAAAAATCAAAATCAAGGGGGCGATTTTGATTAAATAAACTCATAAATTCAAAAAATAACAATAGTGGCCCCCAAAGCTCATGTAAAGGTTGGTGATCCACCAATCAAAATTTTTGAGAAAATGAAGAAATATAATGTGAGTGTACCGATATGGGACATGCTTTCCATGCCTGGTCAAGTCGATATCCTTCAAGAAGGTTTGTCCAAGATAGGTGTTACAACAACTACAAGCAAACAACCAAGCAAAAAAACTGAGGTATTCACCAATGTAACCTAAGGTCCTATGGGATAAGGATCAATTAAGATAGTTAAACCTCCTCCATTATGCATTTAATTAATCATTGGTGATTCCTTGGTGCATAATTGCTTAGTAGATAGTAGAGATAACACTTCAGTAATGCCAAGGTCTATAGCTGATCAACTGAACCTCAAATATGAACCATATACTAAGGGAGTTATACAGCTTGATGGTTCTTCCACAAAGCCATCTGGTATCATCAAGGAATTGAGCTTGACCTTGCATGTTTGTCTTAATGTTTTGGTGGTTCAGGATGTGTTGATCCTTGATGTAACTCCTCACTTTGCATTATGCCTCTAGAGAATTCATAATCAAAATTGGGGGTTATTTAACAATAGATTGGTCCTACATGGAAATTAAAACAAGGTACGAGACTAAGGTATCAATCAAGGCTGAGCCCATGGCACAATTTCACATTGAAATCCATTAGTCAGTATCATAAACCTCAATTGTACTATCCTTGATGAGTAAGAATTTATAATTGGTCAAGAACTAAATACTTATCCTAAGTAGATTCTAGACTTGTTCTAGGATGACTTATGGGGGGATAATCCATTTCTCAACCCTTTGGAAGGTATTGAAGAAAGAGACATGGGTATCTATTTGCTACATGAAGAAAATTAACTCATGCCTTCCCTCACTGGACCTAAAAAAGATCTCAATGGTATGTGGAAGTTGTTTTTTGATGGTTCAAGAAGAAAAAATGGAGTAGATATAGGGGCAATGCTAGTTCCCCCTTCAGATGATAAGGTTTTATCTTCTTATAGGTTCCATTTCAGTTGCTCCTCCAATGCAACAGAATATGAAGGCCTAATCTATGGCCTCTAATAGGATAGGAAGAGGGGAATCAAGCAGTTGCAAGCATATGGAGACAATGAGATTATAGTGAACCAAGTCAAGGGCCTAAACATTGTCCTAAAAAATAGAATATGGGACCTAATCTAAGATTTTGAAGCCTTTAACATTCAAGTTGTGCCAAGGAACTAGAATCAACATGCTAATAGGTTGGAAACTATGGGAGCCTAGTTTGATATTCCAAGTAAGCTAAAAGAGGCCATGGTTTAGCCACATTTCAATGTGGTAGTGAGGCCATTAGTAAATGATAAACAAATTTATTGTTTCTTGTAGTAGGAAGTAGAGTTTTCCTTGATGAACCAAGGTAAATTTCAATGATAGTATGGGGAGAAAATTATACAATTAAAATCCAACAAGCTTCCTAAGGGAATGGTCACACTTGAAAGTCTTTTCCATAAGGGAGACCATATGAGGAAAGACAACGCAGTGATGTCAACTGATGAGGAGAATTATGAAAGAGTCCTTATTTTCAAGGAAAAAATCCTCAAGCTTGGGAAGGTAAATAATGAGGTAGAAAGGCATGATTTCATCAAAATTTGTAAGGAATATTCAGACATCGTCACTTGGGAATATAGTGACCTGAAAGGTTTTGATCCAAAGTTAGCCATGTATACTATAAAAATGGAGGCCAATGATAAGCTTGTGAGGATAAAAACAAAGGCTCATTAACCCCATAATAAAAGAGCTTATGAGGAGAAAGATGTCCAAGTTAATTGAATCCAAGATCATCTTTCCCATCAAGCACTCATCATGGGTAGTCAATTTGGTGCCTATAAGGAAAAAGAGGGGGGAGATTAGCCTATGTGTTGACTTTAGAGATATGAATAGGGTCTCCTTAAAGGACCATTACCCTCTACCATCTATGGAGCAACTTCTTCAAATAGTTATAGGTTCAGAACATTTTTATCTTTTAGATGGATATTTAGGTTATAACCAAGTATTAGTAAAGATATAAGATTAGTACAAGACTGATTTCACCCCTAAATGGGGCATGTGTGTGTACCAAAATATTATTTTTGTCTTATTAAATACTAGGGTAACTTTATAAAGAGCCATGGACATGGCTTTCCAAGGGCTATTGAATCAAATGGTGCTGGTCTACTTGGATGACATCATAGTTTTATCCAAAGATGCCAATGAACACATGGACCACCTAAGGTTGATCTTTGAGAGATGCAAAGAGGATGAGATCTCTTTGAATCCCAAAAAGTGTGTGTTTTCTATACATGAGGGTAAACTCTTGGGACATATTGTCTAAAAATAAGGATTAGCTATTGATCTTAATAAAATAAGTGCCATCTTGGCCTTATCCTTACCTAAGCATAAGAAAGGAATCCAAAGTTTCTTTGGGAAAATAAACTTCATGAGAAGGTTTATACCTAGTTTTGTAAACTTGGTCAAGCCCATCACTACCATGCTTAAGAAAAACAAAGTGTTCACTTGGTCAAATGAAGGTAAATCAACATTCGAGGCTATCAAACAAGCCATTACCCAAGAACCCATACTCATGAATCCTAATTTCTCAAAAGATTTCATATTGTATGCCTTTGCTAATATTGATAATATATCAGCTATGTTGATGCAAAAGAATGGTGAAGGAGCAACCAATAACATTTTTCAATCAGGGGCTTGAGGGGTATGAGGTGAGGTATACTTTCATATAAAAAATAGTCCTTATAGTTGTAAGAAGCCTTAAAATTTTTAGGCCAATGCTCTCCAATAACAAAATCTATCTTATGGTATCTCATCCTGGAGTGAGAAATTTCCTTCTTAACAAAGACTTGAATGAAAAGAGGGCTGGTTGGATTACCAACGTCATGGACTATGACATGGAGATCAAGGTCACTAAGCTAGTAAGATGTAAAGGCTTGTGTGAGAATATGGTCAATGACCTTCATGAAGACAAAGAGGTTATCCTGGTAACACAAGATAACCCACATACAGATGCACCTCCACCTCACACTAGTTGGCTCTAGGATATGACACATTTCTTGATAATAGGTGAATGCCAACAAGGTATGGATAGGAAAAAAAAAGGTATTTTAGACTTCAATCCATATCTTATGCATTAGTTGATGGGGTTTTATTTAAAAATGACCTCAATGGAGTGCTCCTAAGGTACATAGATGATGACCAAGTGACAAGGCTCTTGGAGCAATTCCATGATGGGCCTGTAGGAGGCCATTTTGCTCCAAGAACCACAATAATAAAGATAATGAGGGATGGTTATTAATAGCCCAATCTCTTCAAAGATGGGTATACATGTGTAAGAAAGTGTCAAAAGTGTGCTTTCTTTGTGGGTAAGCAAAGATTGACAACCCTTCGTCTCAACCCAATTGAGGTAGAGCAACCCTTCATATAATGGGGGCTAGATTTCATAAGAATGATTAACCCTCCATTAAGTGTAGGCCATAAATGGGTGATTAATACAACTGACTACTTCACCAGGTGGATGAAATCCATTGCATTGAAAGAACCTAATAAAGGTGTAGTCTTAGACTTCTATTACAATAATGTGACCAGGTTTGGTGTTCCATCTACTATCATTTCTGATAATGCATTAGTATTCCTTGGTATGAAAATGAGTTAATGGGCTCTCAAGATGGGCATCTATCTCAGCACCTCTTCGAAATATATCCTCAAGGAAATGGATTGGCTGAGCCTACAAATAATTTTTTTCTAAGAATCATTAGGAGAACTATGGAATAGAATGAGAGGACATGACACACTAAACTAAAGACAACCTTGTGGGATGACAGGGTAACTCCTAAATTTGCCATTGGTAATTCTCCATATGTCTTAGTATATGAAAGGGAGGCCAAGTTGCCCATTTCTCTTGAGCTACCTACATTAGAACTAACCCATCAGTTGGAGTTGATGGAAGATGAGCCCATGCATGTGAGACTTGTAGAACTCATGGAACTTGAAGAAACAAGAGACTTTGTAATGAAAACACTAGAGTCACATCAAGCTCAAGTCAAGAAGGCCTTTGAAAAAAAATCCATAGCAAGGGACTTCAAAGAAGGGGATCTAACATCAAGTTGGATTCAAATAAGGCCAAGTCAGGCAACCATACCAAATTTGATAGCTTGTGGAGTGGTCTTTATTTGATCCATGGATGCAAAAAATATAATGATTTTTAGTTGGCCCAACTAGATGGAGAGGTACTACCCATCCCAATCAATGGGATTCATCTAAAGACTTGATATTAGAAGAGTTTTCATCCATTGTATATATTATACATTTTGTATATCTTTTCATGTTTTCCTCTAAGTTCTTTGTGCATGCCCTTTTTGATTATGTGTTTCCTTTCCCTAAGTGCCTAAGGCACAATATTTGTTGTGTTCTAGTTGTCCTTATTGCTTAAAAAGGAGGTTCCAGTTTAGTTAAAAATTAACTTGACTCCATGCCCAATGGATGGATTTGATGAGGCAATATGGTCTAGGTTCTCTTGCATCGACATGTATGCAACCCCTGTGAGCTACCAAAGATGTTGGCCATTCTTGGCCCACATACAAAGCTCTTTCATGGTTTGATGAAGTAGTGGGTCAAAGGCTTAGAAATGGATCCAACATTTGCAAATAGAGAGGATCCAAGAAATGTTTTATCAAGATCCAACAACAATGTTTAAGGATAAGCCTGCAAGCTAGAAGCTAAGTGTAAAATCTTTTATTCAACTAAGTCTTTTATTTAGTTAATCATTCTTTTAGACTTTGCAGGGACTAAGTGTTTCTTTTCTTTCAGGACCCTTTTTGGCCAAGTGTTGAATTATTTTGGACAAGTTGTCTGAGACAAAGTTTTTGAAGGGATAATTCTTTTGGATAAAATGTTAGAAGCAAAAGACAAAGACCTTTTCTTTTAGGAAAATTGTTTAGGACAATTTTCCTGAAGGGTAACTCTTCAATAAAATTGTCCTTTTTAGAATTCCTGAAGGAATTCTTCTACAACAAAGTTTTTGAAGGATCATTTCAAATAGGTGAGGGGCCATTCTGAGAATGCAATTCATTCAAAAAAATTGTCTAGGACAATTTTTCCTAAGGTAAAATTCTTTCAAACTTTTTGTCTAAAAGGAAGATCCCAAGAAAATTACTCAAAGGTAAAGACAAAGAAAGAAATTTAATTTAGAGAAAGTGCTCCACATAAAGGCCAAAGGAATTTTCTGAGGGGCACATTTCCTTTGGGAAATTTTTTTGAGATAATTTTTATGAAGGCAAGTTTCTTTCAGAACTTTGTCTTGAACAAAAAGTCCTTTTCAAAAAAGCTGAAGGAAAAAATTTCGAAGGGAATTCCCTTGAGAAAAAGTGCCGAAGAAAATAAATCTAAAGGGTCATTCTCAAAAAGTCTAAAGTTTAATTCCTTCAAAAGAAGTTTAAAGAAATTATTCAAGAAAATTGTCTAAAAGAAGAAGGCCCAATATTGTGCTCCACATAGAGGTAGAAGGAATTTTCTAAAGGGCACATTTTCTTTGGGAAAATTGTTTGAGATAATTTTTTTGAAGGCAAGTTTCTTTCAGAACTTTTATCTCCAAGAAAAAGACCTTTTCAAAAAATCTGAAGGAAAAAAATTCATAGGGAATTCCTTCAGGAAAAAGTGGCTGAAGAAAATAAATCTAAAGGGTCATTCTTGAAAAGTCTAAAGTTTAATTCCTTTGGAAAGAAGTCCATGGAAATTGTTCAAGCAAATTCTTTGAAAGGAGAAGGCCTAAAAGAAAAGGCTCATAGGAAAGTATTTGAAGGAAGCATGATGTTTGTGCTAGTGTCAAAGTTTAAGCTCATAAAATAGCTATTAGGATTCAAATATCCCATGATGGGCCCCCAAAACATCAAAATATAAGCCCCCTATAAGTAGCCATTTGCATTTGTATGAACTTACATTGCCATAAATGGATACAAGAAAACCAATGTCCTTAGATTGGTTTTCCATCTATAGGAAAGATCTGGTCTAGGTTTCAAGGTAGGAGCTTTTAGGTGAAATTAATGGAGAGGTCCTCATACTTTGACATGGCCATCTTCTCTGACAAACAACCATTCAATGTAGAAGCAACATGGCTCAGTTTAGATTCATAGTTATGCTGATTTTGTCCTTATATGTGCAAGACAAGTGAAAGATGGCATGGAATGAAAGGTGAATATCAAGAGATTAGAAAAGGGAGCTCGAGCATTAAAGAAGTTCTTAGAGAAGTTCTTGTCATATAGCATGTTTGTTAATCAATGAGGGGCTTGAGGAAGTTTGTGATGATCTTGGATGGTTCATTTTATGGTCATGGTAGTTGCACGCTCTAAATGAAAAAGAGTTCAAGGACACAGTGGTGGTTATATCCATTTATGACCCCTCTCTCCATTTTCTCATGCAATCCCCCTATTCTCTCATCCTTTTATTCTATATATATATATATATATAGATTTTGAGCCTAAAAATATATCCCTCAACTGGTGATAGAGTTACTCTGTCAAAATCACTTTGTAAACACTCTCTTGAAGCAATAAGATAAACTATTTTGATTCTAGTTTGAAGTCAAGTATACATTATTAGATTTTAACTTGTAGATGTGTGTCCCTTTCCATTATCTATGGATTTTCTATGTATCTTGATTTAATTCTTTTGGTTCCCTATAGGTTATGTGAAGTGTTAGACACTGGTGCCTTTCTTGAAGTGTCACAAGTTTATAGTGTATCATACATACCTATTTATTTCTATCCTTTAAATTGTAGGGTTTCCTTTCAACCTCCACACAAAATACTTATGCTTGTGGCCTTGAGATAAGATCAGATTAGTCTGTGTCTTGGTTATGTTCATTATTAGTTGTTAAGGTTCCTAGGCTGAAAGTGGATCATTCCATATTTTGGTACATCACCATCCTTAGCTTAGATTTCCATTTCATGTTATCTTTTTCTCCCTTTTCCTTAGTCAGTAGTAGATTTTAGTGTGGGAGACAAGCTGAAGTGAAGCATCTAAGGAGCTAGCCTCATTAAAAATCCTAAAGGTTCAACCTCATTACATGATACCCATAGCCTGAAGTTGTTCCAATATTATAGTTGGGAGTGAAAGATCTTGAAAGCTCTTCCACAAGGGTGTAATTCTATCCTTCAACAGTGCCATTTCCTATGCATTTATGGGACATTTTAGTTTGTGGTTTTACTCTAGAAATGGCCTCCCTTAGAAACACCCCCTATTTCTATTCCCTCATCTTAGGTAATGAAGAAATGATGATAATTCATAGCGAGTGGTTGTATAAAGCTTTATATAGCTTTTTGCATTTTGCATTTTATTTATGTTCATCATACTTTCCTATTTTGGGTAAGTTATATTTAGAAAGCCAAATGTGCATGTTATGTATGGCACATGTGTATCTTTTGTGATCTTTATGTTAAAGTTGTGTAATAGAAGAACATACAAATTTTATAGGTGGAAAAGTATTTATCTATTTTGTGCATGTTCTTTCTTCTTGCATCATCTTTTGCTGAATGCTCATATATTTATTTAGATTAGAAAATAAAAAATACCTCCATCTAGAAAACCATGCCATTTGAAGTCCATCTAGAAAACCTACCAAGCAACTAGCTAAGGTAACATTAATTTTCATTGTTCATTTTTTTTCTTTAACTATATGAGATGCAAGCATGGTGATTAGGATATCATACATTTATTTACATATCATATCATCTTGTTAAGTAATTTGTACTAGAGGATCTTCATTATCTATAGTTGCATTATGGGATGATCCAAGTGTTTTGGACACTAGGCCTTTAGTTAGTGATAGATAATTTGTTTAAAGTGAAAATAATTCTAATTATAGTTATTAATATATCTTGAATACTTATGAGTTTTAAGATTTAGTCTCTAAAGATAATAAACATGATGATCTACTAGGGCCCTTTGTGCAACTTTTGGAAAAATTAGATTCTGAGATATTGACAAAACATGATCTTAGCCAATAAATAAAATGGATATTTATGATGTTCTCTTGCTCAATGACACCTAATTTGTTTTTATTATATAAGTTATATTTTATATATGGGAACAAATATTTAGATTTTATCACATATGAGATAACTAAAATATGTGGCATTCAGAGTTTGGATTCTATTTAATAATGGGGTCTATAATTCTTAGATAAATAAAATATGTAGTATTCATGAGATTATATTTTATACAATATAAGGGTCTATAATTATCATATAAATAAAATATGTGGTATTCATGAGTTTATATTTTGTACAATAATTCAGTCTAGAATTCTCAAAACCACAATTCCATGTGACAAAATGGGACTCAGCTTTAGTAACCAATTTTGAACAATATGATAGGTTGATGTATCTGAGTGAATTAATAAATATAACATTAAAAATACATAAATTTCCCTAATATTCAATGGGTTGGGTCTTGGAAGGTTTGGTCTTTGTAGTTCATTTTCTTCTATCTCTCTTTCTCTTTGAAGAGCTCAGAGTTTCAATTCTTCATTATTTGGTCATATCCTATCATGGTTGATCATCTTATACCTATTTGATGTTTAATCATTATTAAAATATAATTCTAGTGGCAAGTATGGTCTTTCCAAATTGTGAAGTTAATCCATTATTTCCCAAAATTTGCAGTTGAATTTCTCATGCAACTTGACAACATGAATATTGTGTTCAGATAATTGAAGGCTTCCATGAGCATTTTTTTTGGGTGTGGAATCTATCCCATGTGTTTTTAAGTCATATAAAAGTGACCTCCATGAATATTCATTACACTAATGACATTTTTCTTCATGTATGCTAGTAATAATTACAAGGAAATGGGACCACTTAGCACACAAGTAATAATGTTATCTAGACCAACAATTTTTTGGACATATTCTAAAATAATTGGATTATTTTGAATTCTGATTCTATCTATTATTGTCTTTATGCATGTATAATTAAAATTTAGGTGTTTTCA
Organism: Torreya grandis; assembly: GCA_037957365.1. Taxonomy (NCBI): domain Eukaryota; kingdom Viridiplantae; phylum Streptophyta; class Pinopsida; order Cupressales; family Taxaceae; genus Torreya; species Torreya grandis. The sequence goes on from JARHVA010000898.1 coordinate 4,138,966, forward strand.
TTTGTTTTATCTTGGTAGATGGTTTTTTAGAAAAACATTGTTGAATGTGCATGTTTTTAAAAGTGCCTTTATATTGAAGTAGGAACTTGGATAATATGGAACAAGAAAGATGTATAGAAATATTTTAAATGGTTTAAGATAGAGAGCAAGGGATTTTATAGAAAGGAAATGGAAATATTATGAATGGACAATGTTGGTTTAAAAATGTTTCTATCATTTTTGTGTTATTCGGGCATAGTCAAACCATACATTAATGGGTCTAGATCAACAATTTTTTGTACATGTTCTAAAAACAACTAGATTATTTTGAATTATGATTCTATCTACCATGTGTCTCTATGCATGTATACATAAAACTAGGTATTTTTTGTTATTCTATATTGGTAATTATTTTTCATAAAACCACTATTGAATGTCCATGTTTTTAAACATGTGTTTCTATTAAAGTAGGAACCTAGATATTATGGAACAAATAAGATGTATAGACATAATTTGAATAGTTTAAGATAGAGAATGAGGGATTTTATGGAAAGGAAATGTAATATTATCAAGGAAAAGTGTTGGTTCAATTTTTTTTTATATCATTTTTCTGTTATTAGGGCATAATTAAAACCTAGGTTTTTGGGTCCCTAAACCTAAGAACAATATGATGATGCAAAGACCTCTGAACACATTAACATTATCAAACCCAATTTTCTATTCATCTTCTATTTTTATTACTTTTCAGACCTTTCTTAAGTGTCAAACTTGCAAAGCATGACTTTTAATCTCTTAAAATCTTAATCTAGGGTGGTTGTGCAAATTTCTTGACGGTTTTTATGTTCCTTCACAAATTGTCAAGGTGGTTACATAAAAATTATGGTATTTTCCCCTCCATAACAAATATTGATATTTTAATAGATTGAAAATCATGCTTTTCAAGTTTAACACTTATGAAAGATCTAAAAAGTAAAAAAACTAGAAAAGGAAGAGAAAACTAGGTCTGAGTATGTTAATGTTTTTAGAGTTCCTTATATCATCATTTAATTCATAAAAATATTTCATCATGTAAAATTTGGATGCATACATGACCCTATTACCACATATACTAGGTACTAGTCTAGGTTTGATCCCTGCCAAAATTTGTCTAGGGTATTGTGCTGTAGGTTTGGGTATGTCTAGGGTTATCTTAGGTTATCATTTTTGTCTTACTTGGGCATAGTAAAAACCTACATTATTAGGTATTTGTACCTAGGGATGGTCTTGATATTACACATAACACATATCAATCTTTGTCTAGGTATGTTTAAATACATTTAGGTTCATCTCAGGACGAACTCAGGTGTACCAAACTTACAATGCAATATCTTGGGCAAATCCAATAGGGATAAAAATGCAAAAAACATTTTTTTTCCCTTAAAAAATTTAAATATGGAATTAGAAAAAAAAAACCATAGGGAAATTGTAAGAGAAACTTTCACTTTCATTTTATCAAAATTAAACAAAAACAACACATTTACGTCTAGTCACACATTTGCTAGAGAGTTCTTGACAAAACTTACATAATGGAGCTAGTGGGAGTGGCACTGCTACTACTTGTGGCTCTAATGAACCACATGGTGATGCTCTCAATGAAGACATTGGATGACCCTAAATGTACCTTGATTTATAGTGTAATACTTTGGGCAAATTCAATAATGACCCAAAGGAGAAGGCATTTTTTATTTCCTTTTTTGCTTTAACATAAAAAGACAAACATGTACTTAAAAAAAAAAGAATAAGGAAACCCTAAGAGCATCTCTCTCATTAATTATATCAAAATCAAACAACAAAAACACATTTATCTCTCTTTGCACATTTTTTAGAGGGTTATTCACATAACTTACATAATGGAGCTAGTGGGAGTGGCAGTACTATTGCTTGTGGTTCTAATGAACCAAATGAGATGCTCCTAACAAAGACATTAAAGATTGAGTCTGTTGATTTATCTTGATTTTATGTGGACATAGTATAACATTTGCACCATGTACTTGTTCTATTTCAACCACCGAATCATGATATTTAACATTGAATTGTTAGTATGTTTTATGGTTGTTTAAATTTTATTTGCTCTAAATGCATGTTATGTGGCTAATTTTATTTTTTATGGCTATGTTTTTTTTAATTAATATATATATTTAACTAAAAGAGGGGTAAAAATTTATTAAAAATGAGAAGAAAACAAACGTTACATTACATTATCCTGGTCCACAAGTTGAACCAGTTGCTGATATAAACTCCTGGGGAGCATAGTAATATCCGAAATGTTCCAAGAGGGGCCATTCTCTGAAGCCCATTTAGCAAGACAATCTGCAACACCATTCCACTCATGGGGAATGTGTTTGAAGGAAGTTGAATACAAGGAAGAACTTAATTGAAGAATCTGCTGAATAATCACATTTAGATGCCAATCGACCTTACCAGGCTTACCTTTATTCAACAAATTAACAACTATTTATGAATCTAATTCACAAACTATGTTACTCCAGCCATTATGACAGCAAGCTTTCACTGCCTCCAGGATGGCCAAGGCTTCCATGAGGTTGTTAGTATGCTGACCTTTATAGACTGAGAAGAGAAATTGAATACTCCTAGCTCTATTCTGACCAATACCGCCTATGCCAGCAGCCCCTGGGTTGCCCTGAGAGGAGCCATCAGTATTGATTTTAGTAAAACCATCCTTTAGAGGAGTCCAACGGCCTTCTCTACAAATAAGACACAAATTTTGACTATTGCCTCGCCCCAAATGGCAGCTCAGACCAGCAATGTGCCCCATATTTGGCACCAGCCCAAGGCGGTTGCATATAGTCATGTCTTTAGGGTCCGTCACATTCTCCCCAACACATTTAACACTCAAAGTTTCTTGTATCGACCTTATAACATGTGCCCATAGAATTTGCAACTCCAGCTGGACGCCTCTGAATACTCTTCTATTTCTTTCAATCCATAGGTTCCATAAAATAAAAGAGGGACCCACAGACCAGGCACTTTGTAAAAAGGAATTCTTCATAGGAGCATGGCCATATCGACCCCAAAAATCCACTAAAGAAGAAGCATGCCAGCAGGGCAGACTCGACGCATTCCACCACAAGTGCCACATTTGTTTAGCATACGTGCACTGGAAAAAAATATGAGCTCTAGTTTCCTCGCTGCTGTGACACAAAACACACCTAGAGGGCCCCTGAAATCCCCTCTTGTAGAGATTATCCCAGGTGAGACACCTATTGTGAGTAAGCAGCCAAAGGAAAAAATTACACTTGGGCCAAGAGGTCTGATTCCAAATTTTTTCCCCCCAAACAAACTGTCCTCTGACCAAGGGATGCCTAGTCAGAGCAAGATAACCAGACGACACGGAGTATTGGCCAGTATCATCCCCTCCCCATGTAAGGACATCCCTTCCTTATAGGGAACTACATCCTATGGAAGCAAGGATATGAGCTAATTCCCTCCTATCTTCTTCAGAGACCCCAGGCAGCCAATCAGAGGAGTCTTTCCATCTGTAACCAACAGTAGTTCCCATATTGAAAACTTCTTTGTAATGCTCCACCTTATGCCATCTAGCTGAATGAAAAGAAGCACCTAAAGGCTACAAATGCAGATGCGATGATAAGAGTGGAGGCTCTCCATCCCATGAGTCTCTCTAGAAGAAAGCATCCATCGCATTGCTGCAGACCCAAAACAAGCTATGTTTCACCAGTTGAGCTCCCTGCTTGAGAGTGCTCCACACCATTGACCCTCTGCCCTCAAGTGGGAGTCTGGAGATCACATGAGGATCCACTTCCTGGAAATACTTAGTAGACAAAACCTGGGCCCAAAGGGATGAATAACTGGAACACCATCTCCAATAAAGCTTGGCAGCAAGGGCTTGGTTGGCCAGAATAGCAGAGCATAAGCCGAGGCCCCCATCTTTCTTCGGTCTACAAATGATATCCCAATTAATGAGGCTCCACTTGTTATTCTACAGATTTCCACTCCAGAGAAACTGTCTAGAAAGGGCATCAAATTCCTTTAAGAAGTAAACTGGGGTAGCTTGCGCCATACTGTGATATATGGGAAGCGCCTGGATGACCGATTGAAGAAGAGTCACACGACCCACTGTAGATAACCATCTATGAGTCCAATGACTCACTTTTTGCCTCAGTTTATCAAGAAAATTCTACCAAAATAGTCTAGGCTACCTCCCCACCACAATGGGGATGCCAAGATAAATAACCGGAAGGCTCTGAGTCTAAAACTGCAATATGGTAGCAATCCTTCTCTAAATAAGCTCCAGAGTGTTAAAAAAGAAAATAGAGGACTTATGCTCATTAATTTTCTGACCAGAAGCTGCCAGATAATTGTCCAGTGTGTGTCGAAAAGCCTCCACTTCTCTTATTCAAGTTCTCCCAATCAAAATAGTGTCATCCACAAATTGTAGATGAGTTAGAGTAGTAAACCCCTCCCCCCAGCTCCATCCCTGTAAGGCATTCTGAGAAACATGATATTTGAAGAGTCTCCCAAGATCCTTAGCCAAAATGATAAATAGGTATGGGGATAGTAGATCCCCCTGATGAAGACCTCTGGAGGCACCAAGAAGCTCAAAAGGAGTCCCATTGATAAGAACTGAAAAAGAAGGCATCGTGACACAGCTCAACACCCATCAGATCCAATCCTGGTTAAAACCAAATGCCAAAAGGACTTTTTTCAAGAATCTCCAGCTAACTCTATCATAAGCTTTGGCAAGATCAAGCTTAATAAACATGGCCCACTCTTGGGATGTACACATAGAGTGAATAGCTTCTGAAGCTATAAAAACTCCATCCAGAATCTGCTTGCCAGCCACAAAACCCCCTTGTTCCTCTGAGATAATTCTGGGAAGAAAATATTTAAGCCTCTGTGCTATAAGCTTAGTAATGATTTTATAGACAATGTTACAAAGCGTAATGGGTCTATACTCATCCAGATGAAGAGCCTACTCCTTCTTCAGAATTAGAATAAGAAAAGTAACATTTAGAGCTTTAAGCATTTCCTTACTAGTATACGATTCCTGTATGACCTCCATCAGGTCCTGCTTGATGATGCTCCAAAAGTCCTAAAAAAAATCAACAGGGAACCCATCCAGGCCAGGAGCTTTACCTCTCTTCATGCTGAACACTGCCTCCTCAACCTCAGTCATTCCAATCGGCCTCATGAGAAATTCATTCATATCCGCACTCACCACCTAGGGAATGCAAGAAAGGATAGTATTTTCAGCTCCTTCATCTGGCACAGGATTGCTAGCAAAAAGAGCTAAAAAGAACCAGACAACTTCCTCACTAATAGCTTGAGAAGAGGTCAATTGAGTCCCATCCTGGCTAATAAGAGAAGTAATGACATTTCTATTTCTCCATGCCTGAACAGACTTATGGAAAAAAGCCGTATTCTTATCCCCTTCCTAAAGCCAGTCGATATGCACCTTTTGCTTCCAATAAATTTCTTCCCATAATTCCCACTCAACAAGGGTGCTAGTAGTGCTAGAATCCTCTTGGCTAAGCACTTCCAAGAACCCACAGTCTCTTATTTGCCTTGTGATTGTATCAAGCTCATCTTACGCCCTCTTCCTCATGCAATGTAAATTGCCAAAACAATTTCTATTCCAAATCAGCAACTTTCTCTTAACATATTGAAGTTTTTTGAGGAAAGAATACATAGCAGTACTGTGAGCCAGTCCTCCCTACCGCCACCACTATCCAATACAGTCATGAAGAGATGGTTCGTGAAGCCACATTAGCTAAAACTTAAAGGGGGTTTTTTCAGTTCCTCAATAAGATTGATGGAAAGCATAATGGGCCAATGGTCTGACCCTTTCCAGTCCAAGATTTTCAAGTTGAGAGAGAAGGCGCTAGACTTCCAAAAGCAAGAGACAAAAAATATATCTAGACGCTCTGAGATGGTGGCATTACCCATTCTTCTGTTGCTCTAAGTGAAAAGCCCATTAGAGGGTCTAACATCAGAGAGGCACAGTATCTCAACATTATGGCGAAGACAATCGGTTGAAGGACCAAGACGAGGCAGACCACCTCTTTTCTCCTCCAAATTCATCATAGAATTAAAGTCCTTTGTAACAATCCACGAAAGGAAAGGATGGCAGCTGCGAACATAGCGAATATGTTCCCAAAGTTGAAGTTGTCCATTTATGTCAACTGGCGCATAAACATTTGTGACAAGAATCAGTTCCCCAGTGTCAAGGGAAGAGGAAACCATAGAAAGAGCTAATATGTAGGATAACCAATGAAGTGGCAAGATTTTTTGTGGGTCCCAGCACATGGCCAAACCCCTTGAGCTTCCCAGCGCACCCACACCTTGATATTGGCCAAAAAACCATATTTTTGGCATACAAGCAAATAGTAAGTCAACTGACAATTTGGTTTCTTGGATACAGAGGATATCTGGAGAGTGATCTAACACCAATCTTCAAGTAGCCTTTTGTCTGGGGTAGCTATTCAAACCCCTCACATTCCATGATAAGACAATCATTGGGAGAAATGGGGGAAGTGTTCATCTAGGGTTTTAACAACCCCTGATTCCACCAGTAAATCTCCTATAAGTTTAATTTTTTCTAAGTCCTTTCTTCACCTAGCCTTGGAGGGAATGGAGGAGTTAGCTTTCTTAAATGGCCTCTACATTAGGCCAAGTGCTGAAGAGGCACCCTTATCTTTCCTGCCAGCATCAACTTCCTTAACTAAATCAGCCCATTTCACTTCCTTATCAGGCTGTACACTCGCTGTTTCAAGTGCTTCTTCATTTAGCCTCAAAGAATTCTCTAAAGTCAATAGAGGCATCATAACCTGATCCAAAATAGGCCCTAAAACTTGCTGATCTGCTTCAAGAGCTTCCCCTTGATCCTCAGCCAGAATGCCATCCTCTATGGCCATACTATTCAGAGCCTCAAACCTATTAAATCCCAAGTCTAGTTTCCTTTCTACATTCTTGCATTTTTGTCCTCCACCTCTCATATGACGCCTTACTATTGTAAACCCATCCAAACCAGTGCTAGTATGATCAACTGATCCTTACGCCAAGCTATCATTAACAACTGGGTTTTTCCCTTTTACAACTCTATCTAATTGAGTTTTTTCATTAACAGAATGAGCCAGTCTACTAGTTCCTTTTCTGAAAACTCTTGTAGTTGGTGTAGAAGAATCATGGTTTATCCCACTATCTTTGGCAGCCTATAGACATTGTCTATGCAAATGCCCATATACATGACAAATTTGATATCTAAAAGGGATAGATTCATAATCTATCTGTTGAATCCAAGATGAGGAGCCCATACAAATCTCCATGGAATTCGACAAGGGATTATTTAAATCAATTTCAACACACACACGGGCATAAGAAATTACCTTTTTGTCCAGTGATTGATGGGCAATAGCTGTCGGTGTTCCCAGCATGGCAGCAATCTGTCTGAGAATGTCCTCCCTCCAAAATTCCAAAGGAAGCCATGGAAAACAGACCTAGACCGACACACAGGCTAGAAGTTCATTAGCTGAGTTAAACCCCACATACCAGGGTTTGAGAAAAATCCCCACACGATTGTAGAAATAAGGGCCCCCCTCAAAAACTCGATTACGGTCTGAAACTGAGGAAAAATTGACCAAAAAATAATTGTTACTAGCCAACATGATGTCAAAATCCCCTTCTATATGCCAAGACCTGCAAATCCAGGCTTTTAAGGCCGCCAGGGAGATTCTAATACCCAGGAATTTACAAATTAGTGTATGGGCAGAGAGGTACTCAACATCATCTTTCACTGCTTCAAGGGAAATGACCACAACCAATTTGTCTTGTCTTCTCAGTAAACATCCATTTACCTTGCTGAGCTTTGAGAGCTCACTGATGTAGGTCGTTTCAGTATTGAAAGAGTGCACCCCAGGTAGAGAGCCGTCCTTCTTGGGGCCTGTCAACGGACCACCCACCACTTCGCCATTCCCAGCCAATGCTCCCGCCATCGCTCTCCTTTGTATCGTCCCTTCTTAATTAATATATATATATATATATTAATTAAGAAGGGACGATACAATATATATATATATATATATATATATATATATATATATATATATATATATATATATATATATATATATATATATATATATATAATTTTTCCCAAGTTGTACCTAGGCCCAAACTCGCCATACTAGCATACCCAAATCTCGTATCCATACTAATACCAAGATCAAATACTTAGGTAAAAACAAGTACACATTGACATTAGAATTTTTCTTTGGAAAGATGCTAATTATCTATATCTAAAAACTTCTTATGCAAATGTCTTACATATGTATTATTCTCTAATGATGGTATTTAGCAGACTGATTGCAAGGCCATAATTTTGTATCAATATTTATATTAATATGATAAAATTACTATCTTTGCCCATCCAAATATCTAATACTTGATGGGTTTAAACCCTGATAAATTTTCAAAGCCTATATTATAGAGTTTATATTTGATTATTGAAGGCCATTTTTTTCCAATTTATACTTATCTTTATTCCATTTGTATTTATTTAATATGTCTTCTTTTTGTTGTTTGCTCAAAAACTTGGGAGAATCCTATAATAACTAGAGTTTATATATGATATTTATTTTTTATATGGTTGATCCAAATCATTATGGGTAAATATTGTTTAAAAATTATCCACCTTTTTAGTATTTTATTGTGTAGGACTAGAGTATTCTATAATATTCTTGGTGGAAGAAGGAAACTTTATCTAGATGGCTAAAAATGATGGAATTCCTTGGAAGGGAAAGAATAAAATAATGTATCCTAATGAAGGGATACCTATCAAGAGGAGTAATATAAACTAGATCCCATTGTCATAACAATGATTCAAGTTAAACAAATATGACATTGCTTGGGGGAATGTAGAATGAGTCCTCCTTACTAAGAATTGCTCTTAAAAGTTAAGTCAACTTGAAAATATATTTAAGTTGTGACTTAAGGTATGAACCAAGCCCTATGATTGGTTAGAATCACTTGAGGTCATTTTTGTACCCTGTTGAGAGTTACAATAAGTTGGTCGATCAAGTAGTTTTTCAAACCCACCTTGTTTTAGTCAATAATCTATTATAGATTTGGGGCAATTGAGTTTTTATGTTTACTTAGAGATTTGTAAGCTTGCTTGTGAGCTTGTAGTCCCATTATAGCAAGTCAGCCCTACTTGGTCATGTAGTGAATGTGCAACCCCTTGTTCATTACCACCTATACTATTTAAACATGTGAGTTTATTTTGACATATTTCAAGTATCATTCCATGAATATGGTTAGCCAATAGGTAATGTAATTGTGTAAAATGTGGATTGTATATTATAAATAAATAAATAAAAAAGATTGGTATATTTTTAAGTGGTTTCAGTCATGGGAAATTTTGGGCATGACATGTAGGGTTGATAGGAGTAGGGAAATATGTCAAAATGATCACAGAAGACCACTCTTTTGGTTCATGGGCTTGGGAATCCAATCCGACAATGTCATGGGAGTATATGGGACTTAGAAAGGATTGAAAAGGTTTAATATCTTGAAATTGGATAGGTTCATTATGAAACTAACTCTCAACTCTTATAACCATGTTAAATAATCATCCTATTAGGGAACCAATATTATAAGTTGAGAGTATTTATAAGGGAATCCAAAGTCTTAATGACACCTTCACTAATTTTCATTCAAAATATAAGTCTATAGACCACAACATGTCGATAGATAATGTGGCTAAGCTAGCATGGGAATTAGATTTGAATGTGGTTGACCAATTGACCTGATACACTATGGACAATGGGTTGAGAGAAACCCTTAAAATTATTGTTAAATATGAAATGGGTTGAAATTTTAGTTGGAAACCAAAGGGGGTATTTTATTATAGGGATAAAATCAATGTTTATAAAGCTAATGGGATGGAATAATCTAGGTTTATTAAAAATTGGGAAGAGGCCCCCAAATTTAATTATATCCCTCAACATTTATTTTTAGAGAGGCAAATGTATACTTTAGTCTTAAGCTTGACTCACATGATAGTGTTTTCCTTACAATAATTATTTAAGAGATGGGAGTGCATGCATATAGATCGAGCTTTCATTACATAGATGATAATGTATCTAAAAGTGGTAAAGATAAGGGGTTAAAGTATGGGAGAATTCAATCTTTTGTTCATTTTATTTATTCTATAGATAATGCATTGAAGGACATTGGATAAATTATTTGGGTCAAAAAGGTAGTGTTCAATGCTATGGAGGTGCAAATGTTTGTTTATAACCACCACACATCACTAGAATTATTATGCATATTTTTGAGGAAGGAGTTATTCAAATGAGTGGATACCCACTTTACATCATAATTCATTTTATTGGATATGATGTTTGAGTTGTAGATACCCTTTCAACATATGATCATGACTCGTGTGGACTCATTAGGTGTAGTCTAAGATAGAGAAGGGGAAAAGGGTGAATGATGTGGTAATGAGAGATTTTTTTATGTAAATGTGAGATACATCACATATATTATATATCTAGTTTTCAACATCATCAAATATTTGGATTCTAATAACACAATCTTGGTGAGATATATGAGTGCATAATGCTTTTAAAACTTGCTATTTTGGGTGAGGGAACCCACCCTATAATTATAATATCAACATGTTTAATGAATAATTCAATGTAGATGTGAGAAGTTGAACACCCCATTACACATAGTTGATTGCATATGCACTTAATCCAAAATGGTATGTGGATAGGTCTGGTAGAGTTATTCCCTTAGATGATAAGAAGGTGAAGAAGGGATTTCTTAAAGTCTAAATAAAAATATATATTATTGAGGAAGATTCACAAGTCTAAGTTGAGGGCTTTGAGTTTATTGAGATTTATCATAATAGGGATTCACATACTATATAAAAGTTTAAAATAACATAGGGTAAGCCAAGGAGCTGGTGCCCAGTGTACGAGTTTTCTGAATGATTACAGACACTTTCCACTCACCTAATTTTCTAGGATTTTAGTTCCTATATTGTTGAGAGAAATTGGTTGGCATATGGTTGGATCCACTCTCTTAAGAGGAATATACTTACTTCTAAGAGAGTGGAGAAACTTGTTGTACATAATGCCTTGCATCTCATTAATCACAACACCTAAGTATAAAGAGAGCTCAATATTATGGTGGGACATAGATATTGAGAGTCGAGGAAGGTTGAAATGGATCAAGATATGTAACAAGGGTTTTATGGTCCTGGTGGGTGGACTTCACTAATGCCTCAAGGTTTTGGTGTAGTAGTTCGTTACATGTGGTATCAAAGCCTCCACCCAGGTTCAAGTCATGGAGCGAGTGGCTATGCCAACATGGCAGTGTTCATCTTGGGCTTGTATACATAGGGAATCTTGGTGGTATGGGCACAAATCTAGCCTAGAGTCTGGGCTTCAGAAGTGTGGTGGGATATTATGGTCTTGGTGGGCGGACTTCACTAACGCCTCGAGGCTTTGGTGTAGCGGTTCATTATAAAGGGTTGGTTGGGATCCCCTTGCATAAGGAAGATGAGATTTATAATTTCAGTGATGAGGAGTGGTTCAATAGTGTTCCCATAGACAATGACTTTGATGCTTGAGTTACAATCTATGTTTTTTATTTTATGCATTAGAATGTTGATGTATCAATTATCATGTACTCTTTTTAGCTCTGAGTTTGAATTAGGCTATTGATGTATAATGTACTCCTCATTATCTCAGATCAAATTTAGCATGTTAATGTATCTGTATCATTCATAATTTTAGATAATGATATTATCATTATTCATATGGACTATTGGATAAATGGTTTAATTAATTTATATTTAAATTTTAGCATATTTTAGTTTATTTAAGTTATTTTTAAAATTCATTTGTATATTTTTATATATTATTTTAATATTTGTCTCCTCACTACCCCCAAATCTTAAAAAGTTTTTATTTTCATGGAAACTAATTCCCCTCATCTCTGTGTAACATGGGATTTTGAGGAGGGTCATTTTGTAGTTTTTCTTCTTTATGAAACTTATCAAGGAGACATACTTGTTGCAATGGGTTTAAGATTTTTATTAAATGAGTTGATGTAGGGAAAATATAACATTTAATCTTTATGGTTTTCTGGGTAAGGTTCAACAAAGTTTGCAAACATTTTTCTCTTAGGCAACTTCTCATGGAAGTTGAGGTCATTTTGAAGATGAGTATAACTTTGTACACCATTGAAAAAGGTAAAAGTCATGGCCTTATTTAAATTTATCTTGGGTTAATAGGCTATTTGTAATTTTATAATTAGTTATCTCCTACATTTGAAGCCCCTCTATGTGCACAAGTACACTTTATTTTATATCAAAGGAGTTGGTGTAGGAAAAAGTGAGCATTTGGTCTTTGTGGCTTGGTGGGTAAGGTTCAACAATATTTTTGAAAATATTTTTCTATTGGGATACTTCCTTTAGAATTTGAGGTCATTTTAAAGAAGAGAATAACTTTGTACACTATTGAAAAAGGTAGAGGTTGTGACCTTGTTTAGGGTTCTCTTGGTTGAACAAGATCTTTGTCCTTCTATAACTAGTTATATCTCTCATTCGAATCCCCCATATTTGAAAAATTACACTTTATTCTGTGTCAATGCTAGTATCCCCATATTGAAATCGATATCTCCCATCACCCTTTAAATTCCTTGGTTTTTGGCACTCAAAATATAAAATAGAAGGGGAAAGAAATGGCCATGTTTATTGCTATGCTGGCTTACATTGGTAATAATTTATCTCTAGAATGAAACACCATTGGTGTAACTTTTATGATTTATAAGAAGAGGCATAAAACACTTACAATGGGAAATGAAGACATGAAGATTGTTTCATTGTATCTAGATCAGAGAAATTATAGGGAATGATGTCCTCAATCTTGACTGGGTTGAATAATCTCTTGGCCCATGTTAATATGTTGTGCATGATATGGGAAGAAATTTTTTGCCTCCTTAACCATTTTAGGAGCCAAGATAGGCCATTTAAGAGAGATTTTAAGCCAAATTTTCTCCAAGTTATGGGGGGACCGATGCCATTCAAAGGTTTTTGAATGAAGTTAGCTTTGAAGGTTTTAGGTGGGGGTCATGAGAAGCAAATGGGGGATCTTGAGATGATTTTGGAATGTTAAGATGAGAATATTATGAATATGGATAAAAGGATGATTATGTTGAGATTATAAATGGGTCTCTACATAAAACATGTCTCTAAATAGGCAAAATGTAGAAGACCATTCTAGATCCAACACAAGATTTTTGGTCCACAAGTAGAATGGGATATAGACAAGGATCAAATGTAACATATAATTAACTAAAAATTTAATTAGATATAATAAAAGGGGACCTACATATACAATCTCTATTTAGAGAATGAGTATATATAACCTTACTAGTTTTGGGATGTCATTAGATAATAAAGTAAGAGCTATGGTAATTAGATCAAGGACCATGGTAAATGAAAGGGCCATAACAATAATAAGAATAAAATAAATAATAATTATTTGTTATAATATCAAATAAATGGAACATAAAACATTAATAATTTGAACAAGCATAAATTAAAGAGGGTAGGGTTATGGATACTTAACTTGAGTCAACTTGGGTCATTAATATCCCCTTTGGCTTTGACCACTTTGTAAAAGATGGTTATAGGTAAATTCAAGATGGATAAAATAAACTCTAAGTAGATCATAGTTTGGAATCCAAAGTCTTGGTATACCTTGCCATTATAGGTCATATTTTTTGAATCTTCAAGGCTTTTGTTACAACTTATCTTCAATTGGTTAAGTTCATTTACCTCAATTCCTCTTTTTTTTCCTTGGAGGGTTGCACATGTGAGCAAAGAAAAATTTGTTTTTTAATAAATGACTAAAGGAAAACTATATTTAGGGGTACAAATTATTAAAATTAGGTGTCAATTTAACTAACATTATTATCTTGACTAATGATGTTGGCCAAAACATGGTGATAATAGAATGTATTCTATTTGGCCTAAGTGTAAGTAAAGTGAATTAAATGTGTATGCATATACCCCTTGAAGCTCATCTCTCATCACAATAGTGCAATGAGTGATGGTGTTTTTTGAAAAGCATATGCACTAATTTTTTTGAAATTATTGTAATAAATAAGATAAATTAAAGTAAATAAGTAGAGATATGTACCTTCACTTACATGTCTAATGCACAAATCTTACCATCTTTGACCATTATTTCTAGGTTAGGTCTTGTGAGTAGGTGCTAGGACGGGTTTGGTAGGCTTGGAAAATAGTTATTTTTCTGATAAATTTGGAAAAATAAAATTTTAGTACCATAAAATTCCTTATGGTTTTAGAATTCTGACACTTCTAGTTTATCAATAAGGTCAACGGTTGGAAATTTATGATCATCATACAAAATTAGGAAAATGTGTCTCGAGGAGAATCTACTTGGCAGAATTTGATTTGGAGGTAGTTAAAATGTAGAATAGGTATAAACACTATTGGGGGAAGATAAAATGGTGATGGATAAGTATAAAAATGGTGATATCCTTTTTTATTCTATGTTGGTGGTGGTTAGAGTTGTGTGATGCATACATTTTGTACTAGTAATCAAATCATGCATATATACGAGATTGACATCTAAGCCCTTGTGTTATTCTTAGTACTTTTATTTTTAGTTGATGTAAAATGTGAGTAGGTGATTTTAAATATTCATTGCAAGTGTTAGCATATATATGTCTTGTGATTTCATTTAAAAGCTAAATATAATGGAAAAATTTGATGAATTGTCAATTGAATAAAACATTCAATGTGACAGAATGAGAAAAAAAGTAATTAGTTGTAATAATTAATGTTTGTGCTAGAATTTATCAATGGATAACATAACCATATAATGACAAAAATAATATGACAAAATGGTAAAATGTATATTAGGTTTCATAGGAGGTGATTACTCATGAGAAAAGTGTAGTTGATTCTTCAGGTCTTATAATGCAAGAATCATGATCCTCTAGATAGTGATAATAAAGGATTCAAATCTAAAACATATTTGAAAAAGGAATAAACTATAAATATGAGAATAATGTGGTCAATTAGTAACAATGTCCATAAAGGGGATGTGAATATAAGGGGTGAAAAATGGAGGTGCACTAAAGGTGATTATATAATTATTAAAGATAAAATAAGCAAATTAATTTGGCAATACTAGGAGCTTTTGACATCAAAAGGTTTAAGAATCTTGTTTGAAAGTTATGGTTAGGGATAATTGGTAAAACAAGTAACCTATCCAATGAAGGAAATACAATGCATGTAAAAGTAAAGATGGTTACCTTCCCATGACTTTTTTTCCATTCCTAAGAACCTGTTGGATCCACCAATTACTATGAGGATTGGGTAATTATGTGAAAACATAGGTGGCACAAATGATAAATATGATGCCTCCTATCTATTGGCATACATAAATCCAATGGCCCTTTGAATTTATTGTGAGGCCAATTATGGAGTTTAAGCTTTTGATTAGATTGGGCCAATGAGTTTTGTTAGGATTACATCTTTTTTGGTTGTGATTTGGGTTTTAAGATTTTAAGATATGCAAGTTTTGATTTTGTTTATTTATATATTTTTGATTCTCCATATGGATTCAGAAGTTCAAATATGGTTTTGTACTATGACATCACTAAGAGAGCTTATGCCTAGCTAGTTGAAGGAAAACTTAAGATCTAGATGCTTAGATAGTCATATCTTACACGTTATTAAAGGATGCAACCTTTTTTTGACATAAGTATGCCTCAAAGGGGAAATTAAAACAAAAAATATAAGGACTATGAATAGTTACTCGGTAAGTGTGATAATACAATGATGTTATTCTAATAAGTGAACCCTAGAGGGGAATGATTTTTTTCTTAAAAAATGACTAGGAGTATAGGATTTGGAGATAAATATGAATATATGTAATGTAATGTGTATGGTGGCATGTCAAAGCATGTTGGTGATAAAAGGAAAGTGTGACTGTTATCATTAGAAAAAATATATGGTTTTTGATTTTTGTAGCACAAGAAAAAATTTAGGTAAGACCAAGAGGGAAATAGTAGTAAGAATCCATAGGGACCATAAAGGATTCAAGGGGGAATGAAAAATACATAAAATTCAAAAGGGGGAAGGTAGAAAGGACCAAAAGGGACCAACAAGGATTCAAAGGGGGATGATGGCTACAAAAAACACAATATGGAAAAAGGTAGTAAGCTCCTAAGGGGATTGAGAAGGATACAAGGTGGGGGGGGGTTAAAGCTAGATAAAAAAGTCAAGAGGATAGCTAAAACATGGTTGTCATATAAATCAAGGTGGTAAAATCATGCTATATAAGTGAAAATGAGAATATGAATTTGAAGAGTGAAAATATATCATAGTTTACAAGTGCTTCCAAATATAATCACATATCTCTTTAATAATGGTTTATATCATTCACTACAACTCATATTGTTGCTAATAATGTCTCCTCTACTATATATTAAATCTTAGAAAACATTTACCTATGAATGGCGTCAACTAAAAATATAGGAGCTTGGCATGAAGCTCCAAAATCTAGTACACTGTATGAATGTGAATTCTCATGGTGATCATGGTGCTCATAATATGGTTGTTTATAAAGAGGTTTCATATTTTATTTTGGAATGTGTAGATGGGGAAGTTGTTCCTTTAATTATGATTGTTATATTAAATGTTTTTGATATGCTCTACACCTTTCTATGGAATGTGTATAATAATTATGCCACTGAAAATAATGATTCCTTCTCAAGATAAAATATTTGAGGGGGAGCTAAATAGTGTTGATAATAATCTCTAAAGAATGATGGCATAGGGGAGTGATTATGTTAGTTTCAAAGACACTATTAATGTTTATAATATGTTTGGCATTCTTTTATAGGATGTGTAATAAAGCCATGAAACTTGCATAAGGGACCCTTTGAATTTTTTTGGATGCATATGCCCTCTCTCCACCTCAAAAGTGTGATCTTGTGAATCCATGCACTCCACATGTCTGTGACAATGCATCCATGTCATAATGGAATGTTTAGGGGTATTGGGACATAAGGAAAATAATGAATAATCTAAGATGTTTTACTCCTTTTCAAAAAGTGTTTGAATTGGGAGATGTCTTGGGTGGAGTGATATTGGGTGAGAATGTCTTTGTACATGGAGCTATATGTGTTGATAAGGCTCATAAATAGAATGCCTAATGGACAACTAAAATGGCACTAGACTATTGAAGTGAAGTGTCACTAAGAGTGCTAATATATGATAGTAAATATATTAGGTTGTGGAGCTAAAAGCTTCAACTATGCAGACATGGAGGAGGATGCTGAATTTCTAGAAGTACCAGCATCGACAGTATGACCAACGTCGGTCATGATGAATGCAAAAGGCAACCGACATCAGTAGGGAGTCGGCTAATGTCGGTCATCACCAGTTAGACAGGGACTGACGTCGGTTGCCTGTGTGTTCCAAAACTGTTCGTTGCACGAACAGTTAGTTATTTGAACATGTTGTTTGCATGTTAAAGGCTATTTCGAGTCTTGAGCTGCATGTCTATTATTAGTAAATTAAGAGTATAATTTATTGTTTAAGTCTGGGATCTATTTATAGACCCATTGGCATGTATTGTATTTATGAGCTAGAAAGGAAGGCAAGGAAGATCCTTCCATTGTAAGATCATTGAGTTGCAAGTTGTTGCAAGCTCATAGGAGATCTACATGTAAGTATGGTCTGTTGAATTATAGGTTGCAGATTCATGAGAAGATCTACTTGAAGTACTTTAGAGTGCTTAGTGTACTGGCAGGGTTATTACTGACTAGTTGGAGAGGTGAACACCAATTCTGTGTGTGAGTTATGTGTTGGGACCATTTTTGGTAGGAGAGTGTTTTGAAGAAGAATTACTGTACACTTGAGGTGTGGGAAGCCTCTGTAAGGTGGAAGAGCACCGCATCTCTTGATTGTATTCTTTTCTATACGAGTATTAATATATAAGATTGTATATTGTCTCTCATATTCTATGCTATTTGTGAATTCTAGTTACTTGTACTTCTGGATATTTCCACATGTTTAATTGCTTGTATTTGGTAATCATATTGTGCTCTTTCTGAGGAGCAAGATCCTAACAAGTGGGATCAAAACAGGTGTGTTTGTTCTTGGATTCCCCATCAAATGGTATCAGAGTGAGGTTGGACATTCTCAGAGCGAGCTTGACTAATAGGTGGTTCAGATCTGTTAAGTGTTGTTGATTATAGGTTACTCACAGGGGTTGCTATTTGAGTGGGAGTAGAGCAATGGCAAAAGACAATAAGCTAAGAATGGAGAAGTTTAATGGCAAGAACTATCAAATATGGAGGATGCAAATTGAGGATTATTTGTATCAGAAAGATTTGTACTTACCGTTGGGTGGGGTTGATTACAAGCCCCAGGATATGAAGGATGAAGAATGGGAGGTTCTTGATCGGAAGGCTCTGGGATCTATAAGGTTGAGCCTTGCATCGTCTGTGATTTCCAACTTATCACACGTGAAGACAATGGTAGAGTTGATGGAATATTTGGCAAATTTATATAAAAAACCCTCATCTTCTAATAAGGTATTTATTATGAAGCAATTATTTAATTTGCAAATGTTGGAAGGTGGATCTGTTCATATTCATCTTAGTGATTTCCATGGTTTGGTAAACTAGTTAAATTCAGTCAATATTATTTTTGATGATGAAATTAAGGCTCTCTTAATCTTATGCTCATTACCTGAAAGTTGGAAGAATTTGGTAATGACAGTTAGTAATACTACATCTGCTTCAAAAATCTTAAAAGTGGATGATGTTGTGAGTGTAATCTTGAATGAAGATATATGCAGGAAAAGCACAGGTGAATCATCAGGAAATGCTTTGAGTGTGGAAGGTAGATGAAGTCAAAGAGAGAAGATAGAGCATGGGAGATCAAGGAGATCCAAGTCCAGGTATGGCAAAATAACCTGCTGGAAATGTGGAAAGCAAGGGCACTTAAAGAGAGATTGTAGGTCGGGTGAAGATCAGCATGAAGGACATGAAGAAGAAGTAGATGTTGTGGATTATGTTGCACAGGATGCTCTGGTATGTTCTTTGGATAAAGTAGAATCTTGGATTTTAGATTCTGGTGCCTCTTTTCATGCATCCCCAAATAGGGAATTTTTTCATGAGTATGTCCAGGGAGACTTTGGAGAAATTTGTTTAGGGGATGGTAAGCCTTGTCAGATGGTTGGCAAAGGGAAAGTGAAGCTGAAATTGCAGACAGGTAACACATGGGTGTTGAAGGAGGTCATGCATGTCCCAGTTCTTGAGCAGAATTTGATTTTTGTAAGAAGTTTGGGTGATGAGGGTTGCACAGTAACTCTCATAGTGGACTCTTGGAAGGTTACCAAGGGTGCACTTGTTGTAGCAAGAGGTAAGAAAGTAGGTACGCTTTATCTATCTACTTGTATTATTGATTCTCTTTCTGGGTTATCTACTTCAGCTGTAGATTCGGAGATGTGGCTTAATAGGCTTGGTCACATAAATAAGAAGGAGATGCATGTTCTTGAGTCAAAGGGTATGCTTTTGGATTTGAAGAGCATAGATCGAGATTTCTATATGCAGAAGAAGAAAGTGACGTTTCTTGAGGAATCTGATGTTAGTGACAAGAGCAAGAAAGCCTTGGTTTTCAAGGAGAAGGTGACGGACATAGTTTAGTTTAAGGGGCTAAAGAATTCTAAGCAGAGCAAGGGTGATTTGGACAAGGGTTTGATCCAAAAGGAGCTTGTGGGAAAAAGTTAGTTCTCACAATAAAAACACAGAGACCAACGTCGGTTAGAAAATTGACGTCGGCTATGTGCAACCTGACATCGGTGACTTAGGGCAAATAAACACCAGCGTCGGTCAGGGGGAACCGACGTCGATAGTGAGGCAGTCACATGGAACCGACATCGGTCAGGTGTAGACTAAGATGTGACCGGCATCGGTCACTGAGATGGATTTTGGGTGGACAACAAGCTGTCAAGGAGTCTCAAGCGCCCATATGGAGGACTTAAAGGGTAAGTAAGCCTCAAATTCATCATTTCCTTTCTTTACACTACTTGTTGCTCACTAATGGTAAAGAACCAGGAAGTTATTAAAGAAGCAGAGCAGGTAGATCCAAGAAATAGTGGGAGCTTGGCATGGATGAGGATGTGATTCCTTGGAGAAGAACCAAATGGGAGTTTTTGGTGGAGTTGCCAGCTGGAAGGAAGCACTGAGAGATGAATGGATGTTCAGGATGAAGAAGAGCAGGAATGGACACGTGAGATAGAAGGCTAGGGTATATGGTCTTGAATAAGCTGCAAGACAATGGAGGTTTGATCATTGTGTTTCTCTTTACCAGGTTGGATAATATTAGCTACATTATCCTATTACTGTATGTTGTGCTTGTAGCAGGGTTACAAATACAGGGAGTTGCTGAACTAAAGGTAAAGCTAGTTCAGAAGTATGTCATGAGGAATCTGGGAGTAGTAAGATTATTTAGCATGAGTGTGTTCTAGGGACATGGAAGGTCACAGGTTGACTTTGTTTTAGGATGATTGTGTGAGACTGGTTAGCACGTCGATGGTTGGACAGTTTTATGAACAATGTCTTGATTCACATGATGAGGTTAAGTGCATGGTATGTACTAAACCTGAGTTTTCCCAAGAAATGGGAGTTGTCAGAAAGTTAGGATCCAATTCAGGAAAGAAGCACTGGAGGGCAGTTCAGTGGATTCTTAGAGGGACCAGCAGCAGGTGCACATGCTATGCAGGGTCAAGTTATTTTCTACATGGTTTATAGATGCGGATGTGGTAGGTAATTTGGATGATAGGAGGTGCACCACAGGTTTTGTGGTGGTTGGTCTTCAAGGGTGATCTTGAAGAGGGATATAAAGCCAAGGGAACAAACTAGATGATGTATAGGTACAGGTACAATTGTAACTATTTATCTCCAAGTGGGAGATTGTTAGGTTGTGGAGCTAAAAGCTTCAACTATGCAGACATGGAGGAGGATGATAAAGTTCCAAAAGTACTGGCATTGGCAGTATGACCGACATCGGTCATGATGAATGCAGAAGGCAACCGGCATCGGCAAGGAGTCAGCCGACGTCGGTCAGCACCAGTTAGACAGGGACTGACATCGGTCGCCTGTGTGTTCCAGAACTATTCGTTGCACAAACAGTTAGTTAGTTGAACGGGTTATTTGCATGTTAAAGGCTATTTTGAGTCTTGAGCTACGTGTCTATTATTAGTAAATTAAGAGTCTAAGTTATTGTTTAAGTCTGGGATCTATTTATAGACCCATTGGCATGTATTGTATTTATGAGCTAGAAAGGAAGGCAAGAAAGATCCTTCCATTGTAAGATCATTGAGTTGCAGGTTGTTGCAAGCTCATATGAGATCTACATGTAAATATGGTCTGTTGAATTGCAGGTTACAGGTTCATGAGAAGATCTACTTGAAGTACTTTAGAGTGCTTGGTGTACTAACAGGGTTATTACTGACTGGTTGGAGAGGTGAACACCAATTCTGTGTGTGAGTTGTGTGTTGGGACTGTTTTTTGGTAGGAGAGTGTTTTGAAGAAGAATTATTGTACACTTGAGGTGTGGGAAGCCTCTGTAAGGTGGAAGAGCGTGGCATCTCTTGATTGTATTCTTTTTTGTACGAGTATTAATATATAGGATTGTATATTGTCTCTCATATTCTGTGCTATTTGTGAATTCTAGTTACTTGTACTTCTAGATATTTCCACATGTTTAATTGCTTGTATTTGGTAATCATATTGTGCTCTTTCTGAGGAGCAAGATCCTAACAAGTGGGATCAAAACATGTGTGTTTGTTCTTGGATTCCCCATCAAAATAATCATCAATGTTATCAAAGCAAAAGGATATATTGATCACATCGATGTTTTGGTTGAAATTTATTTATTATTTTATTTCTTAAGGGATACTTTGTATATTAAAATTTCCAAGTGTTTAGCTTGGGTGTAGACAAACAATTATGGATTATCTAGTATACAACCATATTCTTAGTCAGTAGGATTGAGGTCAAAATTGAGTGACTTAACTACTATATCTTTGGGTTGTGAATTATTTTTAGGTGTTTTATTCTCTAGGGATTATTTCATAGGGATTTCATCATTTGGTGACTTCTTACGAGATATAGTTTTAGACTAGGAAGTAATTCACCAATAATGTATTAGTTTAAATTGATAGTTTTGATCTTGTTGATTTTATGTGGTTCATCATCATTGAAATTCTAGAGGTTATGCAGAGTTCTTATTAATATCTTAGTATGATCACTATATTTTCTAAGGGAATTGATGGGACAATTGAATTATTGATATACAATGAATGGTATGCATGGTAATTATTCAAATGTGGGTATTTTGTAAGCCCCATGTTGATGCATTTGCTCAAAGTTACAAGGGTTAGTGTCACTTTGTACATTATAAATAGTACCTAGATGGGGAAATTTCATGCATTGGCATGCACATGATGTTATGGCCCTCATGCTATGATTCTAGGGGTGGCCAAATAAGATATCATAGGAGAGGGAAAAGTTGAAAACCATGAATTTCATCCTAATGGTTCTTAGAGATAAGGTCATAGGGAGCTAAACAAATGCCATGGGAGGTTGTTGTCTTTGGTCATAGCCTTGACAAGTGTTTTAGGTCTTTTTAAGAGTATAGGTAGAATATCCAAGGGATGTTATGAAATCAAGGAAGGTGACATATGTCCTAAAGCCTAAATCAATGAGGACTTGTTTGGCACAAACATATTCTATTTTGACATGAATGAAGAAAGGTGGATTATTAAAAATAAATAGTATATTGTCAAGAATCATAGATTGAATTTAAAATTTGAGAGATATGGTTTTATTGTTAGTTTTTTCGATTTTGAATAATAACTCTTCTTATTGTTACATTATACTCTCATTGAATGCATGTCAAGGGGATTCTTGGCCTAGAAATGGTGGTTGATGATTATTATTGTCAAATAATAACTACATAATGAATAATACATATGTATTTGATACAAGCTTCTAGACCCTTCTTTAGGTATGATTGAATCTATGCATTAGAAGATTATGATGCTTAGTAGATGTTCTCATTTGTTTGAGAAATGGGATTTTTCTAGGTAAATTTGATAGCTTTGTGATGGGGTCCCATTTATCAAGTTTAGGATAATCTAATGTTAGTTTATCCTTAGGTATGATGAGGATTTTAAACTTAGCTTCAGTAGGGTTTGGATATGAGTTTTTACTTTTTAAAGTTTCTTGGTTTGTTTCTAGATTTTTGAATGAGTTTGCTAAGTTGGGAGAGTCTATTAACATCTTCATCTTGGCTAATGATGTTTTGAGAAAATAAATATGCATTAAATAAATATTTTAGCAAGCCCATAATGTTTTAATTTTCAATGTTTTTAGATATTGGGTTTTTTGAGATGTTTCAGTGATTGGTTGAGGTCATGGATTAGTTTTGATAGTGTTGCAAGTTTTTTAGACATTGGTTGTTGAATGTTGGGTTGGGTTACTCGAGTTGATGCATGTAATTATTCATTTCATTTGTACAATTCTAAGCATTATCTCAATTATATTTGTTGATTTATTTTGATTGGTAGGATTTTGACCATTTTGTGGTTGATTTCTTTGCATAAGAGCTTTTGGTATGATCTTGGAATGATCTAATAAAAGGACTGGTGTAAATGCCCAAATAGACATTACTTTGATGTATAGCTTCAAATGTTTTTTTACATGTTTGAAATTTGTTTGATAATGAGGAATTATTGGTATCTTTTAGGGATCATTGCATCATAGTCAAAATTATTTTCAAGTAGGAAGATGTATACTTAATGTTTAAGATTATGGTAATTTTCATGAGTGGGCCCCAATTTGCGTGCCACAAATATAATTTTTTTGAGAATCAAACCATTAAGGTACTAGATTTGTAGGATCTAATTATTAGGTTGAGGTTTAGGCAATTTTCTCTTGATTTCCTATTTGATTAGAGGTTGATAAGTTGATTCTCATAATGAAGGATTTGGAAATAAGGGGTTCCCTGTAATTAATTGGGAAAACATCATATTTTTAGTGCATTTGGTATGATTGCATTGATTATTCATTTGAAACCAAATTTAGGATCAAAGGATTAAATACACCATTGATAGTGGCATAGTTATTTTTACTTTTGAGTAGTAATCTAATTTCTTGTTTTTGTTATTGAATAATCACAAATTATCTCATGAGATGATCTTGTGTTTTTGCTTGGTCAAAGGCTTCTTTTATTATCTTGGGAGAAAAGGATTGTGTTGATGGGTTGTTTATCACACCAAAATTAGGAGGGATGGGGGCTGTCTAACCTCTCCTAAAAAGAGATACGAAAATATCTCCAAGGTCTATATCTTCTAGGTCTTGGTGGATTAGATCACACTCGATTGGTTCATTATAAAATGTTCCATATAAGGGGCCTTTATTGGTTCTTGGAAATTTAAAACTTTATTTTATCCTTTGATAAATAAGAGGGATATGCAAGTTTTGTTGTCTCACTCATTTGGGTTTTAATCGTGTGTTGGAGAACAATGAGTTGCATACAAATTTGCCCAAATAAATCAACATTTTGGATTTAAATAAAAGAAATGTGGCTAATTTTTAAACATTTATTTCATACATATTTGTTCAATAATGAATTAATGGAAATAAACTACTTTAGCTATTGAGATAAAATGAGAGAAGCATATTGCATTTAAACAAAACCCTAGCATAACTAGATTCATAAAAAAAAGCAAAAGAAAGGAGAAAAGAAATAAAAACCTGCTAAAATGTGGCTAAATCCAAGGCATTTGAAGAAATGCAACCCAAAAAAATGACTCCTTACCTAGCCAAAAAATACATAACAACCAACAAGGAATGATGTAATAGTTTAAAGAATAAGAAGCTTGAGAAGATAAATAACACATCCATCATTTTCACATGCAGGAAAATGAAAATAAACTTCTATAGCTTTGATCAATAATGATCTTCATTTCAACAACACAATGTTTGGGAATACATTCACCACTTGGTTACAAATTTTGGTAGTTTAAAATTAGTACCAGAGCAAAAATAAGGGAAAGATTACACTAAAAAGTAGTAAAAATGTCTGGTCCAATGTTTTCTCACTTATAATCAACAAGAGCCAGCCCTTTAAATGGCCATGGGCTGGCTATTTATAACAAATTTGGTCAACAAAGTGAAATAATTCCCCCCACAAAACTAAAAATTACTTTAATTTGAACTTGAGTTGCACTTTTTCCATTAAAAGCAATCTCCTTGCACTTTAACTCCATTTTCACCTGTAAAACAAATAACACAAGTTACTTTTTTGGTAAATGTGAATAAAAAGGACTTTTAAATTAATTAAAATGTACTTTGTAAAATTAGTCATAAAAACATGAACAAATTTTTATTAGGTAATTTTTTCATGAAATAGATTATGTCATGTAGATCATGTTAGAACCATATTTCAATGTCACAGATGGTTGAAAAAATAGACACCTAGTTTGCAAGCTATGGACAAAAACATCTTACAGGGTTGTTTAAGGAACTAGGTAGGAAATTTTTTAAAATCAATTTTAGAGATGTATTAATTTTCCCAAAAATTAATAAAATAATAATTTTTAAAAAAATGTGCATTAGAACACTTTATTAGGTCACAAATATGGTCAAATGAACATTGTCTAGGTGGCAACATGGTAGGATTTAGGCACATCCATGCACTTGTGAGGGCTTAGATAGCTGAATACTATTAGTAAAAGCACGTGGGTGAGAGGGACCATCCAACATGTCTATTTTCCTATGAGGGCCTAGATGACCAACCCCAAATGACATGTCTGCATGGGTGTGAGGGGCCATTTGAGGTGTTTGCATGCTTGGAAGGGCCTAGTCAGCTTCCCTCCTCCTGCACATCCATTATCCACACATTTGATGAGGATGGCTAGATGACCTTAGCACTGAAACATGATGTATTTTATCTCCCACACCTTAAAATTTATTTTCATAATAGGGTGGTTTTACAATTTTTTCCCCTGTAGGAGGGGAGGTGCCATGGGGGGTGGTTTCATAAAACCATGGTTTCTAAAAAAACAATAAAAATTTATTTTTGGCACATATGGCCATGACATTTAAAAAAACCTTTTAAATTCATTTTTTAATATTTGCCATTAAGAAATCATTTTTGGATCTTTGACTTTTGTATATTGAATTATTTTTAAATAATTTTATTTTTGATCGAAGTTTTGGGATTCCTAGGGTAGGTGACTTCATTAAAAAAATAGAGAGTCAAGATGACATTTTCAGGCAAAGTAATAAATATGAAAGTTCTCCATATGGGCTTAAACTTTCCAAGAACATAATTTTAAGGGCCCATGATGCACATAAACTGATATACATCAAGAATATGGGTTGCAAGTGGACAAACAATTAAGCAAATGAGAAATTCAAACATAGATTAGGGGAGTAAGACTCCATTTTTATGCAAAGTAAAAAATATGAAATTTTATTGCATGGATGTGGTATTTACAATGGAGGTAGTTTTGGGTCCTAGTTCGACATGCAAACTAAGATAGATCACTAAAGTAATTTGGTAGCGCTGAGACCAATGAACTATAAGCACAAGAGAGAGTGATGATATAAAATTAAAAGAGGTTCCCTAATTTTTGAAGAAATATGGGCATGTTGTGAAATAAATAATAGACCAAACTTTGTATTGTAAATTTGAATCTAAAGAAGTGGTAGAGAGTTTAAATAAGCTTCCTTGATTCATGTTTTGATCGGCTTTATGAACTAAGGACATTTTTAACTTGATGATGTCATGTGCATATCCATGGTTTGGTTATTTTGCATTGACAAAGTATCCTAAATTTCCATTTGGAAAATTATGGTATCAGAATTCTTAGATAAGGGAATTGACTAGGCCTTCTAATTTAAGTATGGAGTGATACTTAAGTTGGGTTTTCCATCTCAAGGGATTTTTTATAATAGCTTTGTAGCTACATACATGTTATTTATGAGCTAACCTTTGTAAAGATAGCTAAAATATTTGAGATGTAGGGTAGGATTAACTGACCTATCATACATGATTTTTGGAATGATTCCTTTAATAATGATGGCTGAAATATAAGGTGTTGAAAGTTCATTTTTTAATGTTTGAAGTACCTTATTTTGATTTGAAGGTTGTGGGATAGTTTATCTTTAGAATATCTAAGATGGGAGGAGGAAGTGAAAATTTATTGGGAAGTCCCTAATATATTTGTTAAAGTTGAGATGCTATTTATAGTACTTGCATTTGTTCCATTTGAGATTTCATTTGCATTTTTTTCCATTTGAGGTGACATTTGCATAATTTGTTTTTAAAATTATGCCATTTGGTTTCTAGTCACACTTTGTATTTGGGCCATTCCATCCAACACTTGATTAAATATTTTAGTGTGGTCCATTTGAGGATTTCAATTTGATTGAGTCTTGGTAGAAGGAAAGGTACTAGTGGTAGCACCTACCATTTCAGTATAAATTATGGGGCTTGTGGATGTATTAAATATAGGGGAAGTCATGGTATAGACATGAATCTCCCCAATAATTGGGAAAGATATTATTTATATGCATTTATCCCATGCTAGTGGAGGTAGGGTTGTTACGTAAATAACTCACAAGGAGTTGGATTTGCTTAGGATTGTTGGCTAGATATTTTGTAAGCTAACAAAATTATCTAGGCAGTCTGGGATTTAATCCCCTTAATTTAATGGTGAAGCTCCTATGTACTTATGTCTATTTAATTCTAATTATCTAGTGTTCACATTTATTCACAAATTATATAGATTATATGCAAGTTGCTTTATTTTTGGGGTATTACTTTAATCACAGTGTTCATAAACCATAATAAGGTAGTTTTGCAGCAAGTAAGCAACTGTTTCAGGGAATATGTAAAGAAAATTTGAAAAATCAAGAGTGGAAAACTAGAACACGTGGAGAAAAAAAGTTATACTTCATAATAAGAAATTTTATAGATCTTATTGAATCCGCACCAATAAATAAACATTTAAGAGATGACAATATTTTCAACAAATGACTAAGAAAGACTAGAATTCACATTCAGATTAAAGATAACACAAAGTTTACCATTTTAATCTTCACAAATCCACCAAATATATCTTGAGGCATAAATTTCCATAAAAAAAACTTCTTTCTCATTCACTTAGAACCAATTTCATATAAGGAAAAACTCAAAAATCTAAACACAAAGTTTTAGATTGCTTAAATTCTCTTGCATCAGTTACAATTGATATGCAAAAATTATCATCCTCCCTAAGCACGTAGGCTTGAACTTATATTTATACAAAAATAGATACCCAACTCAAATAGGTAACAATTTCTTCAAAACCCACGTGCTACATTAAAACTAAAAACTGTTGAGAGGTATTTTCCTCAAATTTTTTCTATGTGTCATACAACAAATAATGACATGTAGTGCTTCTTGGTCTTTCTATTTGGATTGAACACAACTAGTTTGCATGCTGTGAAAGGCTCACTTAAGTAATTTACTCTCACATAATGACTTCAAGTAATGGTGTTTAACCAAATTACCTGAGTCTTATAATTTTACAAAGTAATACACCTCAACAAGTAACTTTAATAAATGTCTTTACTCAAAAGTGATTTCTTTCAACAATGTTACTTTAAAAATAGAATTAATAAAATGGAATAAAATGGGAAGAAGGAAGAAGAAATTGTCAGAAGGAAGAGAAAAAATAATCATTCCACCTCATGGACTTCAGATTTGTATTTCTCTTTATACTTAATGTGATGAGACATCATCAACTATATTACTGCATCATCAGGTTTAGCAAGTGATTGAATTTACATCTCAAATATTAGCATTTCCTTTTCAATTATTCTACTATGATCTTTTACCTTTTCAATTCTTGGCTCAAGTCTTTTTATTTCTTGTTGACATTTGATTAACTTATTTATGGATTCAGTTATGAAAGGAGTTGTGGATTTGTCCATTAGTTGCTTGAATTGCTCATATAATTTCTCTAATGTCTTTGGAACATTATTAGACCAATTGTTAGTAATACCATAGATAAATATTTTATATTCACCTTCTAATTAAGATATTCTTCCTCCAAAGTCTTCATTTCTTCACACATTGCTTCTAGAATTTGCATACGAAAAGACAAGAGATACTCTTCTTATTTTACCTTCTTTAGAGATCCTTATGGGACAATTTTCTCTTCAATCAAAACTTTTTCACTCAAATAACTTATTATTTACAAACTCTCCTACTATAATTTGGAAATTCTATTTTCATTCTCAATTTACTTTATTATTTCTTTTATCTCTACCAATTTCTTCAAAATATCAACATTAACACTTAGAACTTCAAGGAAGAACTTATTAGTAGTTTGATGCATCTTTTCTATCCATTTATCAATAGACTTAACTTTATCTCCAATTTCTTCTACCTCAATTACCACTTGTTGGCTAATTGAATATTCTAAAATGATAGATTATTGTGGAACATACTTAGCAACTTTAACTATTATTTCACATAATTGGGCATTCTGTTCCTTCAATTTAGCCTTTGTAGCCTTCTCTTCATCAAGTTTATTAAAGAGAGTGTAAATCAAGGTTTGGGTATCCTGATTCAGGCCTTCAGTGGTAACTTCCCCAAGGGATATATTTGTAATTGTTAAGTCACTTTTAGTGACTTCTTTGCTCATTCCCTGTTGTGGAATTAATATCTCTATAACTTTTTTCCATATAGGTTTAATTATTAATTTTTAAGTTACTTTGGTAGACTTAGGCTTCTTTCCTTTCTTGTCAAGACTTTTCAATAATTTTAAGTCTATCTCCTCAAGATTTATTACTTCCTTAGATTCTAGAGTTGTCTATATTGCCAACCAAGATGAGAAGTTTGTACTAGTGGAGGTATCTAAATGAGTTACCATTTGCTACTAGTTATTCCTCACCACTAGCTCTTGAGAAGGAACTCCTTGGGTCTCTGTTACCTTCTCAATCTTTTTCTCTGGTTGTTTTTCAACTTACTTTTCAATTTATCCTTCTTTCTCCTTATCGTCTTCCTTTTCATTGGGATTTTTGAAATATTCTTTGCCACTACATCCATCTCTTTTTATTTCTCAACTTCTTTCTCTTTTTCTACATCATTTGATTTAGTCATATAAAATGCAAAATCTGGTAACTTGAGTGTGGCTAATGACACACAATCCATAGGTCCATCTTGCTTTCTCTCATGACCCTTATAGGCATGTTTTCATTGATTCATTATCATCTAAAACCTCCCATATGGAACCATTGTAGACCCAAATTTATCTTTCCTTGCTTAATCCATCCCCCTAGGTCCCATCATCCATAGACAACAACACCCAAACTTGGACTACAATGCTGAAACCTAGGGTGTCCTTTTTTTGGCACTATTTTCCAAATGCACTTTGGACTCTAATGGTCATATTATTCCAAATCCTTATCCTAATTCATGTTAGCCTAATGTGAATTCATTTAACCCATGATCATTAAATCCCCTATAAAAGGCCATTCAAAGTCCACTTAGAAGGGTTGGCACTCGTTTATAAGAGAGAATCAATAATACAAACAAGACCACTCAATCACTTTTCCCTATTCTCTGTATATAACCATCAAATAGTATTTCAAGCTTATTAAAACCTATATACTAGTCCCTAGTCATTCCAAGTACACCTAGTTTCACATATACTTGAAATTTCATCACACAATTGCACCAAGCACTTCAATGGGAGAATTACATATAGCTTGATCCCTCCTCAGAGTATTGGTATGTAGGCAGTGTGTCCACATATGGGGTGTGAAGTGTATCCAGTTATCATTTACACACTAACCCCTCTTCTATTTTATCCAAATTTTATATTCAATTTTAAGTATAAAAGGACATAGGGTATTAAATATTAAATTAGGTACATAGTGATCTCTATGGAATTTCAAGATTTGATATTTCATAGGTAGGGTCACACAAACCTCATGCATAAAACCCAAAAATCCTAGATCACCAACACAAAAATGTTGAGATATGACTACAATGCTAGAACCTAGGGTATCCCACTTTTAGTGCTCCTATCCAATTAAGAAATGAACTCCAAATTATTATTTGTGATAGTTTCCCAAGCCTGTACATATATTTCCAAACCTTGTCTCAGTCAGAACAACATAGAATTAGATAAGTTTAATTTTCTCTCTCTCACTACTATTTTTAGAAAATCCTTAACTACAGTCAAATTTCATAAATCAGTAGCCTAATTATTGTATATTATTTACTAATTTTATCTACTCAGACCCATTTTTTAATTAGGAATTAAACATCTAATTTCCCAAAAATAATAAATCATTTGGTGACCCCAAATTACTTCAAATTTCACATAAAATCCTTAGAAACCCTAGGGTAAATTCCTAGCTGATTTTTCCCACTAATTTTTGAATTTTTTTCTTGAATATTAAAACTAGAAATTCCTCTAAAATTTTGTAATAAATTTTAATTGTTTTTTCAAAACCCTAGTTGCATCAACTAGTTCCCAATAATTTTCCAATCATTTTCTAAATTTTTCATTGTATATTAAAATAAAAAA
Organism: Torreya grandis; assembly: GCA_037957365.1. Lineage (NCBI taxonomy): Eukaryota > Viridiplantae > Streptophyta > Pinopsida > Cupressales > Taxaceae > Torreya > Torreya grandis. The sequence continues at coordinate 4,170,687 of JARHVA010000898.1, forward strand.
ATCACTTCAAATTTCAAAAATTTAGACTAATTTTCAAAAAAATTATTTTTCTCAAAACCCTAGTTGCATCTATTAAATCCCATTAAGTCAAACACCTTCCCATAAAATTTTGAAATTTTTCTTGAATACTTAACTCAAAAATTCAATTTCAAAAATTCATAGTAGTTTGCAAAAAATTTTTGAAAAATCCTTAGTTGCATATACTAGCTCCTATTTTACTTCTTGAGGTATCACCTTACATCCTCACTCAAATTTCAAAAATCTTGCTCATTTATTTAAAAACATTTCTTATATTTCTTGAAAATAATAAAGAAACCATAATGGATCCTATCATGTACATGAATGATGAAGTCTATCATATGTTAGTACAAAGCTTCATTCTTTGCATTTCATGCTTATTTTTCATTATATGGGATGATGTTAAGCAAGTTATTCTTAAACATGTTAATACATGTTTTACATCACCTCCCTTGGAGCCTCTACCCCATGTTGAGTTATGTTGCATGGTTAATTTTTCTCTTCCCTAGGTCACTACCCATCGCCAAAGAGCTCAGTTGACACCCTTTATCCCTCCACCACCTCAACCCATCAATTATCTTATCTCTCCTCCCATAATTACTACTCCTATATGGATAGTAGATGATGTGATTAGAGCTATTACTCAACGTGCCGTTATGCCTCCTCCACCTAGCTAGGAACCACATCATCCTTCTATTCATACCCATCCTAGACCCAACCCACCCACACTGGAAAATTTGCACAAGGCATATGACATTGTTAATCAAATGAGAAACACACAAGCTAAGATATATATGATATAACTATGTAAGAAAGCTAATGTATTCAAGGACATTATTTATTAAGCACTCACTTAGACTTCTATGCTAATTAATTTAAAACCTTCTTATTTTGCATTAGTGGTGAACACTTTAAAAACTATAGAAGATGCAATTTATTTTGATAGTGAGGATATAAATTCTCAGATAATTATTGATCAAAATTTTCCACAATTCATACAAGTTCAAGTCAAAACCAATGTAGTCAAGAGAGTTTTTGTTGATAGTGGTTCCAGACTGAATATATGTAATATCACATTCTTACAGTCCATGGGCATAGATTTGGCATCCATGTAAAAATCATATAAGAAAATTTGAGTATTCAAATATATAACCTAATAGACATTGGGCACTATTACTCTAGAGATCATGGTGGGACCAAAAACCCTCTCTACATAGTTCTAGGTCATGCTAGGTCCCTCCACTATAATATTTTCTCAGATAACCCTAGATACATACTATGGGGGTCATTCCTTCTAATCTTCATCAATGTATTAAATTTATCCATGAGGGATATCTATACACATGTCCAACAAACAACCAACCATCCAAGTATTGTTGAACTATAGAGTCATCTTCAACTATTTCACTAGATGGGACACCATATCTCATAATACAACCACCACCTCATAACATTTCTCTTGATCAGATACATATATATATATATGAGGTTGAAGAGACTAGCACTTATCACACTCCTCCACTTATAGTTGAACCTTTGAATCTAGATATTTCACCAATCATAGCTATTTCAGCTATCCCAACTAATCTTTTAGTCATAGTCTTGACACATGTTACATATTCACCATCATCGATAGCAGTACCAGTAGTTCCAATTGATTCCATAGTTAATCCACTAGTTGTAGATACCTTTGTGGTATTAAAATATTTTAATACTATAGATGATGAGACTCCTATATCATAGTTACCTCTTGTGGTAAATTTTGAGTTACCATATGTACATGATGTTGATAAAAATTCATAGGCTTCTTCAGATGATGATATGATACCCACACTCATAGATGTCTAGTGTAGATTGATCTTTACACTAGTTATCCCAAGAGATTATTGAGATTAATCTAGAGATCTCATACCACATCATACAACACTTTTATCATCTCACACTACACTCGCATGATATACACCACACTCATAGCCATAGACAAATCACTTGGCACATATAGTTCACATGGTTACCTCTATGGATATAGAGTTAGTTGTTTAGATTCAGGTAGGCAACACACAAAATCATCCATAGTTTATGTTATATATATTAATTGATCATATATTGATCACATTACCTACAATACAACATATATCTATCAATAGATTATCACATCAGGATGCTCACCCATTTTGTACTTTTCATAGGATTATAGGCCATGATACAAACTAATGTACAAATTTATAATAGAATTAGATAAAATACAAGATCAAAGCATTATTAAAATTATATCACCATTATTAGCATCAGCTTCACCACTTCCACTAAAGTCATTTACTAGCAAGACTAAACACCCTAGAGTAGATCAACATCTCCACTACCAGATCAACCTTCAGTTCACCTTCAGCATGATGACACCATAAACATAGCATCTGTAACATATGATAATAATTATGATGATGAAATTGAGGTATTTTATGATGTCCATGACCATTTCCTCCATTTCCATCCCTAGCAGGCTCCATCCTTGGATCTTTTCCCCCCTCTAGCCTAGTCTATTTTATTATCATATACGTACTACTTTGTTTACATGCTTGTACATAGTATCTTTTCAGCATTGATTGTACATAATCTATTTTTATTAATTGTACATAATTTAAAATTTCAAAAGTAAAAAAATAATATAAAATATCAAAAATACCAAAAATATTCAATTATATCCAAAAACACAAAAATATTTCAATTATATGCATCATCTATGCTTTACATTGCTATTATTATGCTAAGACTTACATTTGTTATTTCATGCTATTGTATGTCAATTATCTACATTACCATGCTTCACTTGATGTTTTTTGAGTGTGTGTAGTGACATCCAGATCCTTGATTGCTTCACTCTACCCATTGAGGGGGAATCCTACTACATTCAAGACACACATCATTATATACATACCCATTGGGGGCATCTTCTACATGACTAAACCATATAGTTTATGTCACTCCTACACCACACACTCTAGTTATCATGTTGACATACATTAATTACTAATATTACATGAATTACCATATCGATACTCACTATTATCTTGGACTTATGTATTTATTAGCATATACCTAGTCTTGTAGTAACATGTCTTGCATACTTTCACTTCTTGCTTTGATTAGTTAGGTGTAATTGCATTTCCAATATATTCATGCTTTCATTTATTTCTTAGTAGAGATTGATGTTCTTACATTTTCTTAGTTCTTATTCCATGCCTTGCATGTGTTTTAGGACATTTGCCAATCTCCTTTGCTTCTATTCATGTGTGTGCCTTAGGACATTTGCCAATGTCCTTTTTTTATACTCTTCCATGTGCCTAAGGCCCTTGTGCTAACTTTTTTCATTTAAATTATATGTGTATGTGGCATTTGAACATGCCTTGTATGCTTGCTTTCCACTTTGAGTGACATGTACCCATGTCCCTTGATTGCTTGGCCCCTTAGCCACTCTTGTATGCTTCTTGATTTGTATGTTTATTGTCAGATTAATTTTCTTGTTTGTAATACCATGACCTATATCATGCATTTTCTTTCTTTTTTGGATGCCATGATGGACATCATGCTCCATCCATCCTTGTTAACAACTAACAACTAACACTTTCAATTCTAGTTTAGTACATTGCACATGTTATTACATTGTTATATCTATCTAGGCATATCCCTATTGATCGAACAATATCTCAATACAAACCTTGCTATATCTTGAGATATCTTGTCAATTATATTTGCTATATCATATATCTATGTAACATAACACACTTATAAGGCTCTTTCTTCTAAGGAAAGTCATTACAACATCTTCATTATTACCCTCAGAAGAGAGGGAAACAAATAGGGGTTTTGTCACAGAGATCAGATCTCTTAAATGGACAAAAAAATAATTTTTAAAACACTCAAAATAGAATCTAGACATCAAAATCGGTAGAATAGACCAAGCAGATATAAAGAATCTAGAATATTTACCAAATTTGGCCCTAGATAACAACACGAATGTTGGACTACAACACTAGATAATAGGGTGTCTTATTTTTAGTGCTTCTATCAAGACAATAGAGAAATCAATTTTTACAAAAACAAATAGAAAAGTGAGTTTAATCATAGGTTTGTCAGCTTAGTAAAATCCAAATTTAGCATGTTTCAATATAGTTTTTGCTTAGAAAATATGGATTTAGGAGGCATCATATGCGACATGATGGCTATCACTTCCAGTTTCAGATTAGGTAGTTGATATATCTTCTAGATTAGAATCCATGTTCTAAACACTAGTGATTAGGGGAAATGTGCATGACACATTGATCTTCCCCTTTTTTTTAGTGCATTTTACTTCCCAAATATTTCTTAGTAGTTGTGTGCCTTACTCCATCTACAGGTGGTTGGCATCCTTTTTAAAGTTTGGCTTTCATACAAGCTTAACTTCCCAAGTACCCAATTTCCTAAGTTAGCTTCCACATAAGCCTATTACACTAGTTTCAGAGTGGATTTCATATAAGCCTAATCTCCATGTTTCAAAATGGCCAAGAATGGCCTAGTTTCTAGCATACATTTAACTATCCATGCTAATATTATCAGATCATAGTACATTCATGGGCTTCAGGAGCCATCTCATATGACATACATTTCATACTGATATCAGTTCATAGTTTCACTTCATGGGGTAATGATGGAGCCAAAGGGTCAACCTTTATATTATTGAGCCACCTATTCAGAGGGATTAGACACATAATCCAAACATCAATTGACACATGTATGATTTGTTAACTTTACTTAGTAGGTGATGATGGAGTGAAAGGGCCTACCTTTACATTCTTGAGCCACCTATTTAGATGGATCATACACATAGTCCAGACATAAAATGACACATGCATGATTCATTAGCTTCACTTAGTATGTGATGATGGAGCCAAAGGGCCTACCTTTGCATTCTTGAGCCACTTTTAGGGAATTAAGCACTCATCTCTATTCATGATATTAATTTTGGTACAACACACACCTAACACAATCTAGCATCATAATAGGTTTTTTATTGGTTCACATACCCAATGAGGTATATCCATTTCTTTCTCTTCCTCTCTCTCTCACCTATATTTTGTATGTTCTTATTTTATATATATCATATCTAGAAAGGACTAGTATATTTTATGTTTTTCATCACATATTCACACTTCACATTGTGTTCTCTCTACGTACATCTAACATCACACAACTTCATGAGCTTCACCTTTTTAGGTAATTTTAGGTACACTTTCTATTTTTCCTTTATCCTAATATTTTATTTTGCTACATCACTACAATAAAGGGGGACAAATGTAGTCATATAAAATGAAAAATTTGGTAACTTGAGTGTGGCTAATGACACCCAATCCATAAATCCATCTTGCTTGCTTTCATGACCCTCATAGGCATGTTTTCATTGATTCCCAATCATTCATAGCCTCACAAACTAAACCTTTATAGACCCAAATTACTCTTTCCATTCTTAATCCATCCTCTAGGTCTCATTAACAATGGAAAATAGTTCCCAAACTTGGACTACAACACTGAAACCCAAGGTGTCCTATTTTTGGTGCTATTGTCCAAGTGCATTTTGGGCTTTAACAATCATATTCTTTTGAATCCTTATCCTAATTCATGTCATCCTAACATGAATTAATTTAACCCAAGATCATTAAATACCCTATAAAAATCCATTTAAAGTCCACTTAGAAGGGTTGCACTCATTTATAAGAGAGAATCAAGAATAAAAAAACACCATTCAAGCACTTTTACCTATTATCTACATACAACCATCTAATAGTATTTCAAGCTTATTCAAACCTTTATACCAATCCCTAGTCATTCCAAGTACACCTAATTTTATATTTACTTGAAATTTCATCACACTATTGCACTAAGCACTTCAATGGGAGAGCTACATATAGCTTGATCCCTGCTCAGAGTATTGGTATGTAGGTAGTGTGTCCACACACAAGGTGTGAAGTGCATCTAGTGTATCCCTTACACACTAAATTCTCTTCTACTTTCTCCAAATTTTATATTCAAGTTCAATTATAAAAAGGACACAAGGTATTAAAGACTAAATTAGGTACATAGTGAGCTCTATGGACTTTCAAGCTTCAATATTTCATACACAGGGTCACATAGACCTGATGCACAAAACCCAAAAAGCCTAGACCACTAGGACAACAATGCTGAGATATGAATACAACACTAGAACCTAGGGCATCCAACTTTTGGTGCTCCTATCCAATTAAGAAATGAACTCTAAATTCATGTTTACAATAGTCTCCCAAGCATGTATATAGATTTGCATACCTTGTTTCAGTCAGAACAACATAAAATTAGATAAGTTTAATTTTCTCTCTCTCACTAATATTTTTAGAAAATCCCTAACTACAATCAAATTTCATAAATCAATAGCCTAATTATTGTATATTATTTAATAATTTTATCTACTCAAACCCATTTTTTATTTAGGAATTAAACATCTAATTTCCTAAAAATAGTAAATCATCTACCTCCTTTTTATGTTCAACTTTTTCCATTGCCTCAACTTCTTCACCTTTTTAGCTACTACCTCTTTCATGGATTCATTCCTAGGTTCAACTATTTATTTTTACTTTTCCTGTAGTGCCTCCTGAGATATGGTTACCTCTCCAAAAATTACTTTTTTTGACTCATTATCTATGGGGGGTTGCTCTTTTGAAGGAGGTCGAGGAATAGGTGGAGAAGATGGCTGAGGAGGAGGAACACCAGTCTCTTTTTGAATGGATTTATTGGGAGGTTTGATGTTATGAGACTTTGGAGGTGGCATTAAATTGATGGATCTATGATAGGTGTAGTAAAATTAGGAATGGAAATAGTAGTAATGGTGTCAGTAGGAGAAACCAAAGGAGGTGTGGTGATAACTAATTGAATAGGCTCTTTATATTTTACAATAGAATATGTGTCATCATCATTTATTTTAAACTTTAATTTCTTTGTGGGCACTTAACTACTTTTTCTTTGTACTATTTCCTTACTCTTCTAACTTACATGAGTAGTCTCCTTCATCAACTCCTTCATGTAATATCCTTTGTTGAGAATCCAAGTGGAAGTCATGGCCAAAATTTTTGAAGTTTTATCTGCAATAGTATTTGATTGATTTTTACCAAAAATAATCACTTGAAGTGGGGTATTGTCTCCCCCTACTGCATAAAAATCATTACTAGTTACAATTCCATCATCTTCCATATCCTCAAGAATTATGCCTAGATAAAAAGCATGGATTTATTCAACAATCAATCTACTATTATCCCTTCTTATCACATTAAATTCATCTCTACAATTAGTCCAAAAATCCTCAAGTGTAGGAATGTGCATATATTCTAGAGAAACTATATTTTGGGCCACTTTTTTACAATCAAAATTTGGCCTAACATCAAAATGTGTTTGGGTATAATTGTGATACATCCCTTTCTATACATTTTTGGCCTTGTATATACTGGGAAAAAGGTAACAACCAATAAAAATTGGAAAATTGATAGTAGGATGGTGAGATTTTGTGCAAATCATGTAATTCAATAAGTTGCCTGTATAATTCTATGAGAATACACTTATCACTTGGGTATCTAAGTAAATTAACTGGTGTAATTGAGAAACCCCCAAATATGATGCATGTAAAGTTAGGGAACTGAATGAAAATGCAACCAAACTATGAAACTGCATCCCATGCTTCATCTGATACTCTTTTATGCTACACATTCAATTTATAAATGAGTTCATAAATGAATTTATCATTCACTACCTTATAATGTTTGTAGTACTTATAAATAAACAACTAAGGATAATACTCATATATTAGCACAATTTTTAGCATGCCTTTTATATTTAGCCTTGAAAAGGTTCCACTTGAAGCTACTACATACGCCAAATATGAGGTAATCTTGAAATCAAAAGTTTGTAATACACTGATTAATTGCTGATCCAAGTTATCACTTATCATCCTCACCCATTTTATCATAGCATAGCTCCTAATTACATCAATGGTTATGATGTATGTATACATATAGGTTGATAAACACTTGGCATTATTTTCACCATTGATCTAGCATAGCAAATAAGTAATGTCATCTAATTCTTGAACCAAGTTTGATCTTACTATCTGCTTCAAAAATCTTGAGGATTTATTCAATTTCTTCAAACAATTTGTGTTCATTATCTTGATACACTCTACTATCTTAGTCTCCCATTGTCTATTAGATTTTTCCATAGATATATCAATTAATTTTGATGATGTTCGTATCTTCAAACAATAGTTAAGATACTAAACATCCAACCTTATCGCTATGTTACCAAAAACATTTCTTACAATCCTAGTTAGGGAGTCATAATATTTAGCACATGCTAGGATAAATTTTGGAAGTTGAGCTAAGCTTGGGAAAGCTAAAACTTACATAATCCCACTATTAGTCATAGCCTACATGAGTGGAGTCCTGATTATAGATTTGAATCTCTCTAACAATTTAGTCATAGATACATGTCTCATATCTGTATCACTTATCTTTGTTAACTTGGAAGTGATGTATGACTCAATAGGGTATCCCTTATACTCATAATTCATATTTAACTCTTGAGACTTGGCTCTTTTAGCTTTTGATTTACTTTTCATACTTGGCTTCCTATAAATATCGTCATTGATGTCAAAGGTCTAGCATTAGTGATAAAGGCCCCATAACATTTATTGTCTAAAGGTGTTTTTAATGTTAATATTTTGGCTAAAATATGTTGATATTTATTTAATATTAAAGAATATATTTTTGGTTGCATAAAATTCAAAAGAGGGCTCATGGAGAAGTCAAAGAGTTACGAGGTAAAGACAAAAGAGGAATGGGATGCTTTTTCCCATGAAGAGTCATCTTGAGGAATTCCAAGAGTCACCAAGTGAAGTCAAAAGAGGGTATGGTGAATTTTTTCATGAAGATTCACCTTAAATAATTTTAAAGGTCACTAAGATGAAGACAAAAGAGGAAATGATGCATTTTATTATGAAGGGTCACCATATGAATTTTTAAATGTAAAGATTTGAAGGGTCATGCAATTTTGGCATCATTTTCCATGAGTGAAGGGTCACAAAGGGTGAATACCAAAGTTCATTTAAAAAGCTATAAATAAAGGCTTGAGAAGCCATTTGTAATATGCAAGAGAGTGCATGGTTCATAATTGTTTTATATAATAAAAGAGGAGAGAATAGAAAGATATATTGTAGAGTTATATCATTTGTTGAGAACGCAACATTGAGAGATAGTTGTGTTTTATACACAAGAAGGGTTTGTGCTCCTATCAGTTAGTGCTCACAAATATTTTCAAGGGGTTGGTGCTCCTACAAGTTGGTGTTTGTGAACTTTGTAATTTGAGTTGGTACTCTTTCATATACTTGAGATTGTTCTCCATGGTTTTTCCTACTTTGGGTTTCCATGTAAAAATTTGGTCTCTCTCTCTCTCTCTCTCTCTCTCTCGTATGAGGTGTATATTATTTTAGTTTTATTTCATATCTTGAATGTATGATTAAGTGGAGTTTTATTAAGTAAAAATTTATAAGATATATGATATACTGATTCACCCCCCTCTTAGTATATCCTGTTATTAATAATTGGTATCAGAGTAGGTTCCTTTGGAAAAAGATTTATAGCTTAAAGGTAGATCGAGGAAAACATAATGGCTAGATCACATGAAGGTTTTTCTAAAAATAAGGCACCTTTGTTTGATGAGACAAATTATGATTTTTGAAGCATAAGGATGAGGACTTATTTGATGTCTCTTGGATTTGACATTTTTCAAGTAGTTGTGGAGGAATACAAAGAGCCACAAATACTTGTAATTACTCTAGTAGAAAAAAAGATAAGTGAAAATAATGCTAAAGCTTTAAATACTATTTTATGTGGTTTATGTGAATCATAATTTGTTAAAGTTATACAATGCAAATCTACTCATGAGATTGGGTAAATCTTGAAAATATTTACAAAGGTGTTGGAAAGGTTCAATAAGCTAAGATCTAAACTTTTAGAAGGCAGTTTGAGAGTTTGAAAATGGAAGAAGAAGAAAATATAGAAAATTATCTTTTATGGGTTGATAAAATAGTTAATCATATTCAAGGCCTTAGAGAAAATTTATAAGAATTAATGATGATGCAAAATTTTTTAATATCTCTACCAATGAGATATGATGCAAAGGTTACAAAAATTGAGGAGATGAAGGATCTATCCAAGCTAAAGATGGATGAACTACATGGTATTCTTACGACATATGAGATGCAAAAAAAAGAAGAGAAAACCTCAAAAATAGAAGTTGATTTCAAGACATCAAAGAAAGATAAGGCTACGATTAAAGAATCAAGTGACAACTCTAGCAATGATGAAAATTACAATAGAGCTCTACTCATCCACAAGCTGAAAAGGGGCACAGGTAAATATCAAGGAAAATTACCTTTTAAATGTTTTAATTATGTTAAGATTAGACATTTTGTAGCCAAGTACCCAGATAAGAGTAATGGTGATAATGAAGAAGGAAGGTCCACATACAATAAGAATTTCAAAGGCAAATTCAAGAAGAATAATTTTTACTCTAAATATCCTAGCTTAGTCAAAGACAATAGAGTTAGTGATTTAGATGAAGAAGAGATTCTATTCATGACCATACATGAAGATGCCTCCATAAGCAAAAGTATAGATGATCAATAATAAGAACAAGATGAAGCTAAGGTCAAGTTAGAAGGAGAACTCATTTATGCCTTAGAATAATTAAAAGCTATTGAGAAGAAGAATCAAAGATTGAAGTGCCAGATTGATAAAAATGAAAAGGAGTCAAAAGAAATAATTGAAGATATACAAGCACACATTGAAGAAGCCAAAAAGACTGAATAATATCTAACAAATTAGTTACAAAAAGTAAGTAAATAATGTGAAAGGTATGTTATTGAAATTAACTCTTTAAAAGTAGATCTTGAGAAAACAAATAAAGCAACCAATAATAGAGCAGCCAATGATTCAAAACTTGAGAATAACACTAATATGTTGAATAAGATATTAGAAAGTCAAAGATCAATATCAGATAAGACATGTATCATATTTTAAAAAAAGAGAGGGGAGGCCACTACTTTCATAAATAAGGTTAACATAGAAAAAAAAAAAGCTATGCAGAAGCTCTTATAAAAGAGGAAATAAAACAGGAAGAAGTTAAGAATACAGAGGACATCTCAAAAATAAAGGCTAGAAGGAATAGAGCTACAAAAGGCAATCAGGTTAGAGATACATGAACATGTTATTTTTTTATGGTTATTATTTTTATTGTAATGGATATGGTCATAAGAAAATAGAATGTCAAAAAAGGGCTAACAATTTTAGAAATAAGGAGAAGGAAATTTATACAAAGTCAAACAAAAACCACAACTCTTTTGCTCCTCTATCAGGGTTTAATGAAAAGGCCATAATATGTTACAAGTGCAACAAATTTAGACACATAGCTCGGCACTGTAGAAGCATGTTCGAGTCAGTCAAGAAGGACTAGAGTTTCAAGGCTCCATTCATCAAGAAGAAAGTTCAAACAGGTTCATGACAAAAAATAACCTAAAAAATTTATATTGGTATAGACATCTTTGCATGCAAGAAATGAAGAAAAGCCATAGTTCGGAGAAGAAAACTCATGTAGAAATAAGGAGAAGAAAACTCATGTCGGTTCAAGCAAAAGCCACAACTCTTTTGCTCCTCTATTAGGCTTTAATGAAGAGGCCATAATATGTTACAAGTGCAATAACTTTAGACACATATCCTAGTACTATAGAAGCATGTTCGAGTTAGTCAAGAAATACTAGAGTTTCAAGGCTCCATTCATCAATAAGAAAGTACATACAGATTCATGGAAGAAAAAACAACCTAAAAAGTCTATATTGATCTAGACAACTTTGCATGCAAGATACAAAGAAAAACCATGGTTCCTTGACAATGGATGTTTGAGGAACATGCCATGAGACAAGATTAAGTTCATAACCCTAAAGAAAATCAATAGTGGCACAATGAAATTTGGAGATAATACTACTACTACCATAATTGCTTAAAAAGGTACACTAAGTTTGGATAATGGTAGAACTAAGACTGAAAATGTTATGTATGTAGAAGGTCTTAAACATAATATTTTGAGTGTAAGTCAAATGTGTGATTAGGGACACACACTAAAGTTTTATATATAAGGTTATGAAATTAGGAGAAATTTTTTAAATGTGTTGATTATAGATGCTTAGAGAATAGGCAATAATTTGAATATGTTATTAGATATCAAAGGTCAACAATGTTGTTTGAGTCAAGTTGAAGAAAGTTGGCTATGGTACAAGATAATGAGACACAAAAATTTTCATGATATTTTCAACATCAACAAGAATCAAATAGTTATAGATCTTCAAAAGATTACAAATCCCTCCAACACACATTGTGAACCATGTCAACATGGGAAGCAAATCAGAAAATGGTTCAAAATAAAAGAATACTCGACTACTTAGATGCTAGAGCTTATTCATAGTAATTTGTGTGTATCTATGAGAACTCAAAGTAATCAAGGTGAGAAATATTTCATGTTTCTTATTGATGATTTTACACATATGACTTGGGTGATGTTTTTGAAGAAAAAATTAGAAGCTTTCAACCACTTCAAAGCATTCAAGGCTTTTGTTAAGAATAAAATTGATTTGAAGATTAAGTGCCTGAGATCAGATCGAGGAGGAGAATTCATGGTAGATGAGTTTATTGAGTATTGTGAATACCATGGGATAAAAATATATTATTTAGCAACTAGAACTCCATAACAAATTAGAGTAGTTGAGCAAAAAAATAGAATAATTCAAGAGATGGTGAGGACAATGCTAAATGAATCCAAGATACTAGATAAATATTGGAGAGAGGCAGTAGGTACAATAGTGCAAATCTATAATAGAGCATTGTTAAGAGTAAATAGTGATAAGACTCCCTATGAGCAATAGAAAGACAAACTAATTACAGTTGATTATTTTAGAGTTTTTGGTAGTAGATGATTCATAAAGAAAACTAATGAAAAAATGTGTAAGTTTGAATCTAGAATAGACGAAGGTATATTTATTAAATATTCTAGTAAAAGTAAAGATTATAAATTTTATAACAAAAGAACCAAGAAGATTGTTGAAATTACAAGTGTTAGGATAGATGAATATGTAACACAAAGAGCCAGTGATCCAGTGGACACTCCTAAAATTATTGAAGAAGAAGATTTTGAAAAAATAGACGAGGATGAGAAGAAGGAGAAAAAAGACACCAAGATCCCATCCAAATATGTTCATATAAATCATAATAAGAGTGACATCATTGGGAACATAAATTAAGGAGTTCATAATAGAAAGATGATGGTAAGCGAATATGAGCAAGTTAATTTTTCTTTGTTATCCAAAATTTAGCTTAAATTTTTTTTAGAAGCTAAACATGATGAGCATTGGGTTAAGGCAATGGATGAAGAATTAAATTAGATAGAAAAGAATGATACTTGGAAATTAGTACCTAAACCAAATGATCAAAATGTGATAGGAACAAAATGGGTATATAGAAACAATTTGAATAAAGATGGTGAAGTTACTAGGAATAAAGTAAGGTTAGTATGTAAAGGATATACTTAGATTGAGGGTATAGATTTTGAAGAAACTTTTGTACTAGTGCAAGACTAGAGGATATTAGAATGTTTCTTGCATATGAAGTGTTTACAAATTTTAAAATATTTTAGATGGGTGTCAAGTCTACCTTCCTAAATAAGAATATAGAATAGGAGGTTTACATTAAGCAGCCTGAGGGATTTATTCTCTAAAATGATAGTATCCATGTATGCAGATTGAAGAAAGAAATGTATGGATTGAAATAAGCTCCCAGATCTTGGTATGCAAGACTTGATAAGTACCTACAAGATCAAGGTTTCAAGAGAAGTTTTTCTCATAGTAATCTCTACATCAAAATAGAAGGTGATCATCAATTGATTGTTGTGGTATATGTTGATGACATAATTTTTGGAGGAAACATTGAAAAGATGATAAAAGATTTTTTTGATAATATGCAAAAATAATTTGAGATGTATATCCTTGGATAATTGTCATTTTTCTTAGGGTTGCAAATATTTTAGTCAGATAAAGGAATTTTCATATCTCAAAGTAAGTATGCCAAGAAAATGTTAAAAAAATTTGGTTTGGAGGATTGTGTACTAGTTGGCACACTAATGATTACAAGGAACAAGGTGAGTAAGGATGAATATTCACCTATTTTAGATCAATATTTATATATATCTATGATTGGTAGTCTTCTATATTTGATAACATTGATGCCAGACATCATGCATGCATTAGGTATGGTTGTGAGATATTAGGCAACCCTGAAGGAGAGTCATGTTTAATTAGTGAAGAGAATATTTAGATATATCAAAGGAACATTGGATTATGGATTATGGTATCCCATAAGTAGAGATTTCACTTTGGTTACTTATAAAGATTTAGATTGGGCAGGTTGCTTAGATGATAGAAAGAGTACAAGTGGAGGAGCTTTCTTCTTCAGTGATAGCTTAGTATCATGGCTAACCAAAAAGTAGAATTTAGTATCACTTTATATAGCTGAAGTGGAATATATTGAAGTGGTATTGTGTTTTACTCAAGTGCTTTGGATGAAGTGAACTTTGAAAGATATCAAGGTATAACATTATGAACCTATTTCTATTTTTTCTGACAATATAAGTGCTATTAATATTTCTAAGAATCTAGTGATGCATTAAAGAACAAAACATATTCCTATCAGATATCAATTCTCAAGAGAGTAGGTTGTAGACCAGCGGGTTAAGATGGAATATATAATTACTACATAATAGATTGTAGATATTTTCATAAAGGCACTACCAAAAGACACATTCAAGTATCTGTAGGAGAAGTTGGGAGTAATTTATTTTACTTCTTGCCATTGAGGATAAACATCAATTGAGGGGGAGCTAAGTGTTAGCTCCAGGATAGGCCCTTTGCCATTTATGTCAAAGGGGGAGAAGAATAGGAAATAGGTATAGGAATAGGTACAAAAATAGGTATAGGGAATAGGTGTAGGATGCTACACTAAGGGGGAGTTACTATATGTTTTTTAGATGGTATTATTTGCAAGTTGGAATGTGTAATAAAGGTTTTAGGATGTGGTAGTTTCATTTTGAGGTTGACATCAATGAAAAATGGGGAGATTATTGGAAATATTGTCATTGATGTCAAAGGTTTATCATTGGTTATAAAGGCCCCATAGCATTTATTATCTAAAGGTGTTTTTAATGTTCATGTTTTGGCTAAAATATGTTGATATTTATTTAATATTAACAAATATATTTTTGGTTGCATAAAATTCAAAAGAGGGCCCATGGAGAAGTCAAAGAGTCATGGGGTAAAGACAAAAGAGGAATGGGATGCATTTTCCCATGAAGGGTCATCTTGAAGAATTCCAAGAGTCACTAAGTGAAGACAAAAGAAGGTATGGCACATTTTTCCATGAAGAGTCAATTTAAGAAATTTTAAAGGTCACCAAGATAAAGATAAAATAGGAAAGGATGCATTTGCTTATGAAGGGTCACCATATGAATTTTCAAATGCAAGGATTTAAAGGGTCATACAAGTTTGGCACCATTTTCCATGAGGAGTGAATGGTCACAAAGGGTGAATGCCAAAGGTCATTTAGAAAGCTATAAATAAAATCTTGAGAAGCCATTTGTAATATGCAAGAGTGCATGGTTCGTAATTTTTTTATATAAGAAAAGAGGAGAGAATAGAAAGAGATATTGTAGAGTTCTATCATTTGTAGAGAAAGAAACACTGAGAGATAGTTGTGATTTATACACAAGAGGGGTTAGTGCTCCTATGGGTTGGTGCTCATAAATATTTGTAAGGGGTTGGTGCTAAAAAATAGTTATTGTGTTGGTGCTCATCAAATGGGTTGGTGCTCCTACAAGTTGGTGCTTGTAAACTTTGTCATTTGAGTTGGTGCTCTTTCATATACTTGAGATTGTTCTTTGTGGTTTTTCCCACTTTGGGTTTCTACATAAAAATCTGGTCTCTCTCTCTCTCTCTCTCTCTCTCTTGTGTGGTGCATATTATTTTAGTTTTATTAAATATCTTGAATGTATGATTAAGTGGAGTTTGATTAATTAAAATATTTATAGGATATATTATATACTGATTCACCCCCACTCTCAGTATATCCCATGCTTAACAGGGATTTGGGATCTCTTCAAGTGCTAACTCTAGGACTTCAATTTGTGTTTCTTACACTTCTACTTCAACTATTTATTCTTATAATGTTTCTGATCCTTCTAATCTTGACATTGGTTTTGACTATCTCTAGAAGAATCTGATGAGTGTTTTTCAACACTAACTACTCCACCTAGTTTAATTTTTTTTGCAAAAAGTCAACTTGATGTTTCAAATAATATCTATAAGTATGCATTAGGTTTCAAGAAGTAGAAATTACTAAAAAAATCCATGTAAATCATAGTAAGTAATAGGGTATCACAACCGTGAGTTTGTCTACATGAATTGTAATTCTTAAGTCTTCAATAATCTGGATAAGCACTGAGTTATGAGGAATCTAGGTTTATATAAGGTAGCTACTTGAGGTTTATTTAGGAAATTAACTTAGGTTGGGAAACCCAAAGTAGAAGTAAATAAATTACAAATCTAGGTTCCACTTGGGCAGATTAATGCATATCTCAAAGCTCATGAGTTCATATTTACTAGGTCAAGCAACTACGGTTGGAAATTTTGAAGTAGAAGTAATCAACAGTGACATCTCCAGGGAAGTGGAATACTTGAGAGTTTTAGGGTTCTTGAGGGTAGTAACTTGGGATCGGGACCCCAAGTGAGTAAGAAATATTGGGGAACCTAGGTTTCTAATTTGGTTTTTAGTAGTTAGGTTTTTAATCTAAGGCTTGATTTTTACAACATTTTGAGGAGGTTTTCCACATACTTAGTGTTTTTAGGGTTTTTTCAAGGTTTTTTAACACTACTTGAGCATGTAAAAACAATAATTTGAAGCAAGCAAAATAAGTATAGACAAACAAACTTTCATGGTGGCAAACAAGAATTTACCAAGAGTAAATAAAAAGGAAACAAACCAGATGAAGGCATAAAACAAAAGAATAAGATATACATACCTCAAACATAAATGGGTCTTGAAGAGATGGGTAAAAAATTTCTCCAAAAGGTTGAATATCATAACTCAAGATTTATAGATATGAAAACTTGGTCAAATAACTTGAATGCTAGGTGGAGATGAGGTGGAATTGATTACTATTTACATTTTCTATTGCATTAATGACATGTAGTGGACATGTGTGTAAGATCCACATAAGCCCTTAGCTTTTCTAGGTTTCTCAGGCTAATTTTATTTATTTTTATTAATTAGAGTAACTTGGAGAACTTGAGTTATATTGAAAATGAGTCCTAACCCTTATTTTTGATCTTCTGGGAAATATGAGTAAATGGGTTTTTCAATAATGGCCTCAGATAGATGTTTTCAACCTTCTAAAGTAATTTTGAAGCAATTGAGAAAATAAATAAATTAGAAACAAAGTTACTAAAGACTAAGAATTTATTTAGGGGACTGATTTAAAAGGGTAACTTACTCACATAAGACAAAATGCAAAATTTTAAATAGAGGTAACCCAAAATTTCAAGTGTGAAATTTTAAGGACACTAGCTGGATATAATTGGGGACATATTTATTTCTATCATGAAGAAGGAAATAAGGGTGATATCCTAGTATCTCTGGTTTTGCATCTTATCTAATAGGTACATAGTCTTTTGAAAAAATTCAATCACAAAAATATAAAACAAATAAACAACATAAAAGCAAGAACAATAAAACCAAAATAAAGACTGAAAACTTATATATATATATATATATATATATATATATATATATATATATATATATATATAACTCAATTTTTGTAAAGCTTCAAATGCTACCCATTGAATGGTAGTGATAATTCAATCCTATCTTGATAATCTAGGATGAAGCTAACCTTTCTATCAATGCTCTTTATAGTAAAAGGTCATTTCCATAGGGAGTCAAATTTTCCATGCTTCCCTTTTTGTTCATTCTATTTATCCCATAGCTGAACTAAATCACCAACTCCAAACTATCTATCTCAAGCCTTCTTATCAAAGATCTTATTTACTTTCATTTGATGATCAACCAGTTGGTCAACAACTTAAACATGAACCTCTTGTAATTCAGTGAGAAACATAATTCTCTTATCCAGTGAATCTTGATAGGCAACATCTTCAATAGCTTTGGACAATTGTTAGAATGTAACTCTATGGTTATTGGTATCTCAACATTTGTTCCATATAGCAACTAAAAAGGAGACATGCCTATGGATTTATTCAGGGTGATCTTATCAGCCCATAAAACATCAAACAACTTCTTGTGCCAAGTTCATTGATTATTATCCACCAACTTATAAATAATGGCCATCGAGTTTTTGTTACTTGATTTAGTTTGGCCATTTCCCTAAGGATAGTGATTTTAAGCATGAACCAAGTCTATTTTGTATGAGTAACAGAGGTCAGTTAGTTTTATTGAGGAAAAATTGGCTGCATTATTTGTTACTATTTTATGTGGGAAACCAAACCTTACTACAATGTTCTCTTTGATGAAGTCACATATAACTTCAGAAGTATCATGCCTGATAGGAATAAGTTTTACCCATTTGTTAAAGTAATCGGTTGTAGTCAAAACATAACAATGTCCAACACTTGAAGAAGGATTTAACATACCAATAAAATACATTCCCCACTACTAGAATGGCTCACTTATTACAATTGGTTTTAATGATAAATCTGAAAAATTTACACATTCTATGAAATGATGACATGCTTGACACTTAACAACCCAATCTAAAGCATCTTGGAATAGAGTAGGCTAGAAGTACCTTGCTCATAAGATTTTGTGTTGTGACTCTTGTTAAGAAGTGACCTCCACATGCTTTGTCATGAAATTTATGCAATAGTCTCATTTGTTGCTCTTTATCCACATAGTGAAGGAAAACACCATCGATTCCTCTATTGCACAAACCATTATCCCAAAGGACATAATCCTTTGACTTTAGCTTGATGGTACATATTTTCTTACATGTTAGATTTTCCAAGCATTCTCCATAAGTCAAGAAGTAGGAAATCTTTCTGTACCATTCATCCATAAGATCAATAAAGAGCACCATTGACAAATCTCCATTTGATTCAGCTTGGAGAGAAGACGTTGCCATATCTAGGTCATCA
This sequence comes from Torreya grandis, assembly GCA_037957365.1. Lineage (NCBI taxonomy): Eukaryota > Viridiplantae > Streptophyta > Pinopsida > Cupressales > Taxaceae > Torreya > Torreya grandis. The sequence goes on from JARHVA010000898.1 coordinate 4,190,062, forward strand.
GGTTCTTTCTCTATCATCAACTGGCATAAGCCTCTTCCTCTTACTATCTTTATTGGTTTGATATCAAGATCAAACTCTTGTATTGTGGCTACACAAGTGACTCTTACTAATCCCAATTCATACTGAGTTAGAATTGATTTGAATATAGTATCAGGTACATAGACTTTAGAATGCGAATACAAAATGTAATACCTAAAAACTTTGCATGCTTTGACTACAACAAAAGCATGTTTCTCCATCTAAGAATATTTTAGTTCAGAGCTTTTTAATGGCTAACTCATGATAGATATAAGGGATTAAATTCCTTAATCATTCTTATATAAAAGTATAGCTGACATGGTATGCTCAAAAAAATAATAGTAAAGAATGATTTTTTTACTAAAATTAGGGGAAACTAGCACTGGGGATTCAACTATAACTATATTAATTATTTCAAATTCCAACTTACTTTTAACATTCCATTTGAAGTCTTGCTTATTTTTCATCATATCAGAGATGTGGTGAGTCAACTTAGCAAAATCAAAAATGAATCTTCTAAGGAAATTGACCTTACCGAAGAATAAGTGCACTCTTTTGTTAGAGGTATGCATAGGTAAACTCTAAATAAATTTGAATTACTCTGGGTCAATCTTTGTCCCCTCTTTTATGATAATGTGAAAGGATTTTTATTTCAATTACAACAAATATTGATTTCTTGGGATTACTTATGAGTACTTATTTTAGATTAGCAAAGTGATTACCTCTCTTTTTAGAGAAAACTATTAAGTCATCAAGATATACCATAATAATTTTGCTCTTTAATGACCAAAATCTAGATCCATTTATCCCTAAAAAGTTTCTCCAACATTGATAAGCCCAAAAGGCATCTTCTGATAGGCAAACATTCCCCATGGTGTTGTAAAAGTTATTTTGTATTGATCTTCCTTAGCCACTTTTATCTGATTATATCCTAAAAATATATCTAGTAAGGACAACATATCTAAACTTGTAACTACTTGTAAGGTATGATCCATAATAGAGGTATGATATATAATGGGCAATGGATAATTATCTTTTAGAAAGGCTTGATTCTGATTACAAAAATCAACACATAAATATATTTCTCCATTTTTATTTCTCATTGGAACAATATTTGCTAACCATTTTGAATGGTGGATAGGATAGATTATCTTTTCATCAATGATATTTTTTATCTCAACATAAATAGTACCTAATATAGTTGGATTATGATGTTGCAACTTTTGCTTGAAGGGATTTGCTTCTAGCTGAAGTGGAATATAGTGTTGCACCTCATTTGGTTGGAAGGACTTTAGGTATTTATAAGAATAGGCAAACACATTAATGTATTTTATGATAATATTAATGAATGCTTCCTTTTCTTCTTAAAAGCAACATTTTCCAATGTTGACCATCCTAGGTTCTTCTTAACTACCTAGGTTAATCTACTATATTTATAGAGAGAAACTATCACCATATTCTTTATTTTTCTTTAGGAATTGATCTTGCTTGTCAAACATTTATTCTAAATAGACTAACCCTTTAGGAATTTTATTTCCTTTTAACTGAATTATATCTTGACTATTAGTAAGCTTAGGATTGATAATACTAGTTATCATCTCATGTGGATGTGAACTACTTCCTTCAAAGTATAGTCCCTTAAAGTTGTCTTGCTACTCCAGAAATATAGATATTTGCTTGTCATCATTTAAAACTTTCCACTGGTCAACATTATTGGGGACCTTTAGATGGTAGACCATCTCTACTTTATAGTTATCTTCTCAAAAAAGTGTTGGTTGCTACTCTAGCCTAAGTAGAGATGCAGTAACAACAAGTGAATCAGCTCTAGAGTTTTGATCTCAAAGAATTGAGTTGATTAAAAAAACTTCAAAGTCAAGTGTTGCACTTAGAACTTGTTCATGGTAGTGTTTGAACTTGTCTTTCTTCACTTGGTACTATCCTCTAATTTGTCTCACTATCAATTCAACATCTCCTTGTGCTTTAAGGAGTTTTACTCTTTTTTCCTTTGCTTGTTCAAGTATTAGAAAGAATGACTCATATTTAGCGATATTATTAGTGTTTTCAAACACAAGTTTGTAAGAATAAGGAAATATTTTACCATCAAGAGATATCAATACTACCCCTACACTTGAACCAAAGAAATTGCAACTACCATCAAACTCTAACGTCCATATCTTATCTTCTTCTTCTGATTCATCTAGTTCTTGGATTTCCTTTCCCATTTTGAGGTAGTAAACTCCATATCTAAATCTTCAAAAATGATATGTGACCTCAGGTCATCAGATTTAGAAACTATATATTTATATTTATTTTTAGGCTTGAGTCTCTAATTCACTCCTTTTATTGGAATGTGAACACATGACCAATCCATATTTACTTCTCCATCTAGATCCTTTCAAAAGTTTCTACTTAACAACATTCCATAAGAGATAGGAATATCTACTACTAGAATTATCATTTTGAGTCTTTTATCTAGGAAGACTACCAGAATAACTTGAGCATCTTTGATCTATCTAATCAGGGGAGCTTGTCTCTCCACTGAGTAACATCTGCCTATTGTATTAGTTAAAGTGAGACTAAGAGTATCAGCCACCTTAGCTGGAATAACATTATCTAAGGCTCCTGAGTCTAGAATGTAGTTGCTTAACTTGAACCCATTAATCAAAAGAGAGATATATAATGGATCTATCCTTTCAGATGTACAAGTAAGTGTAGGAGAAGTAGTAGTAGGATTATTTTGGGAAGGAAAATCTTTGAGTAGAAAAGATACCCTTCGAAGCATTGGCTAAAATATTTGACCCTTTGATTTGAATGTACTTGACTAACCTATTCAATTGATCTAGATAAGATCTCAAGTACTCAAGTTTTGACATCTGAATTTTGGTTTTATTTATATGGTCAATTATGTCAAAAGAGGGAATGGAAGTAGATAGAATAGGATTAATTTCATTAGTTTGAGTTATTAGCTTATGATTCTAAGAATAAGAAAATGTATATTTATCTTTAGGAGCCAAAGAAGAAGGTAGAGGACTACCTCTCTTAAGAATACTTATATCTACTCTAGAATCTCCCTTCTTTTTATCTTATTCTTTAGAATATTTTTTACCATCTTGTTAAGTTTGTGACCTTGTAAACACTATAAATTAATGACTATTATCTTCTTCAAATGATTCTTCATAATCACTTTCTAATTGATATTCTAGGTAACCAATGTTGGAGTCGCCAGTACGATCCACAAAGTCATCTTCATCAATAAGACTCTGGTGAGTATCATCAGTAATTTGATCTTCCTTATTCATATTGACATGATTTTTGGGAGTATCTTGAATTTCCAATCTTTGTGTAAGAACAACAATATGGTTCATGTTTTAATTATTATTAAAATTTTGTGCAGGTGTATTCCTAGTTGGAGTAGCATGAGTACCTTGATAAATTTGTCTTTTGACTTGAAGCAAGTCATTAGCCAACTTCTATAATAGGGGATTAGTAGTCTATGATGTGACTGAAGCAGAAGAGTCTCCCTTAGAAGTTATTTTATTGATCTTTCTAGCCATTATAAAATCATCTTCAACCTCTATAGTAAGATTTTGAGCTACTATTAAATCAGTTGGTCATGCTATATGTAATTAATAACTAACTTCAGGTAACTGGGCATTGATGAAGAAGCACTTTTGATTATTTCTTGTGGGAAGTGAAGCTTGGGGAATTTTTTAGATCAATCTATTAAACTTGGCAATAAAATTATGCATATGCTCTTGTGGTTCCTTCTTAAGCTGAGTCAACTGGGTAAGCAGTATATGTGAATCTTCAATAGCTTTGAATCTTTTTTCAAACTACTCATGCATGGTATCCCAGTTGACTAGAGTGTGAGAAGATAGATGGTAAAGCCATTTTGTAGCTAAGTCATGTAAGGTCTCAATGAAAAGTCTGATAGAGACATCTTCATGTTCAATACTAATTACTCTGTAGGTTATAAAGAAGGTAGCCAAGTGTTCATCTATATTTTATTTTCCATCACCAATGAAATTTGAAATATTATGTATTGACCTTTTAGGCAAGTCATGGAGAGGGGGAGTCAAATTTAGAGGTCCAATTACTTCCCCCCAAGGGATTGGATGTGGTTGGGACATTCTTCTTGGAATGAGGGACTATGGATTAGTTGGTTGAATTATTATTGAGGAATTATACTTTAGCTGATTCATAAGAGTTGGTGTTTGTCTCACAGGTGAGAGGATAACTCTTCATATTCTAGCTCGAATAGGAAAATCAAAATTGAACCACTTTTCCAATTCAAAGAAATCATCTATCTGACCTTGAGCTCTCTTTGCTCTGGTAAAGGGTTGATTTGCCAATTTGAAACACATAAGTTCTTCTTAGGATTATTCTTACCAATTTTATTTATAGATAAAGGCTTGGGAAATGGTTAATAAAATGAATCAATTTTAATGTAAACATAATGTCAAATATAATAACATGCATAAATCCAATAAAAAGTGATGCTTCTATGTTTAGAAAGCGGAGTTAACTTCAATGGGATCACATTTTATTCAGAAGTGTGCAAATGACTCTGCATGAAATGCTTAATGTAAATGGTTTGGAATGTACACAAATTATGGGAAACTAAAAATTAACTACATCTAACTCAACTTGAAGGAATAATCTATTTTTAGATCTGGGAGTTTAGCTCTTTATTCCCCAATGGAGTCATCAGAAACTATTGGCTAGATTTTTTGCAAGCTAACAAAATTACCTAGGTAGTCATGGGATTAAATCTTCTTCATTTAATGGTGAAGCTCCCATATAATTATGTCTATTTACTTCTAATTATATAGTGTTAATATTTTTTCACACATTATATAGATTATGTGAAAGTTACTTTATTTCTGGGGTATTACTTTAATCACAGTGTTCATGAACCATAACAAGGTGATTTTATAGCAAGTAAACAACTGTTTCAGAGAATGTGTAAAGAAAATTTAGAAAATCAGGAGTGGAAAACTAGAACATATGGATAAATTGAATTTATACTTCATAATAATAAGTTTTATAGATCTTATTGAATCTATACAAATAAATAAACATTCAAGAGATGATAATATTTTCAGAAAATGACTAAACTGAAATTCACATTTAGAATAAAGATAACACAAAGTTTAACATTTTAATCTTCACAAATCCACCAAATATCTCCTGAGACACAAAATTACATAGAAAACAACTTATTTCTCATTCACTTAGATCCAATTTCATACAAGGAAAAACTCATAAATCTAAATACAAAGTTTATATTATCTTGATTTAGTTAAAATTGCTATGAAAAAATTATCATCCTCCCTAGGCACGTAAGACTACACTTATATTTATACAAAAATAGATATTCAACTCAAATAGGAAATAATTTATTCAAAATCCATATGTTGTGCTAAAATTGGAAACTATTGAGGGGCATTTTCCTTTAATTTCTCTTGCGTGGCATTCAAAAAATAATGACGTGTAGCACTTCTTAGTCTTGTTATTTAGATTGAATGCAACTGATTTACATGCTATAGAAGGCTCACTTAAAGTAATTTACTCTCATAAAATGACTTCAAGTAATGGTGTTTAACCAAATTAATTGAGTCTTACAATTTTACAAAGTAATATACCTCAGCAAGTAACTCTACTAAATGTCTTTACTCAAAAGTGATTTTTTTATAACAAAGTTAATTTACAAATAGAATGGAAGAAAATGGGAAGAAGGAAGAAGAAATTATTTGAAGGAAGAGAAAAAATAATCATTCCACCTCATGGACTTCAGATCTACATTTCTCTCTATAATTAACATGCTAAGACATCATCAACTGTATTATTACATCATTGGGTTTAGAAAGTGATTGCATTTCCATATAAAATATTAGAATTTCCTTTTCAAGTCTTCTACTATGACCCTTTACATTTTCAATTCTTGGCTCAAGTCTTTTTATTTCTTGTTGACATTTGATTAACTCTTTTATGGATTTAGCTGTGAAAGGAGTTGTGGCTTTGTCTAAGAGTTGCTTGAATTGCTCAAATAACTACTCTAATATCCTTGGAATATTATCATACCAAATTTTAGTAAGAACATAGAGACAATCTTCCAGATTCACCTTCTCATTATGAGACTCTTCCTCCAAAGTCTTCATTTATTCACACATTGCTTCTAGAATATGCATACGAAAAGATAAGAGATACTCTTCTTATTTTACATTATTTATATATCCTTGTGGGAAAATTATATCTTCAATTAAAACTTTTTCACTCAAATGACTTATTGTTTATAGACTCTCCTACTATAATTCAAAAATTCCATTTTCATTCTCAATTTCTTTCATTATTGCTTTTATCTCTACCAATTTATTTAAAATATTAGCATGAACACCTGGAACTTTAGGGAAGAACTTTTTTGTAGTTTGATGCATATTTTCTATCCATTTATCAATGGCCATAGATTTATCTCCATTCTCTTCTACCTCAATTATCACTTGCTATCTAATTGAATCTCTTGAAATGATAGATTGTTGTGGAATAGACCTGGTAATTTTAGCTATTATTTCACATAATTGGGCATTTTATTCCTTCAATTTAGCCTTAGAAACATTATCTTCATCAATTTTATTAAAGAGAATGTTAATAAAGGTTTAGGTATCTTGCTTCAGGCCTTTAGTGGTAACTTTTGAAATTATTAAGTCACTTTCAACGACTTCTTCTTTGCTCATTCCCTATGGTGGAACTAATATCTATGCAAACTTCTACCCTATAGGTTCAATTATTAATTTTTAAGTTACTTTGGTATATTTAGGATTCTTTCCTTTATTTTCAATACTTTTCAGTAATTATAAGTCTATTTCCTCAATATTTATTACTTCCTTAGATTTTAGAGTTGTTTGCATTGCCAACCAAGATGAGAAGTCTATACTAGTGTAGGTGTCTGAACGAGTTACCATTTACTACTAGTTGTTACTCACCACTAGCTCTTGAGAAGGAACTCTTTGGGTCTCTATTACCTTCTTGATCTCTTTCTCTATTTATTTTTTAACTTGCATCTCAATTTATCCTTCTTTATCCTTATCATTTTCCTTTTCATTGGACTTTTTTGCAATCTTCTCTGCCACTACCTCCACCTTTTTTTCTTTCTCAGCTTCTCTTTCTTTTGCTCAATCATTTTCCTCCTTCTTTAGGTTCAATTTTTTCCATTGTCTCAACTTCCTTAACCTTTTTAGATACTACCTCTTTCATGTCTTCCTTCTCAAGTTCAACTGTTTCTTTTTGATTTTCCTGTAGTGTCTCCTGAGATGAGGTTACCTCTCCAACAATTAATTTTTCTAGATCATTCTCCATGGTGGGTTTCTATTTTGAAGGAGGTGGAGGAATAGGTGGAGAAGATGAGGGAGGATGAGGAAGAGGAACACCAGTCTCTTTTTGAATGGATTTCTTGGGAGGTTTGATACCATGAGACTTTGTAGGTGGCATTAGTATTGATAGATCAATGACAAGTGTAGTGGAAGTGAGAATGGGAATAGAAGTAGTAATGGTGTCATTAGGAGAAACCAAAGGAGGTGTGGTGATAACTGATTAAATAGGATCTTTATCTTTTACTATAGAATATGTGTCATCATCATTTCTTTTCAACTTTAACTTCTTTTTGGGCACTTGGCTACTTTCTCCTTATACTATTTTCTTCCTCTTTTGACTTACATGAGTAGTCTCCTTCATCAAATCATTCATGCAGTATCCTTTATTAAGAAACCAAGTGGTAATCATGGCCAAAACATTTTAAGTTCTATCCAAAATAGTCTTTGATTGAATTTTACCAAAAATAATCACTAGAAATGGGGCATTGTCTCACCTTATCAGGTGAAAAGCATCACTAGTTACAATTCCATCATCTTCCATATCCTCAGGAATTGTGCCTAGATCAAAAGCATGGATTTTTTTAAATAGTCAATCTACTATTATCTCTTATTCTCACATCAAATTCATCTTTGAAATTAGTCCAATAATCCTTGAGTGTAGGAATGTGCATATATTCTAGAGATGCTATATTTTAGACCACTCCTCTACAATAAAAATTGGCTCTAATATCAAAATGTGTTTAGGTATAATTGTGATATATCTCCTTCTACACATTCTTGGCCTTGTAGATTATAGGATAGTGGTAATTACCAATAATAATTGAAAAATTGATAACAAGACTATGATACTTTGAATGCAATTCATGTAATTCAATAAGCTACATGCATAATTCCATGAGAATCCACTTATCACTTGGTATTTAGGTAACTTAACTTGTATACTTGAGAAACCCCCAACTTTGATGTATGTAAAGTTAAGGAACTAAATGAAAATGCAACCAAAATATGAAATTTCATCCCATGCATCATCTGATACTCTTTTGTGCTTTAGAGCCACATTCAATTTGTAAATTAGCTCATAAAATAATCCATCATTCACTACCTTATAATGTTTATAGTACTTAGAAAGAACCAACTGAGGATAATACTCATATATTGGCATAGTTACTTGTGTGCCTTTTGTATTTAGCCTTGAAAAAGCTCCACTTGAAGCTACTGCATACACCAAATATGAGGTCATCTTGAAATCAAAAGTCTATAATACACTTCTTAACTACCGATCTATGTTATCCCTTCTCATCCTCACCCATTCTATCATAGTAGAGCTCCTAGAGACATCAATGGTTCTAATGTATGCATACATCCAAGTTGAGAAACACTTGTAATTATTTTCACCATTGATCCTATATAAAAATTGAGTAATGTCATCTACTTTTTGAACCAAGTCTAATATTACTATCTACTTCAGAAGTCTCAAGGCTTGATTCACTTTTTTTAGATAATTTGTGTTCATTATTTTGATAAACTCTACTACCTTAGTCTCCCATTGTCTATTAGATTTATATATATATATATATATATATATATATATATCACTTAATTTTGATGATTTTGGAATATTCAGATAGTAGTTAAGATACTAAACATCCAACCTTATCACTATGTTACAAGAAAAATCTCTCATAGTCTTATTTGGGAGTCATAAAGTTTGGCACATGTTAGGACAAATTCTAGAAGTTGAGTTGAGCTTAGGAAAGTTGTAGCTTGCAGAATCCCACTATTAGTCATATGCTACATGAGTGGAGTCTTGATTATAACTTTGGATCTCTCTAACAATTTAGTCAAAGATACATGTCCCATATCTGTATCACTTATCTCTGTTAACTTGAAAGTGATGCATGACTCAATAGGGTATCCCTTATACTCATACTTCATATTTGAATCTTGAGACTTGGATCTTTTAACTTTTGCTTTACCTTTCCTACTTAGCTCTAGGATCTATTCAAGTGCCAATTATAGGACTTCTTCAATTTGTGTTTCTTGTACTTTTACTTTAACTATTTCTTATTCTAATCTTTCTGATCCTGACATTGGTTATGACTATCTTTGGAAGAATTTGATGAGTTCTTTTCAACACTAAGTAATTGCTCCAACTAGTTTATAAAGTTTCAAAAAGAGTCAACTTAATGTTTTAAAAAATATCCATAAGTATGCTTTATGTTTTAAATAGTATAAATTCCTAAAAAACTCCAAGTAACTCGAAGTAAGTAATAGGGTATCACAACCTCGGGTTGGTCTATGTGAAGTGCAAGTATTAAGTCTTCAAGAATCTAGGTAAGCACTGAGTTATGAGGAATCTGGGTTTCTAGAAGGTAACTACTTTTGGTTTGTTTAGGAAAGTAACTTAGGTTTGGAAACTTGAAGTAGAAGTAAAAAGAAATTACAAATATAGGTTCTACTTGGGTAGTTTAATGGGTTTCTCAAGGCTCATGACTTTAGATTTATCAAGTCAAACTACTACAATTGGAAATTTTTAAGTAGAAGCAATAAGTAGTTACAACTCTGGGTAAGCAAAATACTTGAGAGTTTTGGGGTTATCCAGGGTAGTAACTTGGGATCGGGACCCTGGGTGAGTAAGCAGTAGTGGGGAACCCAGGTTTATAGTCTAGGTTTTGATCTAGGGCTTGATTTTTATAGCATTTTGAGGAGGTTTTTCACATACCTAGTGTTTTTGGGGATTTTACAAGGTTTTTTAACACTACTTGAGCATGTAAAAACAATAATTTAAAGCAAGCAAAACAAGTAAAAACAAAATAACTTTTGTGGTGGTGAACAACAATTTACCAAGGAGAAATAAAAAGAAAACAAACAAGATGAAGGTGTAAAAACAAAAGAACAAGATCTACATACCTCAAAGACAAATGGGTCTCGAAGAGATGGGTCAAAAATTACTATAGAAGGTCAAAAAGCATAACTTGGGATTCATAGGTGTGATAACTTGGTCAAACAACCCAAATGCTAGGTAGAAATGAGGTGGAATTAATTACTATTTATATTTGTTATTGCATTAATGACATATAGTGGACACGTGTGTAAGAGCCACATAATCCCTTAGCATTTTTTTGGGTTTCTCAAACTGCTTTTCTTTTTGTTTATTAAGTAAAGTAACTTAGAGAACTTGAGTTGTATTGGCAATGAGTCCTAACACTTAGATTTTTGATCTTCTAGGAAAAATGAGTAAATGGGTTTTTTAGTAATGGCCTCAGACAAATGTTTTCAACCTTTTGAAGTAATTTTGAAGAAATTAAGAAAATAAGTCAATTAAAAATAAAGTTACTAAAGACTAATAATTTATTCAAGGGATTGGTTTAACAAACTTACTCACATAAGACAAAATTTAAAATTTTAAATAGGGGTAACCCAAAATTTCAAGTGTGAAATTTTGGGGACACCAAGGATATTTTCTTGCATGGTGAGGATTATCCAATAATAATTTTTGGAATTTGGGAATGAACTCAATGTTTTCCATTGACTCTCCCTCTTGGTTTCTATCTTCTTGGAGAAGTAGGTTTTTATTTGATTTAGAGGACCTAGTATTGTCCTTAGTTAGAGGAACAATGGTCTTCTTATTGAGGTTGGAGGTGAGGTACTAGTTATAACACTTGCCATTATGGTAGAAATAATGGGGATTATGAATGTATTAAATATAGGGAAGGACATGGTATTGACATAATTTTCTTTAATTCTAGTGTAAAATATGTTATTTCCATGCATCGGTCCCATATTAGTAAAGAGAGGGGTGTTATATGAAGAACTCATGAGGAGTTCAATTTTTGGAATGAGCTCAATGTTTTGCCTTGGCTCTCCTTCTTAGTCACTATCTTCATGAAGAAGTGGTTGTTTTTTATTTGATTTGGAGGAACATTGGTCTTCTTATTGAGGTTGGAAGAATCCATGTTTTAATCTAGATTAGGATAGGATGGTACTTGTGAGACATTGGACCATTGGGAGGTATCTTAATTTAATTGAAAATTCTCTATTGTGGGAATGGGAGAATAGCCCTTAGGGAATCTAAGGGGAGATGATTTTTTGAAAAATATAAATGATTAGAAAATTTATTGAAAAATAAAAGGAAAACATGAAAACAACTATCCAACCAGTGGTAGAGAAAGATTTGTGTTGGGTTCACCATAATGTATGGAGCCTACAAATGGGTTTCTAAATATAATTTATCTCCAAATAGGTAAAAATTAGAAGACCATTATAAATCCAACACATAATATTTTTGTTCCAAAAAATAGTTTGGGGTTATAGAAGAAGGCCATGTGTAAAGGAAATAAATAAATAAAAATTGGAATGGATCTAACAATGGGGAACCTGCACATACAATCTCTATTTAAATAATGAGTGTAGAGGACCTTACTATATTTTTGGTCTCATTAGACACTAAATAATATCTATGATAATTAGGTCAATAAACATGGTTAAGGAAAGTGACCTAACAATAATATCAATAAAGTAAATAATAAAAAAACATGAATAATATCAAATAAATGGAACATACAACATTTATAATCTGAACAAGAGACATGATAAGATTCATGTTAGGTTTACAAGAATTTATAGAGACTAGAAATGTGTTTTTACATATAACTAACCTATAAATAAGTAAAAGGTATAAGACCTTTCAAGATCCAACACATTAGTTTTATAGTCTACAAAATGGTTTGGGGCTATAGATAAAGGCCAAGTGCAAAGGAGGTAAATAACTAAAGATTGGAATTTAGGTCAAGGACCATGGTAAAGAAAAGAGGCATAAAAATAATATCAATATAAATAGTAACAATAATGTTCCATAATATCAAATAAATTGAACATACAACATTTATAATCTGAACAAGTACAAAGTAAATATGGTAGGTTTAAGGATACTTTGAGTTGACTTGTTGGTGCATTAGTCCTCCCTTGGATTTGAGTATTTTGTAAAATATGGTTGTAGGTGAAGTCAATATAGATACAAAAAATCCTAAGTAGACAAAAATTAGGGATTCTAAAGACTTGGTATACCTTATTGGTGTAGCTCTTATTCTTGAATTTTTAAGGCCTTTATTATAGCTTGTCTTCCTTTGGTTAAGATTATTAACCTTCAGTCCTCTTTTTCTTCTTTAGAGGGAATTTTGTGAGTGGGAAAAGTAGAATTTATTATTATAGAAATGAATAAATATCCATAAAATCAAGTTTTAGTTTTATTTAATGTCATTGCATTGACTGAAGACATTGAAAGAAATTAGAGCATCATCAACCTAGCTATTGACATTGGCCAAAATAAGGTGATAATAGAAAATCTTTGGTTGGGCCAAATACATCAATAGTTGGTAGGAAATTTATTAAGAGGCTAAAGGAATGAACGAGAATAAAAGGAGGTTACTATGATGGTAGTAGGTGGTGTGAAGGACACCTATGACACATCTTACACATAGTGCTCAAAGTTGATCTACCCTAATCCCAAATTTGGGAGATTTATGCACCAACAAGACTTGAGGAGGAAAAGTATTAGTAAAGAAAATTTAATGTGTATAGAATTTCTAATATGGTGGAAAAATTGAAAGATAAAGACTTAGACAATGTGAAATTATTTGTTGATATTTATTCCTTAGCCTTTTAGATGTATTTTGGATGCACTGGGTCATGGGACTACCTCATTAAGTGATATTAATAATTTCAAATCTTTCATTAGTTCCAACCTAGTTATTGTATAAGTCTATGAAAGAATAAAATAATTAGATAGATGGAGTGGATGATGAAAATTTCTATAGGTATATTCTATTGCATTATGGTGGACTGAGTGTATAGGTAAAGCATGCCCCTACTGGAGATTATAGAGATGGTGGTAACTTACAACCTAATCAAGTGGATAGTTGATGATTTAGTTAGTTTGATATATGGATTACCATGGTTTTAGTTTATATGTTGATTTGTGATAAGTTTTAAATCTAGTATGGTTTATAGCTATTTCTTGGTAGTCTCCCACAATAGTGTTAAGGTGAATGCTAGTATGTTAGTTATTTTATGATTTTATGTTAGTTTTGATTTGGAATTTTATAATGAAATTAATTCACCAATAAAGTAGAATAAAAATAATAGATCACAATATAATTGAAATATAATAGAATATATGAATAAATGACATGCCGCTTTGAGGAGAAACCTCCACAAAATTCAATAAGAGCATAATTCATAGTATGATGATCAAGTACTAATCCTTACATCCTATTTATAATCTTCTTAGGATATGGTTATTCCATAGACTAACCTATCTAACCAAATGAGATCCTATAGAAATGAAATATGATAAGGAAGGGGTTATTTAGGCCACAAGTTAGCTACACATATCCCAAGACACACTATAGGCTAAAAGTATAGCTTGTCCCACCCATTAAAAATGACATTTATCTCAATGTTGAATAGTTTTGAATGTTGCTATAAAAAATATTCATCCTCACATGTTTCATATTTATGGTTCAAATTATTTCACTTGATCAAATACTCTATAATTTCTCTTGTTCTTAGCTTCTTAGTGCATGTCTAAAGGATCTTTTTAGGTTCTAAAATGATGCATCCTTATTCATAAAATTATAGTAACTAAGTATGTGTAGAAAATATATATCTAACTACCTTATTCAGGAAAGATACATGAAATACATGATCTATGTGAGTGGTCTAAGGTAGCTCTAGCTTGTATGCAACACTGGCAATTTTTTATAGGATCTTCTAAGGGCCATACTAATTTGGATAAATTTTGTTATCATTTCTCTATTGCTTTAGCTACATTTTATTATATGGATGCAAACACATAAATACATAATCACCTATGTCAAAATGTATCTTACTATGGTGTTGGTCTGCTTGCTACTTCACTCTATTCTGTGCCATTGCCAAATTATTTCCTAGACTTGCTAATACATCTTATTGATGTTAAATGTGTTCTTCAATAATGTGAATCTTGGGATACATCTTCAAATATGAAATGATGTATGGGGGTTAATAATCATAAAGTGACATAAATGGAGATATTTTGGAAGAGGGATGGAAGGAAGAGTTATACCACCATTATACGAGCGACAACTAGTGAACCCATTATTTTTGTTTATCAAATGTAAAAAAATGGAGATAAACTTCTAGGCATTTTTAAAACACGTCTAGTTACACATTAAATTGAGGATGATGTGATGATATATGAGAAAAATGAGTACTCAAATATGAAAATAAACCAATCCAAAATTTTATTGGTAAAGATGGGATCACGATCACTTACAATTATCTTAGGAGTAACATGCAACTTTTGAACTATATCCAAAAAGGTAGTAGCTATCATACTAGTTACAAATGGCTATGATAAGGGAGAAAATGAGCATATTTTATGAGCCTATCCATGATTTCCATGATGACATTTTTAACCTCAGACCTTAATAACCCTATAATTAAATCCATATAAACCTCCTCCCATCTTTGGCTAGGAATGGATAAAAGTTGTAGAAGACATAGTGTTTTGATTGTTTCACCCTTGTTTTATTGACATACCATGCATTCAACCATAAATTTATATATATCCCTCTTAATCCCTTACCAAAATAAATCCTTCTTGATTCTATGCTAGTTTTTCAAAAATATGGAGTGCCCCCATATTGAAGATGCATGAAGCTCTTGAAGGATCTTATGTTTGAGGATATAATTATTACATAGGTATAATAAATATTTATACCATAATGCATTCCATTTACACTCAATTTTTTAAAAATCACTAGACCCATTATAGATATTTTAAGTCAAAACCTATATATCCCTATCACTTTCCCATTCTGATCTAGCCTCTTCCAACCAATCTACCTGCCAAATGCCTATTGAAAATAATAGTGTTTCCATGGATTCATCCTTCTTAGATAGTGCATCTACTACATCATTCTCTTTACCTTACTTATATATGATTTAAAATTCATATTCCAACATCTTAGTCACCCATTTTTTTTCTTCTTAAGATAATCATTTTTCTAGAAAATATTTTAGATTATCATGATCAATATTTGCCTTAAAGTGTCTACCTATCAGATAAGGTCTCCATTACTTGACTACATGTAGAATATCTAACATCTCTTTCTCATAGATTGGTTTTAGCGTATTTTTACCCTTGATTTTATAACTCTCAAATGCAATGGGTCTTCCTTCTTGCATGAATATTCTCCCCATGCCATACCTAATGCATCAAATTCAACAATAAAAGTTTTGGAAAAATCAGGGGAAGCTAGAAATAGAGTGATGCAAATAACCTCCTTTAGCTATTCAAAGGCCATGATTGTTAATTCTTTCCAATGGAAGTAGTCCTTATTTGACAAGGTTGTGAGTGCATCTGCTATGCTACCATAAATTTTCACAAATCTATGATAATAACCTGTGAGCCCCATAAAAACTTAGAGAGTTTCAAGGGTTTTTGGTAATTTACACTCGCTTTGATCTTATTAGGGTCTAATTTAAATATTCTGAGTGAAATAATGACCCAAATACTCCACCTCTTAGACTTTAAAATCACATTTTAAAGGTTTTTCATAAAGTTGATGTTGTTCCAACACTAAAAGAACCTATTTCACATGCTATAAATGATCTTCCCTAGATTTGATGTAGATTAGGATGTCATCAAAAAAACACCAACACAAATTTCCTTAAAAAAGGTGTAATAACATTATTCATCAAAATTTGAAATATAGATGGTGAATTTATGAGATCAAAAAGCATGACCAAAAAATCATAATGGCCTTCATGAGTTCTGAATGATATTTTATGAATATCCTCATCTCTAATCTGAATTTGATGGTACCCAGAATGAATATCTACTTTTGTAAAATAAACAACACCATGTAACTAATATAAAAAAACATCAATTAATAGAATAAGAAACTTATATTTGATGGTTTACTTATTTATCTCTTTGTAGTCTTGGCACATACTCCAAATGTCATCTTTATTACACACCATGACCACTAGAGAGGAATATTCACTTTGGCTATGTCTAATAATACCTACCTCTAGCACCTCATGTACCATATTTTAATTTTAAATTTTATAGACATATGGATATCAATATGGTTTGATGTTTGGTGGTTGAATATTTGGAAGTAGTCATATGACATGATCATGTTCTCTTCTTTATGGAAGTCTTTTTAGAAAGGCACTAAAAATAACTAGGTGGTAATCAATAATCATCTATAGGTCAAGATGTGTAGACACCTTTGTTGGTTAAAATTCTATGGAACACAATCATGCTAAAAATCCTTCAGCCCCTTTTCTAATAATATTTATCATCTAATTCAAACTAACCAATTATGGAGATTTTTTGTATAATCCATGTAGTTCAAATATCTTCCTTTAGAATGAAAGTGCATGAATAGTTCGTAGAAATTCATATCTATTTTGCCTAAGGTTATGAGCCATTAGAATCTAATAATAATGTCTGCCCCACCCATAGGAATAGAAAATATAGGACAATATAGCCTATAGTCACTCATAACAAGCTTAATATTATGGAATTTTCTAGAATAATTGATTGTACCACCATTTGAAATCATGACCTAAAAATTTGGAGCTAGATAAAAGAAATAACTCAAATGAGTAACCAGCTTATTGTTGATGAAGTTATATGTAATCCTTGAGTTTATCAACATTATTACCTTCTGTTTCTTAAGGAAACATACAAATTTAAGGGTTTAAAGAGTGATAATACCCAAATGTGCATGACAAGAGATAGTTGGTTGGGATTATTAAGATTCTATATTTGGTACCTCTTCATCTTTAGTAGATGTTTCATCATCATATTATTCCTCATTCACCCATTCAATGTAGAATAATTTATTATCAACACATTTATGTCCTTTGATCCATTTGCTATCACAATTGAAACATAAACCTTTCATTTATTTGTCTTAAATTTGTTGATGTGCCAATTTGGTAGGCTAAAGGAATGATGGTGATAAGTTGCTTAGATATTTGATTTTGGTGAGTGACTGCCTCTTGCTAGATAAGTTTTTTCCCTCTAACTTACAAGCCTTGAGAATAGATTTGGAGACAATATTTGGATTAAACATGCATACCTCATGTTTAACGTGGTCCTTGAGACCTCCATGAAACAAGTCATTTGTGTACTCCTAAGGAATGTTATCCATGTGTAAAGAGAGGTTTTAGAATTAATGAACATAATAATTGAGTAATCATATTTTTCATAGCTTTTCTAGTTGACTAATGTGGTGTTTAATGTGGTCCTTGAGACATCCATGAAACAAGTCATTTAGGTGATCCTAAGGCATGTTATCCATGTGTAAAGAGAGGTTTTAGAATTGATGAATATAATAATTAAATGATCCTATTTTTCATAGCTTTTCTAGTTGAATAAAGTGGTTATCGCTCACACTATTTCCATATTGTAGTTATATCTCCTCCATAAAAGCTGACCAGGTGAGAGAAACCCTTCTTTTTATTTTGTGTACACAACTATCAATACCAAATGAATTATTCTAGTTCTAGATATAAGAATGCCATGAACAAATTTTGGCCACATGGAATCTAGTGTATATAATTTTTTTTCCATTTGGTTGATCTAGGTGAATTGATCTTTCCTATTAAACTTTTACATTTCCACTTTTGGCATCATGTTCCTTATATATGAGCTACTTGAATTTGGATTGGGATGGATGAAAGATCCACTCTGGTTGGGTTGTGTAATGATGATAACTAGTTGGTTTGTTTAAATATTCTTCAAAGTTATTAACATATCGACCAAGGTCAACTGTATAATCTTCATTTGAGAATGTAGGCCTTACACATTGGATGATATATTATGAAAATTAGATGGTATGTTTTGCACATTGTACTCAAGATAGTTTACTTTGTGATTTATCAGAGAAAATCCTAGAACAAATGATTCAATAAATCCTCCTTATGAATCCATATCATCTTTATGAGGAGTTTTACCTAGATTATCAATACCCTTTCCTTGGCTCCTATTTTGTGGTCCTAACATAACAAGACTTGATAATGTCGATCTTGATTATCACCTTTGGCCCAATTTTGACCAAGTGTTTTTGCATAAATGTTAGCCTCAAATAAAAAATTAAAAATAATAAACACTCACTAGGTTATTTTAATCTTTCTAAAAATGTAAATAAATTTGAAAAGTTCCTCAATATGTAGCCTCTAGAGCAAATTTATGGATAACATAAATCAGTAATAACTAGCACAAAATAGATCTCCAAATAATAATTTTTCATTGAGATGTCCTTGAGTGATCCTCAAAATCTAGTAACAACCAATTTAGAAATATAAGTGATTCTTTAATATTAGGGTTTTACACACTTAATAGCCTAAATCGATGCTCTAATACCACTTGTAATGAAATTACTTCATCAATAAAGTAGAATAACAATAATAAATCACAATATGACTGATATATATATATATATATATATATATATATATATATATATATATATATATATATATATATATATATATATATATATATATATATATGACAAGCCACTTTAAGGGGGAAACCTTCATAGGATTTAATAAGAATAAAATTTAAAATATGATGATCAAATACTAATCCCTACCTCATATTTATAGTCTTCTAGGATAGGGTTACTCCATAGGCTGACCAATCCAATCAAATGTTATCCTAGAGAAATGACATATGATAAGGGGTTATATAAACCACAAGTTATCTATACATATCCCAACACATGACATAAGCTAAGGGCATAACATTCCCCTATACTTCAAAACAAAATTGTCCTCAATGTTGAATAGCGCTGGATGCTATTGTAAAAAATATTCATCCTACCATGTTGCATCTTCACAGTTCATAATATTCCACTTGATCAAATACTTTTTAATTTATTTTGTTCTTAGCCTTTTAGTGCATGTGTGAAGGATCTCCTCAGGGTCTAAAATAATGTGACCTTCTTCATCCAATTTTAGTAACTCATTTTGGGTATAAACTCTCTATCCAACTACCTTATTTATGAAAGATACATGAAATACATGATTTATGTGAGTGGATTAAGGTAACTCCAGATTGTATGCAACACTACTCGGTTGAAAGGGTATCTTGGATTTTTAGTAGTTTGAACATTTTGAGTTTTGGTAGTTATTTGGAAAACTCATAGACTATATGATGTAATTATGTGTGTCTTCTCTATAATGTTGAAGCAATAGTAACACAATCTCTTTATTACTACCCTTATTCAATACAAAGGATTAAAATAATGTATTTAAAAAGGTCATAACTAAAATTATTAAATGAGTAACATGCAATGTCATAATAGCTATGAAAAAAATGATTTTAAGAGAGAGAAGAAATCAAAATCATCAATGAATACATTAAGGGAAATATATTCAGTAATTGAAGATGCAGGAATGAGAATAAGCATATGTACATTTCAAGTGGGGGAAGACATTAGTAACAAAGTCATGGTAAAATGCAAGAAGTATTTTCCTGAACATTTATCTACTGTTTAAATATTAAACATGTCAACATATGAAGTTGAAAGAATTATATCATAATATTAGTGGTCCCTTGGTTAAAATAACCTCATAAATATGAAAATTTTATTATGTGAAAACATTACAATGATAGTATGTTCTTTCCTTAGAGAGGGCTAAAACAACCAATATGGAAATGCTGAAATATACCCATTCCTTTTTTTCATCCTTATAATTACTTCAAAATTATTTCATACTTTAGTAAACTATATTGTTTCTTTAAAACATGTTGCGAACACTAAGAATATGATTCCATAAAATATTATGAGAAAACTTATTATTGGTGAGAAAATCTCATGAAACTTTATTTTGGTTAATCTATTATGTTGTTCTTTTTTTTTAATCTTGTATCATGCTTAAATTTTCAAGTTTAACACAATGGCATGTTTGATTTGGGATCAATGCAAAAGTTAGCCTTTATAATGAGCTAAATGTATAGTATATTTTTAGGAGTTTTGTATTTCATTGATGCTATTTGAAATTGAATTTTAAACAAAGAATTTCCCTATTTTCAATTTTGGGAATTTGGTGGAAAATGGCCTGTCTAATATTTACCACATGATTGCCATTTAAAAAATAATAATTTTAGGGATTTTTGTAGCTTAGAACTGAAGGCATCTATTTTTGTTAGCTTGTTTCATTATTTATATAAAAATATCACCTAATAAATCTCCTTTAAGTTTGTGAAAAAATATTTTTGGTAAATACAATTATTTTTATATTTTTTTATGATGTGTGATAAGAAATACTTTTTTGATTCTTTAAAGTGAAATTCATACCATCTTAATTTCCATCATAGAAGAATGATTAGAGTAGATATTTTGTGGTATATGGTTATTATTACATTGGAAATGTTTTTAATATAATACAAACATGTGCTGATACATACAAGTAATTCTATGTTTGTTTCCTTGAATAATGAGTCTCTCTTGCTTCATCCCCACTTTTTTTGGTTCAAGGTACATAAATTTTATAATAAATATTAAATATACAAAGGTTGTGGCTATTGATTTTTACTAATATTATAAGTGGGAAGAGACTACAATGAGTTATGCACACTAACATAATTGACATAAAAGGAATTTTAAATTTAAAAATAAAAGCTTGGGAATATACATGTCTATAATAATGTATGCTTTCATGTCTCATCATATGCACTTTTTTGTGTTGGGAGTAGAGAATGGTTTGATATATTATGTTTTGGGACTTGAGAGGTGAGAGAATGATGAGACCAAAAAATTGATGTCCTCTATATTATATTGGGTATATTCACTTAAAGTTTATTTCCATATACTAAATTACATACAATTTTTATCTAATTTGTAAATTTGAATTAATTTACATTCTCTTTGTTTAATAATGGATTAAATTTTCAAACAACATGGTATTTATTTAAATAATTTTTTTATTTTATGGAGCAACCCATAAATAATAATTAAATCAATTGTCACTCTATACTTGGCTTTGTCCATATGTAGAGCATGTAGGGCACAATAACTCTTTCTTTGAACATTTTACCAAATTACACCTTTATGTAAATTTCAAGATATAGTTATACATTTACATAAAATCATTTTTTAGGCCCCCCAAAAAATGAAATAAATGGACCCACTACACTCTGCTTATGTGTGGAAGCATTATAGTGTCTAAGAAATTTATATTTGATGTCATCACTTTGAGCTAAGTTACACAAATTTTATAGACATAAAACATAATAAACTGTGGACTATACTCTCTAATAAATCCAAACATGGATGAAAACTTGCTTAAAATTATTATGAAGAGTGAACAAGTGTGTGACACTAGAATTGGCCACATAAGTCACAATGACACTAGCCATAGAGTCATGAACTCTATAAAGTTCAAGCTTAAGAGAAAACATTCCATTCATTCTCCAAGCAATGAACTCTCTACCAAATCTTTGCCAATCAAAACTACTTTTTTATTATAATGCTAAACATGTTTCAAAGACAATTTACTCAAAAATTTCCTTTAATTAGTAGGTACTATTATGACATCATAACACTTACTAAAATTTTCTTAAAACATTCACATTAATATGTTCTAATTTCTAAATGATTTTTTCCATAAAGAAAGTAACAAATGGACCAACACACTCTCTTAATGCATGGAAGCTGTTATAGTGGCTAAGAAATTCATATTTTATGCCATCACTATAAATTATGATACTATTTAACCCTTTTTGGAAATAAGGGTAGGGAGAATAGCCTAATCAACTAAGTAAACTATTATTCTATAAATAGGTCATTAAATAATTCAGATTCATAATATATTCTAATATAATGTTGAATTATGGAAATATGGTAAATATAGAAAGTACAATGCAAAATAGTCATTTGATTGCTTAAACATGAAGAAGATATAATACTTATCTTGTTTAATATTGTGTAGGTGGATTTTGTAAATGTAGGTGCAAAAGGAGACATGATGATGTTCAATTATGATTCATCAGATTCTAAAAATCAATTCTATATCAGTTTTGACATTACCATTAGAATATGGACACTAGAATTAATGCTTCTATATATAGTAAATTACATGGCCCTTTCTAAAAACTACACTTACACATGTTAGGTAATACTATCACCCTATAGATTCTCTCTCTGGATCACACACCTAAGTTTTGAATATCAATGTGTAGCTTAAAACACTAGGTCCTCTATTTAGGGAATGTGATCGTGTAAAATAAGGGTTAGTGGGCTTAAGTGAAGTTGAGATGACCTCAAATACCCATAAATCAATGATCACTTCCTACACATACATATTCTCTAAAGAGTGCCTCAAAATAATGTATTTCTCCCCTTTATGTGGACTTTTGTGTGAACAATGGTGTAATATGCTATATTCTAGTGCATATAGTGTCTAGCTTATAAATTGATAACTATTGCTCATGGGATACTATTTGAATTATTTATACATGTAATAAGACTTATCCTATGATTGATATAGAGATAGGGAAGAATAGGTAGTATAAATTTGTTTTGTAAATGATTTAGTGAGCTTGATAGGTGCTTGCTTGGTAGTTTCTAGATGGATAAATGAGTGGGATTTGTTTTATATTTATACCACAACATTTGAATTTATCTCATGAGAAGGTTAATTAAGATAAATACATCAACCCATACATATCAAAATATTTAAAAAATTGAGTGTTTTTAAGGTACAAACACTAACATTGGACCTGGAACACTAGAGTCGATGTTAGGGTCTTAGTTTAAATGATAACATCTTAGAGGATAGAGAATTACTAAAGATCTATAATTGAAAGTGTAAGATATTTATTAGGTTTTAATCATATTATGGAATAGAGGTGATTTGGGTAATCAAAATATCAAGGTCAGACTATAAGATAATCATTTAGGCATAGTAAGATGGCAAATATGAGCCTTGTGGCAACAAAAAGGTCCTAAACTAAAGGTTTGATCCATGATTGATTTATAAACTATACAAGACTAGTTCATCATGTAAAATATATATTTTGAATTTGAATTTCATACAACACTTTAACCTAGTAATTCATAAGGATGAAATTACCAAGTTAAAGGAAAGAAATGCATACTATGGTGCATACAACATAACTTATCTTTTATTGATCCATGTTTGAATTTTTTATATGTGTGTATTACCTAAATCCAAGAGCATGTTATAATGTAATTAGTGAATATAATTTTAAAATTAAATAATTAAAGTACTTGAAATAAAAGAGAGTAAGGAAGGAGTACACTTGTGTGTGAATTCAACCATGTTGACCCTTGGTAGTTCACTTTGGTAATGATGCTTCCTTACTGAAACATTGGATAAATAAGTTCACAACTAAACCTTAAAGATGTTAATAAGATAATTGGAAGGTGATCATGCCCCCAGTATGGTGCAAAAGGGTGAGTTGTGCCAAGGCCGTTGAGGTCACTGAATCTTAATCACACAACTCAAATGTATATATAATCTAGCCAATCTAGCAGATCTTGCCTATGTTAAATTATATGAACATATCATAAAGAAACATGTAAGTAGTTCCAAATCCATTGAGTGTGTTGATCAATCACACTAAATAAGAGAGCCAACTACTATAGATAGATAAAATCTTAAATGATGCATCTTGGTAAGCTTGATGCATAAATGTGTATATAATCTGAATATGTATATTTGAATTTGGTATATTTTCATGGCATATGAACCTTAAATGTGTCCTCAATTTGAATTATATATTAAAATGTATCTTATGCTTTATAAAATATGTATAATATGTATCATAAATTTGAAAAACTTTGTCCCAAACCTATTAAAATTGGTACCAAGTGTAAAGGATTCTATCCCAAATATATATCTAAATCATGTAAAATGTATCAAATTATACCAATTCTACCAATTGTATGTATATGGACTCATGTTTATATGACATGCCCTACTTTTGAGGTGATGGGAATGTTATTTGATAGTCACCTTATCTAAGAAGGATTAGATAACCATGTTGTATATGTATAAATCATGTAGGAATGAAAAATATAATAAAATCATGTCTAAGTATATGTATTAATGAATATCAAAATGTAGACACTCATTTTTGTCCACTTTTGTGTCTAAATCAAGATTCAAATCAATTTATAATAAATGATGTAATTTAAGCCTAGAAATCACTTAAATCGCCCAAATTTATCTGTATAAGGGATTTAATTGTCTAGAAACATGTCGAGGCTTTCTTATTTAGGGTATTACCCTATATATACTGGTAACCTAGCTTGGATTCAACCATATTCAAATTATGACCTAGAAAATTGACATTATTGGCTTGTTGATCTATTAATGCAAACATTTAAAAAAGTGCATAAAAGCCAAAAACACTAAGCAAGATTAATTAAAACTCAAATCTCAATTAGCTTGCTTAAGTAAACATTCCAAGATGAATTAAAGAATTACATTTATTTAAAAAATGAATTTTTGAATAAACATGAGGTCAAAGTCAAGGGAGCTAATAAAATGTTTTATTAATTACTAAAATTTTAGAAAAGGTGAGTCACAACCTCAAATATATTCTATGAGTTTTCATGGTTTATAAATATCTAAAATGAGTTGTCAATCCTTCATGATTTTTTTGACCCAATCTAGGATTAACCTAAAATAAACTTAGGTTATTTTAGACTAAAAAAAGTTAGAACTAAACCTAACCTCCCTAGGGTTAGATTTAATTTTAGACCTACAAATACAAGTTCCCTCACTTTACTCAAACAAGCTTTTGTGTATAAGATTATTCTGTAGGAATGCCTTCAAGAAGCCATCAAAGTAATGTTATAATGCCAAATTAATATCAATAAGTTTCACACTAAGCCAATAAAAGCTAATAAAATACACATGGCATTATATAAATGATACCAAGATGGAGAATGCATTGATCAAAGTCTCTAATGCCATAAGCTGAGCAAGAACATATTCTATGCCAACAAGTGAATACTAATTTTGACAAGGGAGGAAAAATTATTATATGCTTTTATCTTTTATTTATAGTCTTGTTCATTGTGTTATGCTAAAAATAGTACTTAGGCAAGAATGGTTTAGTTTCATTGCATTGTTATACTTGAATTCTTATTTGATTCACTAATAAGGAACTAACTTCATTTATGTGATCTTCAGATTCCTAAAGATACATAGTGGCACACCCAGTGAGACCATGCATCCCATATGGACCAGATGAATGATGTGAAACCTTTAAAATTCATAAACAAAACAATACAATATTAAATTTTAGAATTTTATGTTTAAAAATTCATCATTTTCTGTAGTCAGTAATTGATGATTTTGCCCTGTGTAATGGTGACTTCACCTATTATGTCCTTTATTTATGATCATTTATTTTGTAAAATCAATGACTTCATATTGATGACTTCAATGGAAATGGAAAAACTAATTTGTGGTGAAATTAGTGACATTGACCTATGTTTAACCTCTATAAATAGTTACATCGACAAATGTAAACAACTTTGACCCTACAATTTGATGGCTTTGCCAAGTATATTTTCAAGTGATTTCAATAAATTTACCTAGTTTTAAGTTATAATTACAACTTCACCTAGAATAATTAATGAATTTACCCTTGTATAATGGTGACTTTTCTAGATACCTATTTTTATCTATTTGTTCCACATGAAATTAGTGACTTCACTAAAATTGATGACTTCACTTTGTTACAGAATTGACAACTTCACTCTGTGTAAACCAAAACCTGAGAGTTGAAAATGGAAAGTTGTTCATTGGTTAGATTTTTGCATAAAGACAAGATAAAAAATTAATTTTTTTTAGGAACCTAAGTGGAGAAAGAGAGGTATAAACACTTCTAAAATTTTATACACATTTTCATCTTAGTGCTTAAAATTGACATAACACAACTTATCTTTTCATATTTAAATTTTATAAGAACAAACAAGGCCAAGGGGTCAAAAATTCATTCAAATCTGATTTGGTGCTTTTAAAATGAATATTCACTTTAGTTTAGATCTCTTAATATATTTTTCACTTTTTATTTATTTTTATTTATTAACTAGATTCAAGTTCCTAGATTAATTTATTTGTGACAAACTAAACATTGCGTGTATGCTTTCTCCCCATCCCCTATAGAGAACTTAGGTGATCAAAGTCACCTTGTTTATTTCCTTTTTTTAATCCTAATATGGAATAAAATTTTCATATGATTTCACCAAGTTCTGAGCAATTTGGGTGACCTAAAAATGACCTCTAAAGTTCTTCTAATTTTTATTTATTTATTTTTCTACATTAGATTATGGGTAGGAGTTCATAACCTCCTCATCCTTTATTTAAGGGTATGTTGACCTAGGGTTTCATCTCCCAATATCATAACAAAAACATTCCATAATGGGGTATATTAATTGGGCACATGATACTAAGATTGAACAGTGGTTGAGTGGTTAGCTAGACAATCTTAATGAAGCCATGGATTAATTTATGCTAAACATCATATTCACTAGCAGTAGATGGATAAACTCATTATGCAAAGGATTAAACATTTGCATAACAAGTTAGAAGGTTTGAATATAATTTATATGATGCACCCTTGTGTTATCCATGCTTGAGACCATTTAGATCATTTTGAAACTTATAGATTTTAGAATACCCCACGTTACCATGGAATATTTTGGCAAATGTTGAGTGCTTTGCACTCTAAGTTCATGCCATGTACCAATGCTTGAGAAGTAAATGGGGGATTAAAAAATCTACCTACATGTGATCTTTAATTTTGTATTAACACTTAATTCCTTTTGAGCATTGTTATATTAGTGGAAACTTTGGTAGAAGTTATGCACACCTTGTTAGTTTTAGGGATAGGACATGCACTTAGTGATTTTTATATTTTATTTTACTATCATGTGTCTTTGGGTCTATAATTATTTGTTTGTCAAAAATCAAAATGAGTCAAAACTTTCACGTGTTATACACCACTTTGAACCAAGAGGTGCTACACTACTGATTTTGTTTGAAATATTTTCCTTAGATTTTATTCCAAAATCATTGTTATACCACTTATTTAATGGACTGTTGTTACACTACCCAAATTTTTCCTAAGCACTTGCCTTATTTGAAACCAAGTTCCAAAATAATTCATATATTTTATTTCAAAACACACAGTTATCCTACCCATTAGAGCCTAGGCTATTATTTATTCAAAAATCCAAGTCTTTCAAAACTCTCATTCAAAATCTATCTTTAGAAGTTTAGATCTAAAATAATGGGTTTACACTTGAGTCTTGTCTACAACTTGGGCTTAATTGGTTCACCTTTTTATCTTTACATTATGAAACTTGGATGGATTTTTAGTTTGATTTTTAAAATACCTTTACCTTGATATCAAATATGCCATTTATTTCAAATTGGGATTTCTAGACTTAATTTTTTTGTTTTCAAATACCTAACCTAAGATTATTTGTGTCAGGACATATTTTGCATGCCTTGATCAAGTTTATTTTTAGATGCCTAGCCTGAATTTGTTTGTGTCAAGACCTATTTTTCATTCCTTGATAGAGTTTATTTTTAAATGCCTAGCCCAAGTTTATATGTGCTAAGACCTATTTCATATGCCTTGATCAAGTTTGTTTCCAAATGCCTAGCCTATGTTTGTCTTCAATTATAATTTTTTAATACTTAGACCTAGATTAATGCCAAGTTCCATGTCCAAATTGACCACGTTCAAATCTAGGTCTTCTCCAAACATTAAGTATTTAAACCAACATGTATTGTCATGACAAGTTAGGGGTTATTTTTAAACCCACATTATAATTAAATCATGGTCATTTTTTACTCCTTTTAAACCATGTCAATTAAACCAAATCTGACCTAGACCTAGACTAAGTCCATTTCATAACCAAGACAATATTCAAATCCATTTTCATAGACTAAGACCACCCTCTTTGGGATAATCCCCAAGCCCAACCATGCCAATTATCATATGCCAAGACCACCCTTATTTGGGTCAATTAAAGTGCCAAGTTTTCCCTTTCAAGGCTAATTTCAATGAGAATGGTAACCGATCCCTTACTTATGTTGGTAATCCACTTTTGGACTATGTTAGCAACCAAGATATATAACACCTAAGGATTACCATTATATTCCCTCCTCCTTTAGATTGTGTTAGAAACCAAACTTTGTAGCACCTAAGGATCATAATTTTAGGCCCTTTTCCTTTGACTTGTGTTAGTAAACAAACTTCATAGCAACCAAGGATTAACATTATAGGCTATCCTATTTTGGCCTACATTAGCAACCAAGCTCTAAAAAATCCAAGGATAACCATTCCAGGCCCTCCTCCTTTAGCCTGCATTAGCAACCAAGATTTACAACAACCAAGAATAACCATTATAGACCCTCTTACTTTAGCTTGTATTAGCAACCAAGCTCTGTAGTGCCCAAGGATTACCATTCTCAGCCCTCCTCTTTTGGATTATATTAGAAACCAAGCTCTATAGTGCCTAAGGATTACCATTCTAGGACCTCTTATTTTGGCTTGCATTAGTA
Source organism: Torreya grandis (assembly GCA_037957365.1). Lineage (NCBI taxonomy): Eukaryota > Viridiplantae > Streptophyta > Pinopsida > Cupressales > Taxaceae > Torreya > Torreya grandis. The sequence continues at coordinate 4,219,074 of JARHVA010000898.1, forward strand.
ACAATATCTACAACACTTAAATATTAACATTCTAGGCCTTCTTCTTTTGGCTTGCATCAATAACCAAGCTCTACAATGCCCAAGGATTACCATTCCATGACCTTCCAAATATGGTAGCTCATTATCCTAATAAGGTTGTGAAATTTTGACTAGATGGATCATAATTACCATCCTAGATCCACAACTAGTCTTTTTTGAGCCCATCTTAGATGGACTTATTTACAAAGAGCTCATTATTGAACCATAGATTATTATTCATCCATTTCCAAACTTCCCCCACTTTAGAAAATCCAATCCAATCTTTGAACCACAATAGATCCAATCATTAAATCTCTAAGAGCCATCATTTAAAGACTAAAATGTGTCTAAATGTGATAATTTACAAACAAGTGTAATACAAGACCAAGAGAACCAACCCATCCTTTATGTTTTTGTTGAAACATCATTTTGTGATAAGTTAACCTATGTTGAGTCACCCTTTGACCCTTTTCCTTTATTTGAAGAGCCTCACTTTAGCAGTCCAATCTCTATGGAGTTTCATGTTGACCATTTCCATTTGGTTGAGGAGTCTTACTTTGATAAGTTAGTCTTTGTTGAGTCACCCCTAGAGTGATTATAATATCCTTTAGGAAAATAATTATTTTGACCATTGATCTATTTTTAAGGAGCCTCACTTTAATAAGCCAATCTTTGTGGAGTCCTTAGTTGAGCCTCTTTTTGAAGAGAGTGTTGTTGAGCCACATGCCATTACTCATCTAATACCAAACATTAAACATAAAATCTTTACCATCACACCATATGAAGAATCAACATTGGAGTTAGGTTCTATTCTTGAATCAATATTAGATCTAGTATCAAAAGCAAAATCAATGTCAATCTCAATATTAGATTCATAGTCCTTTAAGTCAAAATCATCTTTGAAATTAAAATACATTAGTGGCTATTATAAAATTGGTTACATATGCCTTACAAATCAATTTAAATACATTTATAATCCTTCTATGATTTTTGAGGATGTTTAATTCAACATCGACACAAGTTCTCTTAGTATCTTATACAAGGATTGTCTTATCTCTTCCCATTCCATTACCATTCCAATTTTCATTAACACCAAACAAACTATCCATTATATTGACATTACACCTCCCATAAGTGTCAATTGGCACTGAAAAAATCACACATTATTTAAATACATCCATGACAACATATCAATTATAGAGTATCATGAGGACCAAGACCACATTCATGTAGAATAACAATCTCCTTGTGAAGCCTTTTCAGAGGTGATAAGGGGAAATCAAAGTCCAAACTCAACATATTCTAGTGAAACCTTGTTTGAGGTGATAGAAGATAATCAAATTTAAATGTAAACATTCCTTAGTGAAACCTTCTTAGAGGCATTATGGGATAATCAAGACAACTTTATTGGTGAAAACCTCTTCAAGGAACCAATAGTTGAGCAAAATAGTTATTCACTACTTGATGAATAAATTATCAAATATAACACCAATACAACTTATATTCAACAACATAATTAGATGGTAACATCCTCAAGCCCAAATAATATAAAAATATAGTGGTCTTATCGAGAGCATATTCAGAATTGTTTGGCCACACCAAAACTAAAAATATGTTGAATTTGGAATCAACAACATTGTGTGTGACTTAAAATCCATATCTTCATTTGTTACCCAAAAAATTATACATTCCATTATAATCCATTTCTCCATTCAAGACATATATTACATTGCCAACTTAAAACTTTCATCCACTATTTATCCATATTTACCATCCCTAGCTGCACTTTCCTTTATAGAGGCTATGAAGACATCTTATCTTGAAGTTTGGAGGAAAAAAATAAACAACTAACAAAGATCATAATAGTGCTATTGGATTCCAAATCAGCTTTAGCTTCTTGACTAAGAAACTATTCATAAAGGGTGTGGGCTAGCAATTTAAATAATTGACTATTCTGGGTGTATCATATGTTAATCCAGATGTGCATCTCCACATTAGTAGGAGAAACAAAATCATGCCTTGCCATTGTCATTTACATTTACCTTGCCTTACCTTTAATATTATTTCATACCTTTCCATTTACCTTGCCCTACCATTTACGTTGCCCTACCATTTACCTTGCCTTACTATTTACCATACCTTACCCTTGCCATTGTTTTATACCTTACCATTTGATTTACCTTACCATTTTATTTAGCCTACCATTTACCTTTCCTTTCCATTTGCCTTGCCTTGCCTTTTGCCTTGCCTTACCATCCTTGCATACCTCTCCATATATTTAACTACATTGACTTGAGGTCCCTAGGGACTATGTAGGTAATGCTCAATTTACATTGAGTTTAGCTTGATTAACCTTTTTCCAATGCTCTAGCCATTTTATGAGTTATACAATTTTATATCTTGTAATCCTCCACTGAGTTGAGATACTAAAAAAACCCAAAAAATTAGACACATTTAAAACCTTTCTTCCATTGTAAGGTATAACTATAGTGGCTTGAGGTCCATTTGGACTAGGTAGGTAGTGCTTAGTGTTTTTTGCGGTCATTTTAGCCACCTTTGAATTATTTCATCATTTTATGAGAAATTTAAGTTTAATGATCTCACTATTTTATGATCACCTTAAACAATGCTCTCACCATTTTATGAGAAACCTAAACCACACTCTCACCATTTTATAAGAAATCTAAATCACACCCTCGTAGTTTTTTGAACTAGCCATTCTGTATCTCATAATTTTCCATTGAGTTGAGATGCCTAGAAATTCCCAAAACATTCAAAACATTTAAAAAAACTAAACATTTAAAAACAACTTATAATACCCTTGAGAGATATAAAGCCCCAAATTTCAAAAACATTTATCTTGTCTTGAACTTAGTCACCAATCCTTGATCCAATCTATAGGGGAAAATTCATTGTTGGTTCCAAACCAGTCCACTACCATTGAGGGTGTGACCTTCCATTTCAGAGATTTGGCCCTAATGGGGAAAAAAACCAAAGCATGTATCTTATACTAGGATATATTATCACTACATGTGATTCTATTACATATAGCCTTACTTGGGGGTACCATCTATTTATCATTCCATTGAGCCTTCACAATAGGTATTGACTTGGTTAACAATATGATGCTTTCTATTCCTTTTATTTTCAAGCTTTATGTGTGCTTGCTTAGTTGTTTTTTTGTTTGTTTTCCCATTTATTTACTTTCATTATTATGCCTTGACTTAGTGTATATGTTTTCATTGGGTGATTCCTTGTGTGTTATAATTGTGTCCATACATATTCATACATCAACATTGTCATCATGGTTTTTATCATTGGTACATTATTTTAATTATCTATTGGATCAGGAACTAGTCCTTATGCATATTACTTCTAGGTCATCATGGTGATTTATATCATGGTGCATAACATAACTTGATAAAATAAACATCAGGCTAATGGAACTATCAATCAATGTAGTGGGTAGTACTTATCTGAGATCACCAACCTAGGCATATCCTGAACATCACCCAAACATAGCGTAATTAAATCATAAATGAATAACAATCTATGATAGTTAGGATGTATATATCCATACTAGTAGGTATCCCAAATTCATACCTATCCTCTCTACTAGTTCACTATGAATCAATTATTATGGTTTTATTATGTGAACTTCTTGTTGTGGTATTAATTTTCACCCATGGATAGAGTTCTTCAGGCTCCCTCTTACTAAGCCACAAAATAGGAACAACCTCAGGATGTGGGTTTCCTATGGTGAGGTTAAGCCTCTGGATAATTTTGGATTCCTTTTGGTTCTATCACCTAAACGAATCTCTTACTTGGAAAAGGGAGATAAATAAACAATAATGCATGAAAACATGTAAAAGAGGTGATGTACCAATGTTTATATCACTTATACTGCACAAGACACACTATCAGACATTTTCAAAACTGTTAAATATCACTTCATTCACTCTTTGACCACTTTCACATAATTATTTCAAAAAAAGGAATGAACTAGATATCAATCTAACATGGGAAGGTAGTTTTCTACTTCCAAATTAGTCAACAAACTATCTATTACACTTAGAATGACCTGTGAAAGATACAAGAGTCTTCATAAATGTGAGAAGACTCAGATAGAGGTAAAGGAAAGTATATACTCACTTAATCACATCAATTAATTTATGAAACACCCTTAAATTTAGCTTTCAAATGGTAGAATTCAATATTTATTACATCAAATAGGTGTTACAATATAAACTTGGCATAGCTTGGGCATGCCAAAAGCATAAGAATCTCTTTACTCCAAGAAAATATTTGAGAGTCGAGAGAGTTTTTCCCTAGGGAAAAGAATGGGAGATATGTAGGAAAGGGGGAAGAGAGATAGGGAACCGAGCAAGTAACAATCAATAAATGAAGCTCAACCCCTTGATCAATTAACATTGATCCTAGGATGCTGAGTCATGATCCATCAAACATAGGAAAGTCTCTAGAGACTTTGAAACTTCATTAAATGCTCTATTGTTTTTCTCAACTTATGATCTTACCATCATCTTTAATGAGCTTGAGGACACCATGCTTTATCTTGATATGCTTTTCACACTATCAGGCAGTCAATTGAGCTCGTTCACTAGTGTCCCTTCTAACATTTATTGCATAGTTATAATTCTACCATTACTCCCAAATCCTAAATATAGGTTCATTATGGATGAAAACTAATAACCTTATTAGTTTTCATGTATCCATAATTTTAAATGAATATCCATAAGCTAGGATTTTTTGATCATGCACCAGATGTGAAACTCATGTCTTATAGATTTTGAGAGGTTTGTTAGAACTTTAATGGCATCCTACTATTATGTAGGGTCCACTCTGGTAACCCAAATCATAATTGATCTTGCATTTATTAATTTACCTACCTAGGGTGGCAAAATATTTGATTTGATGTGTCTAATTTCATGGCTTTTTCTTGGGCTATTTGTTCTATTTTAAAACTTGACCATTATAAGTTTGGACATGTGTTCGCATCTTATGCTCCCTAGAACTTGATCAATTCTGCTATGTTGATTTTCATAGCTTTGACCTTCATCACTACTATTGATCTGGTTTCTATTCTTTGGATGGTGCCACTTGGCAGCCCTACATTTATCCTAAGTATCTTGATGTCAGTTTCATCTAGTTAACATGCTTGTGCCACATGGTGGCCTCCAATGAAATCTAGGTTTATTGACTTTTAACTTCACACATACCATCAATCTACTTTACATGAATGAATGCATACCATTGATCTTCCTTTTTCTTGATCAAACATGTACCATTGATTTGGGATGTCACCATGATCATGAAACTTGTCACCTCCTTATTTTCTCTTAGGATATGCTGACTTTTTGACCTAGTGCTTGCCATTGGATTTGCTTTTGCATGATTAAATGTGCTCCATTGATCTATCTAGACTTGTTGACTTGATTGATCACTTGTGTGCTATTGATCTATGATCCCAAATTCTAAGATCATTCCACTTGTTAACCCTACATTTATTTGAAGCTTATTAAAGATTTTTGAACTCAAATGGTTATTTATCATGACTTCAATTTGATGCCCTTGGGCACATCTCATACTATTGGATCATTTTTGAAGGCTTGTATCTTGAGATAGAAAACTCATCAAGATATTAAATTTTTATGGGATGATCTTGGCATAAATTACACCATTTTAATGTAATTCTTCCACCTTAGTTGACTTTCCAAATGTACTTATGAAATGCACAAACAACTTACTCTATTCATTCTTGCATGATATACATGATGGTCTGGTTACCTAAAATCATCAAATTCACACTTTAAGATTTCTTAAAGTGTTTCAAAATCTTTGTAAATAACTTATGATCTTCCCCTTGAAGTCTAACTACTTCTTTTATTGGATCATTCCTCAATCAGGACTCTACTCAGCTTTTAATACTAGATCTAGGAAAAGTTTTGTATGTAGTCCAAATTTAGCCAACATATTTGGTGATTTAGGTAGGAAACATGCCTATTATGCTTGATAACCAGAACATTGTCATGACACTTGAAATAATAAACAATGAAAAATATGATCCATGATTGAAAGAGACTTTTTGACTCAAAAAGTCAACTATTCCACCAAGAAAAGGAAGTAAACACATAAAATAGGGAAACTACTCTAAAATAAAGCAAGTGTGCTAATAAAGAATTTATTTAGGACAAAACACAAGCAAAATAATGTTTTAGAATAACACTTTGAGGAAAAAAAACAAACTAATTATGTTACAGGGAACTTAACTTCCTTAATAGTGATATTTTAGATGTATCCCATTAACTAGGATATGAAGCTCTTTGCTATTCATCTTGGTAAGTTGGATGGTATTATGGGATTTACAGCTGGAGATTATGTATGGACCACTCCAAAGAGATTCAAACTTTTCATGCCTTCCTAGTTTATCTCTATCCTCATCTCACTTGAGGACCAAATCTCCTTCTTTGAAACTTTGTGAAGAAGCTCTCTTGTCAAAAGCTTTTTTATTTTGTGCATGGTGAATTTCCATGGCCAACATGGATTTATTTTGAACCTCCTCTAGCTCCATAAAATCAACATACCTAATCTCCATTGGTTCATTCTCCAACAACTCAAGCTGGTGCATTAGTTATAAAGAAGGAAACTCAAGAGTAATAGGTAATATTGCTTCCTTACCATAAACCAGATTGTATGGAGAATTGGTTATTGATCTTTTGTAGGTGATCCTATCAGCCCATAGAGCTGATTTCAACTTGAAATACTATGACCTCTGATTATCTTCAATAATCCTTCTTATGATCTTTAATAGGTTCTTATTTATGGACTCAATAAGACCATTGCCTTGTGGATAGTAATTTGAAGAAGTGCTGAGATAAACATCATGTTGAAGAACCCATTAGCTAATCTTAGTCCCCATAAGGCCCATACCATTTTTAGAAATGATGGTTGAAGGAACTCCAAATTTGATAAGCAAACCTTCATAGAAATCTATAAAATTAGACTTATTTGCTTCTTTTAATGTTACTAATTCTATCCATCTAGTGAGGTAATCTGTAGTAGTTAGTATCCATTTATGTCCTACACTTATATGGGGTTAATGATACCAATAAATTTCAATCCCCATTGGATAAAACACTGATCCACTATAATTGGTTGGAGAGGTAAGGCTGTAAGCTTCATCTTTCCTACAAACATAGTACACTATTTGCACTTTCTAACCCATGCATAATAATCACCAAATAGGTCAGGTCAATATTAGCCACCTCTCATAATATTAAGGGTTATGGTACTTACAACATAGTTCCCTCCAACATGTCCATCATGGAATTGCTCAAGCAATTTTTATGTTTGGCTTGGTTCTATACATCTTAGCAACATCTCATTGATATCTTTCTTGAACAAAACACCATCAACAAGAAGAAATGGAATTGATTGCAATATGAAATATCTTATTTTTGAATCACTAATATGAGAGGGATAAATGCCATCTGAAAGATATCTTACCAGGTCATGAAACCAACTAGAAGATGAGGTATTACTAGTTACAACTTTTTCATCATTTGACACCATAACCACCTCATTAGCCTCCTTCAAGTCCTTGGCTATATGATCATAAAGTTCATTGCCTCTAACTATCTTAGTGACTTTGATCTCTACATAATACTCCATTACCTTTGTTATCCAACCCGCTCTTTTCTCATTTATGCCTTTATTTAGGAGAAACTCCTTGATATTTAGATGGGCAACCATGAGATGTATCTTATTATTAGACAACAAGTATCTAAATTTAATGAGATACCTTATAATTGAAAGTACATACTTTTTAACAAAATAGTACCTAATTTCATATTCTTCCAACCCTTGATTGAAGAAGGCTATTGGTTATTCTAAAGCCTCATGGTTCAGTTGCATAAGAATTCTTGAAATGGTGTCTATGTTAGCATAAGTATACAAAATGAAATCTTTTGTGAAATTTGGGTTTATGAGTGTAGGAACACTAGCTATGGCCTTATTTATTCCTTCAAAAATCTCTACTCCTTCCTTAGACCAGCTGAAACTCTAATTATTCTTCAACATGGATGTTAATGGCTTAGCTAAAGTGGCAAAATATAAAATGTATATTCTTATAAAATTTATTTTACCTATGATACTTTTCAAATAATTCTTATTCTTGGGCAAGGAAAGTGCAAGAATTGAATCTATTCTATCAAGATCTATGCTCATACCATGTTTTGATATCACATGCCCAAGAAGCTTATCTTCATGAATTGAGAAGCCACACTTTTTTTTGGGATTTAGAAACACCCCAAAATGCCTACACCTTTCAAACACTTGCTTGAGGTTAATCATGTGCTCACCTACACTCTTTGAGAACACTATTATGTCATCTAAATAAATAAGTATAAACTTGTTGAGAAGGCCCTAGAATGACATTTCCATGCCTCTCTAAAATGTTGCTCCAACATTAGATAGGCCAAAGGGAATATATATATATGAAAATACCCCCCACTTTATAGTGAAGGATGTCTTGAATTGGTCTTTTTCCTTGACCAAAATATGATTGTAACCACTATATCCATCCAACAAATAAAACCTCTCCAAACCTACAACCAACTATAGAATTTTTTCCATATATGGTAATGGATAATGATCTTTGAAGGAATCCTTGTTTAAATCCTAGAAGTCAACACAGTCTAATCTCACCATTCTTCTTCTGTATTGGAACAAGGTTTGCCACCCAAGTTGAGTGTTTTATTGGAAATCTAATACTTGACTCTATGAGCTTATGAAGCTCATCTCTCATCAAAGGCTCAAGCTTTGGATTGATAGGCCTTTGTCTCTATCTTACTAGTTTAGCTTCAACTCAGAACTCAATGGCGTGTTTAGATAAACTTGGATCAAATATTTTGAGATCACTATATTGACATGCAAAAATATCAATGAAACTAGTGCATAATTCAATAAAATATTCCTTTTGTAAAGGAGTGCATACCTTACCCAACTTCAAGTTCTTACAAATTGTAATCTCCACATTGGCATAGTGTTCCTCCTTTGTTGTTAAAGATAACTTTTCCTTTATAAACTCATCATCACCACTGGATATATTCTTAAGTGTGACCAATCCTTTGGGAAAATTATTTGTTTTTAGTTTCATAATCTAATCACTATACTATTGTAAGAACTTTGATTGATTTTTTGAGGAAAACTCAACCTATTCTTGTAAGAACCTAACAATTTGATTATCATATTAAAACACTTTCCAATTTGCATGGTTGTACAGAATAGAAGGTCTTACAAACATCTTAATGCATGAGTAAATTTTTTTACTTTTTATATTAGCTGGGATACTAAATTGTGCCCCAATAGCAACCAACCTATCTGCATGTTTGTTATCTTATCTTGGTATTGCTTGAATGTTGAAAGCCTAAAAATCTTAAAACAAGTCCCACACCCTATGATTATAAGATCTAAGCAATATATTTTTTGCATACATTATGACCCCTTAGTGAACTACAATATCACTATCACTAAAAAATTACAAGGTGTTAATTTTCATCTTCCTAGCCCACTACAAACCATGGACTAGTGCATCATATTATAAAACATTGTTTGAAAAATCAAACTAAAATTTAATATTAGAGATGTACCTTTTCTTTACTAGATAAATTAACATCATTCTAGCCCTAGTACCATGCTTATTCTTTGATCCATCAAAGTATAATTGCCATATAGCATCACTAGACTCATCATCCTCCTTCATGGCTGGAATTGGTGTATCATTCTCATGGAGGAAATAAACACCAAGTCCCCCTTCTTCAATTTGTTTATAAGGATCATGATCATGAAAATTAGAGGCCCACTCATCAAATAAAAATTTTGAAACTCTATCTAAAGGTGATTTAGCTTTTACTCCACTAGCATCTAGCACCTCATCTGAGATGACATAGTGTTCACAACACTTGTCATATATGGATCTAAATGGAAACATGATATAGGTTCATAATATAGAATTAACTTGGTAATATACCTAGTTATAAACACCAAATTTGTCTAATCAGTTGATAAGTTTCCTCTAATATTTGACGTGAAGTCCCTTGATAGACATATGGTAAAATAGGGAGGCAAGTCCACCACAACCACATCTTAATAAATGGTAACATTGGGAAAAACATGTAGTGTCAAATTTAGGTTTTTGATAGTTCATACTATATTTGTTGGTTATCCATATAGTTTCAATACTCCTTTAGTATTAGGTTCATAAACAAGACTGAGCTTATCTGTAATTTGCTTAGGCATAACTGTGCTATTGACTCCACTATCCACCATGCAATTATGAACTAAGGTGTCACCAATTATCAAAGAAAGGTATAAGGGAGGATTTTTATTTAGTTTTAACTCATATTGGTCCACCTTTACCATATTATGTACCTAATGTACTTGTTTCTTAAATGGCTGGTCTAAATTAGTTAAGATAACTCCTTCCTTCTTAACTAGTTTTGGAGACACTTTGAAAAATGAAAGCTATTAAATGAGCATATCCTTTTAAAATATAATAATTAGGTAATAACACATGATAATTATAACATTATTATTCTTAATTTGATCCACTATAATGAATTGGGCCCCATTAACCTTTAGCTATACTTTTTAAACCATTGGTTGCTCATGAACTAGAGGTATTTGGGGAACTTTCCCAACCTCTATATTCTGAGTATTTTGTGTTGTAGGGGTAGTAAGTTGATCTTTTTTAATCTTATAAAAAACATTAGGAGTAATTGAAGCATTACCCACATCTTGTATCTCATCAATGGCTCTTCTTTTAGCTTTAGTTAGAGCTATAACTTGACTAATTATATTACTAGTCTCACCAACCTAATTGAATGCGACATGATCATCCATTGGCTAATTCAATTTAATGGAATTATTTTTCCCTTGAAAATTTTGAGTCTCTCTAAGTGTTTCTAAACTTGTTTCTTGATATTGACTTTATTAAAGAGAAAACTCTTCTTATGTCATTTATGGCATAATGATGTTCTGTAGCACCAAGGCTTCATTTTGAACATCATTGAGATTAGATGTCTACCAACCTGAATCTTTCATCAAGTTGTTTTGAGGTGGTGTGAGAATAATATCTCTTGAAGAGGAAGGCACACTAGGATCAAGAGCTACATAAGGTTTAACTTGAGTTATGGCCCCTTGTGGTTGGTAGGGTGGTCTATTTTCTCTGAACCCTTGATAAGGAGGCATTTGATCTCTAAAGGGCTGATAGGTGGCCTAATTTGATTATTGATAAGGTTTATTATCCTGGTAATACTATCCTTTGAGTTGCACTCTTTCATTCTTGAAAGATTGTAACAAACTTTTTTAACTCTCCAAGTTCACTAGCTTGACTAGATGGGGCTGTAACTAGCTCTTTAGGGGATGGAATAGGAGATAAAGATGGGATTTGAGGGAATTAAGGGGGTGGGTATGGTTTAAATTCTAAGAATATAGGCATTAGAGGCTTTAAGGAGAGTTTACCAGCTTGTATCAAGCTATTTTCTACTCTTATTACAACCTCATAAGCATTTGGCAAAGTGATACCACCCATTAACTGTATCATCACACTGATATCAGAGTTAAGGGATTTTAGATAGTAAAAGAAGACATATTATAGGTATGGTATAATAAATTTAGGTATCCTAGTCCATATCTTTTAGAATATGAGGTTAAAATTAGACATGAACTCATGAGGAGCTCTTTTTATGGTAGTAAACTATTCAACTAAGGATAAGTGAACATTTTTGTCCTCAAATTATCCAACTAAGGCTACACCTAATTCATCCTAAGTAGCAATGGAATTTAGTGGGAGATTTATATACCATTGTAATGTTTTTCCCTTGAAGGAAATAACAAATAGTCTAATAACTACGTTATCTTGAACAATATTGTGAACTGAACAAAGGTTGGAAACATCTTGGATGTGCTCAATAGGAGTTGTTTGAACTTCTCCTAAGAAGAATGAGATAATATTAAGAGTAGATATAGGGATGTCATCAAAATGGACTAAATTCAACAGACTAGCCCTATTAAAGGGAACTAACACTTGATTTCTAATGGCCATTTGAATAGTGAGGATTGCACTGCTTAGGACAATAGGATGACCAAGAGATGAATGTTTATTTTGAGGATATGGTTTTTTATTACTAAATATTTCTCTTTTATATGAAGTATAAGGCAACTCAATGAATTCAAGAGGAATTCCTTTACTTTATGACCTTGTAGTAACCTTTGGCATGAGAGTATTGCCTGGAAGATGCTATGAATTTTGTAACTTGAAGGATATTTAGCTTCTAAAGGTGGTGAATGTCTTATTTTTATATAAATACTTCTCTTCAGATCTAAAATTTAAGTATGCTAAGGAGAATGGGTCCCACCCAACATGTTAGAAACTATTGTGGTCTTAATTTACACCCATGGATAGAGTTATTCAGGATCTCTCCAACCAAGCCATAAAATGGGAACAACCTCAAGCTATGGGTTTCCTATGGTGAGGTTGAGCCTCTAAAAAAGGATGGATTCATTTTGTATCTATCACCTAAACTAATTTATTTCTTGGAAAATGGATAGAAATAGACAATAATGCATGAAAACATGTAAAAGAGGTGATGCACCAATATTTTGAACACTTATACTTACACAAGACACACTATCAAACTTTTTAAAAACTATTAAATATAAATTTATTCACTCTTTGACCATTTTCACATAAGTATTTCAAAAAAAAATGTGAACTAGCTATCAATTTAGAATGTGAGTGTAGTTTTCCAATTCCAAACTAGTAAAAAAACTATCTATTGTACTTAAAATGACTTGTGAAAGCTACAAGATAATTCATGAAGGTGAGAAGACTCAGATAGAGGAAAAGGAAAAAATATATTCACTTATCCACATCAATTAATTCATGAAACACACTTTAATTCAGCTTTCAAATGTAATAAATCAATCTTTATTACATAAAATAGGTATTATAATACAAACTTGGCATATCCGGGGTATGCTAAAAGCATAAGAGTCTCTTTGCTCCAAGAAAATATTTGAGAGTCGAGAGAGTTTTTCCCCAAGGAAAAAAATGGGAGAAATTTAGGAAAAGGGGAAGAGAGATAGGGAACTAAGCAAGAAATAATAGATAAATGAAGCTCAACCACCCTTGATTGACTAGCATTGATCCCAAGATGTTGAGTCATGATCCATCAAACATAAGAAAGTATCTAAAGACTTTGGAACTTCATTAAATTCTCTACCATCTTTCTCAACTTCTAAACTTACCATCATCTTTAATGAGCTTGGGGACACCATGCTTGATCTTGATATGCTTTTCATGCTATTAAATAGTCACTTGAGCTCGTTAATTGGTAAACTTTCTAACATTTCTTGCATAATCATAATTCTACCATTACTCCTAAATCCTAAATATAGGTTCATTATGGATGAAAACCAATCACCCTATTGGTTTTCATGTAACCATAATTATAAATGAATATCTGTAGGCTAGGGTTTCTTGATCATGCACCAGACATGAAACTCATGTCTTAGAGCTTTTGAGAGGTTTGGTCAAACTTTAATAACATCTTACTATTTTGTCGGGTTAGCTCTGGTAACCCATATCATACTTGATCTTACATTTATTTATTTACCTGCTTGGGGTGGTGAAATATTTGATCTGATGTGTCTACTTTCATGGCTTTTCCTTGGGCTATTTGTTCTATTTTAAAACATAACCATTACAATTTTGGACACGTGTCCACATCTTATGCTCCCTAAAACTCGATCAATTATTTTCCACTAATTTCCTTAGAAGTGTCATAACTTTGACCTTAATTGCTATTGTTGATCTACTTTTTTTTCTCTAGATGGTGCCACTTGGTAGTCCCAAATTTATCCTCAAGATCTTGCTTTTAATTTCATCTAGTTAATGTGCTTTCACCATATGACATCCTCACATGCAATTCTAGGTTCATTGACTTTTGACCTCATGTGCACCATCGATCTATTTTGCATGGATGAACATGTGCCATTAATCTTATTTATACTTGATTGATCATACACCATTAATCTATGATGTCATCATGATTGTGATATTTGTCACCTCTACATTTTATCTTAGGACACACTAACTTGTTGACCTGGTGCTCATCATTGGATTTGCTTTTGCATGATTAAACATGCTTCATTGATCTATCTAGACCTACTGACTTAGTTGATTGCTCGTGTGTCATTGATATATGAGCCCAAATTCTAAGATCATGCCACTTATCAACCATACATTCAATTTCAAGCTTGTTAATAAATTTTAAACTCAAACAATTATTTCCCATGACTTAAATTTGATGTCCCTAGGCATATCTCATACTATTAGATCAATTTTTAAGGATTGTATATTAAAATAGAAAACTCATAAAAATATCAAATTTATAGGGGATAATCTTGGCACAAAATACATAATTTTCATGTAATTCATCCACCTTCGTTGACCTTCTAAGTGTGCTTATGAAATTCATAAACAACTTATTCTATTCATTCTTGGATGATGTACATGATGGTCTGGTTCCTTAAAATCATCAAATTCACACTTTAAGCTTGCTTAAAGTGTTTTAAAATCTTTTAAAATAACTTATGATCTTCCCCTTGAAATATACCTATTCCTTCTTCCATTGGATCATTCCTCAATCAGGACTTTGCTCAGCTTCTCATACCAAATCTAGGTAAAGTTTTGTATGTAGGCCAAATTTGGACAACACTTCCTTAGCCCCATTATGTAAAATAAATATTTATCCCTTTTTCCTTGATCAAATAAACTAATTGACCATTTTTATCATATCAATGCTAATAAGGATGTACATCTACACATTATTAGGTACAACCAAATCATTCACATTGATCAATTTTTATTCTTCTATTTTATTCCTCATTCCATTTTCTCCCTCTTTTAGGTGAACTACATTAGCTTAAGGTCCATTTAGATTATGTAGGCGTCACTTGGATACATGACATATCTTATGTCAACTTGGATATCATTATCATCACCATTATTTTTCCAACCCCATTATTGTTTTCCAATCACCTCTTTCATCACTTTGCACATCCTCATGTGCTTGGTTGTTTGTGGTTTCTTGAGTATTTAAAAATTCATTAGACCATCACACCTATGTTTGTGATTGCTCATATTTAATCTGTGTGATAGGCTATATCCTTGAGTTATGCTTTCCAATCTGCCCTACTAGGGCACAATGAATTTATCATGATCAAATATGCCCTAATGGAGTAAAATCAATATTCAATCTAGGTCATCAAAATGATTATAACCACCTTTAGGTAAATAATTATTTTAACCCATCCACCCTATTAGGGCACATACCTATGGCACTGATTATAACTACCTTTGGTCAAATTAGTTTCTCAACCTCTATTATTGATTATAACCACCTTTGGGAAAATCAATATTTTAATCAATACATGTAAGCATGATCTCAATTGGATTAATCTCGCCCATGGCTTGATTTCATTCTTATTGTTACTTCTTTTTTAGGGACTATCCATCAATTGGATATGTTAAGCACTCCTTTGAGGGGTCATCATAGGATTCCCAAACTTTATTTAGAACATCATTCGTTATCCATTATATTATTTTTCTTCTTAACATCTTTTTTATTATTTGAAAAGATGTTACTATGCCTATGTCTTGCAACACTTTCTCAAATGAGGGTAGACTATAGACACTCATTTTTAACCACTTTCATGTCTAAAATTGGATTCAAATCAATTTCTATCAAATGATGAAATTTAAGCCTATAAATCACGTAAATTTCCAAAATTAATCTAAATAAGGGATTTAATTATCTAGAAACATGTCAAGGTACTTATTTAGGGTATTTCCCTATATGCACTGGTAACCTAGCTTGGATTCAACCCTAGTAAAATTATGACCTACAAAATTGAAATTCTTGGCATGTTGATATATTAATGTAAAACATCTAAAGAAATGCATAAAAGCCAAAAAACCTAAGGTAGATTATTTAAAAAACAAATCTCAACTAGCTTACTTAAGTAAAAATTCTAAGTTGAATTAGTGAATTACATTTATCTAAAAAATGAATTTTTCAATAAACATGAGGTCAAAGTTAAGGGAGCTAATAAAATGTTTTATTAATTACTAAAATTAAAGAAAAGGTGAGTCACAACATCAAATATCTTAAATGAGTTTTCATGGCTCTAAAATATCTAAAATGAGTTGTCAAGCCTTCTTGATTGCTTTGACCCAACCTAGGGTTAACCTAAACTCAACCTAGGTTATTTTAGACTCAACCAAAGTTAGAACTAAACTTAACCTCCCTATGGTTAGAGTTAGTTTTGAGACTTATAAATACAAGTTCCCTCTACCCAAATAAGCTTTTGTGTGTAAGGTTATTGTATAGGAATGCCTTCAAGAAGCCATTAAAGTAATGTTATAATGTCAAATTGATATCAATAAGCTTCACACTAAGCCAAGCTAAGATAATAAAATCCACACATGGCCTTAAATAAATGCTTTCAAGATTGATAATGCATTGATCAAAGTATCTAATAGCATAATCTGATAAAGAACATCTTCTATGCCAACAAATAAACACTAATTTTGACAAGGGAGGTAAAATTATTGTATGTTTTTATCTCTTATTTGTAATCTTGTTCAATGTGTTATGCTCAACCTAGTACTTGAGAAAGAGTTGTTTAGTTTCATCTCATTTTTATACTTGAATTATTATTTAATTCACTAATAATGAAATAATGACATTTATGTTCTCTTTGGACTCCTAAAGATACACAAAATATATAATCATAACAAGCCCTAAGATGCATGATATGGATCATGGAAATGTCTAGTAGTAAGAATCATAAAATCAAAAAAAAATTAATCACATGAAAATAACACCCAATGTCACACAAAAAGGGTCTAAAGATACTTTAAACAAGGGTTATGCTTAAATGCCACACACTCAAACAGAAGGACATGTTCAAATGTTTGCACACACAAAATAACACTGAGGGAACTGGGCCCAACAAGCAAGGAACATGTTCAAATGATCCACACTACATATAAGATAAAAATAAGAAGTACACTCAAGTAAGCCATATGATGAGATGAATATGTAAAATATAAGCAACTAACATAACATAGCATACTAGTTATTGCATACACGTGTTAGGAAAAATGCCATGTAGATTAACATATCTAGCACACTATTTAAGATATAAACATGAGTATAGACATATATAGTATTTAGTTTATAAAATCAACATGATAATGTAAGGTGATCATAAATAAATATAAATTTATCAATCATGATCAATAGAATCAAGATTCCCCCAACATAATGTGTCATGTAGGAAGAGGAAACGTCCAACATCTGCATGTTCATTTGTCATGGATCTAATGTATGCCTATATCACACTAAAGCACCCATGAACACACATGTGTAAATAAATGATATGATATCTACTAACATAAAGTAAATAACACATGGAATAAAGTTATTATAAATTCAAAGGCTAAATATTTTTGTATTTTTGATTTATTTGAATGTTTTATATTTTTTTGATTTTTTAGTTTTTTTGAATATTTAAAATTTTAGAGAAGAAAGTGCTAGCTGATGATCCCATCTAAAGGATGTTCATATGATGATCTAAAATCATAATGGGGTACAAAATACTAGTCATACTACCAAGGATCATGTATATGTGTTGAATTTGAATCTATCTAAAATGTAATACTCTACCTATGCCTCATAAGACTATGCCATCATGAAGTAGTAGTGGTTTATGGAACCTATTATTTAGTGATTTGTTATTTTTTGATGTAACCATAAATTTGGGTCCTTTTACCCTCTTTAAAACAAGGTTATTTACTTTCAACAACTGTCTAGGCCATGCAGGTGTAGATGGGGACTCCATAGAGTCCACTATGTATCTATGATGTAATGACCTCTCTAGTATTGGTCATCTAAGAAAGGGTATTACCTTTTTATTACCATTTATCTCATGAATAACCTTAGTATGTTGTATGATTATCTATATTGGATTAAACTTCCCTTGTTGTAATGGATTTTTATATTGAATCCCTAAAACTATGATTATCTTGTTGGCATGAATATACTTGAGACATCTATGTACTATGGAGGGTACTAAATGGATCTTATGAATCCAAAGTCATCCAAATAACATATCAAAGACTCTAATTTGTGTTATAACTATAAATATTGTAGTCATATGTGTTAGACCAACCTATAAAGGTAAATCAATATCACCAAACACATATTATGATTTTCCATCGAATGTTTTGACTGTTTTGGTTGAAAGGTATAAATCATGATGTGTATATCCAAAATGTGTGAGTGATGTCATGGTACATTCTCACTAGAACCATCATCAACCATAACATAATGTATAAGATGATGATCAATATGTATCTCAATCATCATCCATAATTTCACTATCATTGAATGTAATATAAGGCCTTTGAATGATAAGAGGTATCTCACATGTAAGTGTGTCAATAATCCCATATAATGAGTGCCCATAATGTGGTGGGGGAAGATGTACATTATATGCCTGTTTCAATTTTGGTGTTTCTTTCGAATGATTCTGTAATGGATTATTGAATATATTTTGGTTTTGATGGTCACCATGTTGTGACCCTAAATCCTTTGGTAAATCATCAAATGTGATGTTTTTATTATTAGTGGGGTTTTTTTAATCTTATGTGGTAATTTTAAACCTCTATTTGTATAGTACCTACCATATTGGTGATATCCATAATAAGCATTTGAATCATATCCTTTTGGTAGAGGTTGATTCATATCAACCTCTAAATAAGGAGGGAGAGATATGAGATGAAAATCTAATAACTTATTAAGGAGTAAAGATGGAGACTTACGTAATCATGTAAATTGTCTTTTAGGTGTAGTGGACAAGATGAGATGATTAGGTTGTTATGACATAATATTCACCATTATTTTTGTTTCCTTTTTAACCTTTGGAGCTTTTAACTTATAGTTTAACTCTATAGGAAACTTGGTATTATATGTAGTCAGTGTATTATATATATACTTAAGATTGGTTAATGAAATAAGTTTCATATCTCAATCTAAAAAAATATGGAACAATTCATCAAAACATTTAAAATTATTAAAGATAATAGACTCATGTAATGGGGTAAGAAAGCTTTGCTTGAAGACATCTTAAATATTTTTATCTATCATTGGATTTGTCATTTTAGATAATAATGTCTTGTACCTCAAAACATATTCATTGACAGAATCATTGGTTTATTGTTTGATCTTTGCAATTTGTGTATATGACATATTTTTATTACTATTGATAAAGAAATGAGATATAAATTGATATGTTATAAGATCAAATAAATTTATTGACTATACTCGTAGTTCATAGAACCATCTCAAAGCATAGTCATTGAGGCTTCTTGGAAATATTTTGGTTAAAATTTTATCATTGGAAGCATAATCAAGGCATGTTACATAAAAAGAGCAAAGATGTTGCTCAAGGTCACCCTTACCATCATAAAGTGTGAACTTGAGTTCTACAAAAATAGCTGGCAAAGGGTCCAAACATATCTTAGGTACAAGTTAATTATGAAATACATCTTGTGAATTAGTAGCATGAGTTGATTTTGAAGCATTTTATTCAATATTTGTAACCTTAGCTTCTAAATATTGAATAACTTGGAGGAGTTTAAAAAGTAAATCCATTGGGATTAAGATTTAATATTTTATAAGTCACCAAATGGGATGAAAACATCACTTGTGTTGATGTAGGCATTAAAACATGTAATTGAGTTGAAACATTGGTTGTTCTGATGGAGAATGTAGTAATATTTTTTTGATTTTAAATGAATAATGGATTGAAAACATATCCCATGTCCCCACTAAATGTAGTAATCAATGATGTGCTTGAGGGGAGGGATATTGAGATTGAATTAGTAGTAATACCATTTAAGGATTCATCATTACTAGATGTGGATGCATTAGCCTTATCATGTTTATTGATATTATCTCTTGTGACACAAAAATACATCAATTAATTCTTGATTTACATGCTAATTGTATGTAGAGGGAAACACAATTAATCTATAAATCAATCTTAGATAAGAGAAGATAAATATTACTTACACTTCCAATTATTGATACATTAGATATTTAGGGTCATGACCAAGATTGTCCACTATACCTAGACAAGGTATCTCTTACCATAATAAGATCACTAGGGAGGGTTCCAAAGCCTCTAGTCAAGTAAAACTATGCAATAACCCTAACTAGGTCCTATGTTTTTATATTCATGAAAGTAAAAATGACAAAAGCAAAGGAAAGTCTAATCTAATGCTCACCAAAACTTGTGGCATAAAGTGGGGGTAATAAACATGAAAATTTAATATGCATAGGACATATATACTCATGTTAATGTATATGAAATCTTAATACATGAGAGAGAAGTAAAAATTCTAATCTGTCTACTCTTACAAAGGAGGCATTTTTTTAGGAATACTTCCCTTTGAGGATGAACCCACTGAGCCTCAATCTCTCCCTTGGCCAAAGTTATTTTCAAGAGGTTGTTGTGGTATGTAAGGATGATAAATATAAATCATCTCTAGGCTACACAAACTATCTATGCATCCAAAATACTTATCCACAAGATAATATCCATATCTCTATGGAAAGTATTGAACCCTAAGCTATGTTTCTAAATTAGAATGGTGGATAAGTATATGCATAATATATATCTCTTATTATTTTTGTATCTTCCTCTTAAGACAAAATGAATGTATATATATAGCTATATCTAACCCTAAACCTTTTTTAAAGTTTAGTTGATAGGGTCAGTCTAATTGACTCTATATCATTATTGATAAAAATAAATTAGGTCCTAGTCTAGGTTAGCTAGGGGATGGCCTAAACCATAAATTAGTTTCATCAATTAGAGTATAGGGTCGATGGGGTTGACATTATATTTTAAACTATCAAAAAGGAGTTTAGGCTAGGGAAGGGATAATAAAGGTAAAACTGACCAGAAGAGGGTATAAAAGAAGAGGCAAAGCTTAGGGGAATGTTTTTAAGAGATGGTTATGTAGATAATAAGTGGTGGTAAAGGGAAAAGAATCCTATGAAGCACCAATGGTCTTTCCACCCCTTTTACAATACATGCCTCAAGGTATGCCCTCAGAGAGATTGAGAATCGATGGGTTCTTATAGGAGAAAAAAAATAAATAATTGATAATGTTTGAAAATATTATGTGTATACATATGTCCCACTCAAAGATCATAACATGTCACTTAGTTGTAATAGGGGATGGTGCTTTGGGAAAATAACATAGTAACACACAATGCTAAAGTTGAATAAATTATAGTAAGGAGAAAATAAGATAAATGAAAAGATAGAATTGAAAATCAAATAGATTTACTTATCTTAGTGTTGTAGATAAAGAAATAAATGTGAGAAATGAGAAGGTGTCCAATGTAGGGAACATTAGGTAAACCTATAGAAATTAGTGAAAAGAGTGAAAATTTAATTTTTTTGAAACATATACATATAATATGTGAAAATATTCTCTACGATGTTAGGATTATAAAATGTTTTATGGTTAAAAAAAGAGATAGTAGAAATAAAGATATGATCAAACTAAAAAATCTGGTGGTAAATATTTGATAGGTAAATAATTTTGAATAGTAAATATAAATAGGGTGACAAAAAATTCATTTGTTATTTTTATTATTCTACAAAAATAGAACTCTAAGAGACCTAGTTTGAAACCAAAGAACCATCATGGTGAGGAGATGACAACTGATATGGGGAGGGTGCATAGTGGTTACAACACATGTAAGCAATTGTGAATTTCAAAATTTTTAATATTTTTATTTAAAATTGAGCTAAGTATAAAAAACTAAGTGGTAGGTAAAATCTAGGCACCAAAATGAACCCTATAATATTTTTAGGTAAACTAGGGGTAGAATGAGATACTTGGTAGGAAGAAGTTGGACCAATAAATGTCTAAGGTATTTATGGTAAATGGTCAAAAATTCATTGCTATAGAAGAACATAGTCAACTTGATTGACTTAGTTCGTAAGGTGAGATAAAAATATAGGGCTAGCAACATAGTAGTGGGTATATTTATTACTCTAAAGGGTGGTCAACTACATAGTAGTATGGTGACTTAGTTGGTAAATAGGATAAGGATGACCATATACTAGAGGGTCAACTTAGTTTGTTGGATAGGGCTAATGCAGTATTGTAAAATGAGGCTGATTATCTATGATAGGGCCGATTTAGTGTGTTGAAGCAAGAAGATGGCTGATTTAGTATTGAATAGGCTGATCTCATTAGAAATGGAAATGGTTTATTTAGTATAAAAAATTAGATACAAGTCCAATTTACTATTAAATTGGATGATTCTATAAGAAAATTTAGGAACATGAGAAAATAAAACAAACCAATTGATTTAAGTAGTTTATTTCTAAATTTTTAAGAATGTATTTTGATTATTTATGAAATGGAGATCTGATACATCATTTATTTTTTAGTATTTATCCTTGATAGATGCATCATAGATTACATATCTATTGGATTAGTTGACTAATGTAGATATAGTATGACTGGTCACACTAGGCTTTGGAGGTATCATGGAGATGACACAGATCCCACTTAGTGTTGATCTCTTTATCATGTTCCTTGGAGCATGGCAATGGCTGACCAACACTTTTCAATTGGACGGGGATACCATTAAGGTGGGTATCACATTAGAGAATATTAATGCATTACTAGGACTCCCAATAGAATGGACACTGGTGATCATTAGGACACTAGATGATCTGGAAGAGAGGTGAGCACTAGCCCAGTGGGTGATGTACTTAGATAAGATGTACCTTGAATTGAGGGTGAGTTTATTTGATATATATTATTAACATTTTAGATATTTGGAAGGTTGTGATAGGACTTGTGATAACATGAGTACTATGTCACAAGCTAGATGGTAAAGTACCACTATACATGATAACCTTATGTCAGTGCATCTTAAATCAGGGAACACTCTATGATTTTGGCATTATCATCTAGGTCTAACTCATGCATGATATGTATGGGATGCTATCTAAAGGGTAGAAGACCATGGGTCCTATTATTTTATTGAGTGCCTAGATATATGAGAGGCTCTCTATGTATTATCTAAATGGGTTTCCCCATGTGGTTGATGACAGGTTACCTTGGGTGATGAGATGGAGATATGACCATGTAGCTTAGGCCATGCCCCATGTGTCAATGTTGAAGACTATCACATGAGGGAAGATTAAATGGAATCCATACCCACACATCACTACTCTATGGTGTAGTTGGTTGACCTTTGATATAGGGTTGGCATGGGTACATATCATATGCCATTACACCTCATGAGTAGAGCCACATCTAGTGACATGCTTACTAAGATAGTTTATACTCCCACACATAGTGGCCCCTATAGTAATTACTGATTATTGGGCATGACATACTCAAGACCTAAGGGGGAGAGGAGGAGTATCAATGGATAAACCCATAATCAGGCTGTGACATGATATACCATAGACTATTCAAGCACAACAACATGTGGTAATGAGGCTAGAAGGAAGATATGACATGGATGTGGATGCAGGTCCACAACAGGCACCAAAATAGGCACCACAACAATGCATATGAACAAAGAATCTATAGAGTGGAGATTAGTATAATGTTAGTCAAGAAAATCAAATCAAAATAAACACACTATACACAACACCTCCAGCTTAGACACTAAGGATAACATAGCTAACAAGCACACAATAAAAACACAACTAGAAAACAAAATAAATCTTAATTTTACCTTCCTTATATCTCTAAAGCTGCTTGTTGAGTTGGATTGCTTATTTTTGTGCTCAAGAAATCTTTGTCAATGATTCTCTATTTCTCCATCTCTCCTTGGCACCTTGGTAGTATTGGTTGGCTTAGCTTGGCTTGGCTTATGAAATTGGCATGGTAACACTACTATGAATTTTTTTGGAGGTATTTTGACATAATAACATTGCACTAAAAAATATTATGACATCTATTTAAGCATAACAACTTTACACTAAAAGAGATTAAAGATAAATAGGTGAGGCCTTTTATTTATAGCCTCCAAAGTTAACCCTCACCCAAGTTGAGTTAGGTTAAAATTAAGCATGGAATGAGTTTGAAATAACCCTAGATGAGTTAAGTATAACTCTAATTGAGTCAAGGAGGTGTCATGTAATTATTATTTTTAATTAATAGGTATGACACACAAATTTAGATATTTGTTAGATATTTTGTGAGATTTTGACAACTCACAAAAGTAATGATGAAGAAGCTTGATATTTTGAATTTTAATTTTTATATATTCATTAATTAAAAATGGATTATTTAGATAAATGTTTAATCTAGTTTAATTATTTTATTTATTTTGATTAACATTTTAGTTCTTTTAGGAATTGTTCAAGTGCCTTATTTAATGGGTCTATAGGCCAAACTACTAGTTGTTAGGTCACAAGGTGACTGGGGTTGAATCTATGAGAGGTTATTATTGTGTATATGATACTACCATAAATAGGAATTTCTCAACATGATTTTTAGTACTAATGAATGATGTGAAAAATAAATTGGGATGTTCAGTGATTCCTAGGCTTAATTTGCACTATTTGATAGAAATTAGTCTAAGTCTGATTGAAAGCTAGTTGTGGCTAGAATGGGGTGTCTATAGTTTTACCCTATTTGGGAAGGAGTTACAAGCTATAGGCATAGTAACATCTTCTAAAAAAATGAAAAGGTATTTAATGCCTAATGGCTTAGTAAGTGATGGATGAACCTTGGATGCCCCCTCGAGGGAGCAAGTAGAAAAGAAGGTCAGTGACCATTCACTCAAAATAGAAAGAAATGATAGGACCAAAAGGTAAAGTAGGGAAGAACTAATTTTCCCAAAAGTGATTATAATTAGTGGCATAATGAGATGCCCAAATTGGGTTGATAAAAAGGATGGTTTGACCAAAGGTAATTATAATCATCAACATAAAAAGGTTAAATGATAATGATTTTCCCAAAAGTGGTTATAATCATCAGCATAACAAGGTTAAATGATAATGATTTAACCAAAAGAGGTTATAATCATTATCAAAATTGAAACATGCCCTAGTTGGGTAGATAACGATAATTATTTTATTAAAGGTGGTTATAATCATTAGCATAATTAAAATTTTCTCCAATAAGGGAAGATAATGAGAATGATTTTCCAAAATGTGGTTATAATCATTAACATCTAGATAGATTGAAACATAATGATTTACCTAAAGGTGGTTATAATTATTAGCATGATAGTTTGAGACAACATGGCAAATAAAAAGGGGCTTATGTATGGAATCTATACTCATGGAGTAAGAGTAAGCTATTATAGAGGATAGGCATGAATTTGAGCTACCTAATAGTATGGAGATGCATGTCCTAACTAGCACACATTATAATTATTTCATGTTTTAATTACTCTATATTTAGGAAATGATTGGATAGATTGGAAATTTGTCAGGTGACTAAGGAGAAGTACCATGACATCATTGCTTGTAAGATCCCTCAATATTATTTTTTCTATATAAAATGATGATAAGCACCATGATATAAAATATAATGATAACTTAGCCATAATATGCATAAGTACTAACACACAATCCAATAAACAAGTGAAAATAATACATCAATGATAAGAACCATGATGATAATGCTGACATATGAATATAGATGGACTTATGTATAATACATAACGAATCACCCAATGAACGTAGATATACTAAGTCAAATCATAATAATGAAAGAAAATAAATAGGCAAAGAAACAAATAAATATAAAGATAAAACACCAATAAATAAAAATCACAACAAAACACCAAGAAGCAAAAAGTGAACAAAATATCAAAACAAAATAAAATGAATAATAAAAATAGTTAATCAAAATGTTAGTGCAAACAGAAAATAAATTGTTCATGCATGTGTAATATAGGTGTTACTCTTGGTGATAGGGTGACCCCTAATCTAGGTAGCAATGATGTAAGTAACACAACATAAGAACAATGGCACAAGGTTTCCCTTAGGATACAGGAAAGCAACTACACAAACAAGATGATAGACATTGCCCCTAGGCTATAGGAGATAATGAAACAAACAAACAAAATGGGGGGAATATAAGAAAGGGAAGGGGTAGTCGAGTTGACTCTAGATGCAGTAGGTAAGTGAAAACTAACTACATAGTTCCATACACATAATATCCAACATGAAATTTAGGCTAAATGTAATTCTCCCAGGATATAGGATAGAAGAAAAATGATGATAATAAAATGAGATTTATGTGTAGAGGAAAATGGTAATGGTCTCATAAAATGGTGAGAGCATAAGGCTTAAGT